>CM030848.1:5505300-5985300 GCA_018105865.1 Metaphire vulgaris | reverse complement strand
TAGCCAGGAACTTGATTTGGGAGGGTATAAATATTTTGGGTGGCCCGGGTGGGTATAAATCTTAACTATAAACCACATAAACTATATAAACCACATATAACCACATGTAAATCACATAAAAACTTTAAGGTATACTGATTTGGGGGTTATATATACCGATATACCCCCCCCCCCCCGTCGCTACGCCCCTGTATATGGTTCTGTAGGCTGCCCCCGTGAAAATGTTCTCATAGGTTTGTACAAATTCCATGACGGGTAACAACCCAGATAGGAGGCCAGGCCTTCACGTCCACACTAATTAAGTTCACACAAATGCATGCACATATCAAGAAATCCATTTGAATGTCCATGCACATACAGTACACACATACACGCAAACACATACATACATACATACATACATACATACATACATACATACATACACAGGGTCTATACTCCAGCATTTATGCGTTGTGACTTATGCGTTGTTTTTCATGGTTTGCAGCTTATATAATATTTGGGTACATAATGCACATTTGAACGTCCATGTACATACAGTGCGCGAGCGCGCGCGCGCACACACACACACACACACACACACACAAGGTCGATATTCTAGCCGACAGGGTTTCCCAAACATTTTGGAACCGCGGCCCACCAGAGGTTTTGTAATGTGCTGCGACCTAATCTTAGCAAATGTTAGTGCACCTGGCGCCATCTGGCGAACGTTAGTTGAAATGAATATTCTGAGTTTTGACCAGGGAGGCTGTAAGCCGGCTTACAGCCTCCCTGGTTTTGACTAAAAGCTGATTCAATTCGAATGAAAATTTGGCAAATATATTAGGCCGAATTATTTATATTTTTTTCAAATAAGACAAAATGAGGTAAATATTGAAATTTCTTGAAAATTATCTCTTTTAAATTTTATTAATAAACATACCTTTGTTACGCGTCTTAAAAATCCTATGAGTATGGCAAAATCGCTTAATGTTAGGTTTCACCCTGCAACGGGAAGAGACTCCCAATTGTTAATTGTAATTATTGGAGTTTCAGAGCAAAATGGTTGGAATAGGCTTTCCTTGCTTTATTGCGAAATAAGATTAATTTTTATTGGTGTTATAGGCCAGGATTTCCGAAACTTTTTGGAACTGCTACCACTTCAGGGAAGGGAACTTAGCTGAGTGGTAACAACTTTGGACAGTGGAGCCAGTAGAGTAGTGTGCACTCTTGCCGCCCGTGGCTCCTGGCAAACCCGCCGCACCAAATTCACTCTCATTGTACCCAACAAGCAAAAAAAGGTCGTCGCCGCTAAATTTGATTTGCCGCCCCTCTAAACTTTGCCAACTTTGCCAAACTCCCCAACAAGCAAAAAAGATCTCCAAAATGTGCCGCCCCCATCATGTGTGCCGCCCATGGCTAAAGCCATAGTAGCCACTGGGACGCTACGCCTCTGAGTGGAACAGAAGGTCGCGGGTTCAACTCCCGCAGGAGCCCTAAGGTCGACTCAGCCTTCTTTCGCTAGATGGCGAAGACAAATGAGTAGCGGATTAATCCGCGGAGTAAACAGGCGCTTGCATGAGAACACTTGCCCAGTATCATGTAACTTACACCAGTCGCCTGGCTGAGGGCCTTGGTAACGGAGATCAGCGCCGCCCTGTGTGCCTTGAGATTAGCCTCGAGTGCTCGGGAAGGACTTTTTTCCATTTCAGCGGCTTGTAAGCATGTCGCAACCCTGCAAAGTCATTGTCAACTAAAATTAGATAAATCACTGGTAATTTTAATGCAAGTCGTGTATGGAGGATGCAAACATATAATTTTCTTTAAACCGACTTGCAACTTTCAAGGCTTGTGACATTGTCATATTGGTTGATTGAAATAACACTTTTGAATCAAATTTCGTGCTACCCGCGACCCTTTACCCTGCAACCCACTTTTGGGTCACGACCCACAGTTTGGGAAGCACTACTCTAGCATTTATGCGCTGTGACTTCTGCATTGCTTTTCGTGGTTTGCAGCTTAGATTTTGGTACATAACACAAACCTTGGAATAAGTGTTTTCATCACCAACATTATACTTCAACTCAAGACCCACATATGATAAATTCTAAGCAAACATTCATTGACATTGTAATATAACAATGTTTCTGTGCTGCTCAACAGAGCTGCACAAAGCCATAATTGCACCCTTGTGCCCAGCATGTATGTGGTGCCCCACACCCTAATTCTTTTGTTACCTAGATAAATTGTAATATGACATGCAATAATAGGCCTATACAAGACATTGATATAACTACGTCTAATAATTCATATACACTAAGCACTATTTTTGCATTTTATGTGTACATGTACTGTACACTGTATTTCCTTTCGGTTCTTCTCACTTCATAAGCAAATCACAGAATGTTTAATAAGTACAGTAGTAAAAATCACTTGTTTACTTACCTCCATTACAATTATACAATTTTACCACTTACTCAAGACAAAATCCAGGCGATTAACTTTTTCACCGTTTGATAGTTTATTTCAAACCAATTAGAACTAAAATGTCTAGCTATGCCAGACCACCCCCTCCAACGTTACAGCGTACATACTATATGGATGCAGTGGCGTATTTACCATTGGGCCATTTGGGCCATGCTCCCCCCCCCTTTGGTCTTGGCCTAGCCTGTCCTCAGACCCCCATTATAGGCTCGCGCTTCACGCTTGCCATGGGCTGCCCCCTTACCAAATTTCTAAATACGCCACTGTATGGATGGCCCCTAAATTCCTCATGAATGACCCCAAAATTTGTGCCCCTTCTAAACTTGCACCCTGTGCCTAGGCACCACCCTTTGTATGGCTCTGCTGCTCAGATTGAAGCAAATTTCACAAATGTGATGTCGTGAATGCCAACCAATTACTGTAATGTGCAAAACAAATCAACACTTATTTAACTACTCACATGCTATATTAAAATTTTAATATAACAAATACATTATATTCTAATCTAAGCACAAATCATATGTATATATACACACATATATATTATATATATGCATATATATGCATATATATATATATATATATATATATATATGTGTGTGTGTGTGTGTGTGTGTGTGTGTGTGTGTGTGTGTGTGTGTGTGTGTGTGTGTGTGTGTGTGTGTGTGTGTGTGTCTATTTGACAATTACCATTATGCTGTAACTTCATCATACAAACTTAGTTCATAATTAAGCTGTGTCAAGTAGAAAATATGATGACTAATGGTAATATCATATACAGTATACTGTGACCAATCATCAGTAAACAGACTGTGTGCTGATATTACTGTACCTATTTTCTCAGCAAGTATTAGCAAAGGCATTTTTTGAATAAGGTTTTATTACTAACCAGTGCTTTCAGAAAATGACTATAATGAGAAAATTCTATCTGAGAAATTTCTTGCTCCTATTAAAAAGCAAATCAGATAGCCAGTGGTCTCTAGTTGTCAGAATATCATCGCTAGCGTGGAGTCACGCTTTGCAAACTGTTCTGCACGACCAGCAGACTCTGCTTCCAAATATTCAGCTGGTCGCGTAGATGGATCCATTGCTGTCTTCCAAATGTACGGTTGATTGCAGTATTGATCAGCACTTTCTCAGACATCTGGTCGATCTTTGCATACACAGACTTTGTTCTCACCACTATAAATAAAATTCGCGAGAATTTTAGTAACCAAGTTAAAAAGTTCAAGCATAGATTAGATTTTTAAACTAACACCTAACCATTTTTCTAGTATTTCACCACAGTTCTAGAAATAGCAGTGCTATAAACTGTTGGTAAGAAAGCGCTAGTACTGGCTTTAGTTGGTTCAATTCATGGTGCTCACACCCTTCAAAAGAAACAGTAAAAAGAAAGATACACATGAAACTGCATGTTTTAATTTCATTTGCTGAATATATTCACAGAAGGTTTTCTCAAGCAATGGTAAGTCAGACCAAATATTACTGGATGTATGTAGAAGCGGCAAAAAAGTTTGTCTACACTAGATATTTTTCCCAATAGTTCAATGGGTAAACTCAATGACCATGTAAATCCAGCTTTCAAATAATCGATTCAGAAATGCAGGGGGGTTTGGGGTTTTGAGGGTCAAACTCCCCTTGGGGCTGCTGACCAAAATGTTTTAAGCACCAAAGGCATAACAAACTATGTTTTTGCTTGTCAGCACCTGAAAGGATCAATTTTAGAAGGAAAACATAATAGGATGACCTTTTTTTTGCTTGTCAAGATATTTCGAAAGTTGGTCAGTCAAAAAAAAACAAAAACCCCCCTTCCGGAAATCCTGGTTACGCCACTGCAGAAATGTATAAAATTTCAATAGAAAACTACTCCGACTGTAATAGAGAGGCACTGAAAGATTTCACATCTCACCATCGATAACAAAGGCCTCCACTTCCTCTGGTTTCAGAAGAAGTTCCTTCTCAATCAGATCAAATCCAAGTTCTGTTTTTCCTTCGGCAATCTGCATGAAGGTCAATATCCGCATTTTGTGCATGTTCTGTTCGTGTGATAATCCTGAAACAGTGGTCACGGCATTTCAAATTGTCATTCAAGAGTCGCGATGCTGCGTTCTGAATCTTCCAACTAAATTTGCACTTGATTAATCTAAATATTTTAAGTATCTAATTAAAATCTTAAAATTCACATTCCATTCGAATATACTCATTCACTTGATTACAGCACTTGTGAGTATTTAAATAAACTGAAACTACTGTGTAATAGGCACTAATGGAAAGTAAACATTCTTTCAAAATCTGTCCTCGTAAGTAACTGAAAATGTGCAACAGTAAATACAGGAAAATGAACAGGTAATGAGAATAAGAAAAGTTCAATTGCACACTGAAACACAATGGAAAACTTCTATGTGAAGATGAATCTTAAAGATTTATATAATTTCCTGATTTGGACTCCAAGAATATTACAAAATGGGACAAAGGCTAAAAGATTATGTATCAAATGCATGTCATTTGATGAGCAAGCTCTCTCTGGCATTGAAATATGATACAACAGAGTAAGTAAGTAAAAAAGTAAGTAAAATCTCGTTATAATTTCTATGGCGCTTTCAAAAGAAGCACCGAAATATCTCCTTATTCCTATGCGCTTGTTGAGATGTGTGGAAAACAACAGCATTTGCAAAAATACATAGCACACTGTCATTTATAAATGAAACTGATAATTCTGAAATATCTAAACAGCTATCGTGGAAAAAATGCCTAAAATTCAGATTAACATTCATTACAAAAAGAATCAAACTGAATGCTTAAATAATAAATTCTAAAACATGAAATGAAACACAAAATTACTTTGGCATACCCACCAAATGAGTTGATTAAATCTTTATGACTCTCATAGAATGTCACGTACTGTGACAACTTGCTCGTCACAAAGATAGTAAGAAGCTAAAAATGAAAATCATTCGCCATGCATGACAAATCATTCATCCATGCATAAATAAATAGTTGTGGCAATCACTTTAACCATCATCCGGACTTTGGGGTGTTTTCACACCCCAGCTGTAATTAATCTCCGTTTTCTCAAAGGCATTCAGAGCTAGAATTTTTTAATTTTAGGAATTTGTTACCCATCCTGTTTGCCAGCAAACCGCAGAATTTCGCATTTATGGCCCCACTGATTATGAACTAGGATTTTTTTTCCTGTTGGGGTGTGAAAACACCCCAGAATTTTATGCTCCGATTCATAGTTGTAGCTTTTTAACCTAACATCAGTTGAGCATATCTTATCAGAGATGTAGTACTTGGTACTTGTACTTGTACTCGAGTACAAATTTTTAGTACTTGTACTTGTACTTGTACTCGGAGGCCAGGTACTTGTACTTGTACTCGGAGTTTTAGGAATGCAAGTACTTGTACTTGTACTCGGAGGCCAGGTACTTGTACTAGTACTTGTACTTGAAGCATTGTGTACTTGCTACATCTCTGGCTACATGTACTTCAATGGTACCAGTAATGCTGTTCCTTTAGGCTAATGACAAGCACATCTTCACAGATGGCCAAGTACCTGGAACTCAACGAAATTTATGATGAAGCCACTGATACCATCGTATTTTGGAACAGTGTAGTTAATAGAAAGGAGTTCAACAGGCTGTATAATGCAGCCATTAATTAGAGACCTTAGTGTGCCTGCTTCTGGCGCACCAATTAAACGCGTATTTAGCCAAGCTGGCTTGATCGCGAGACCGCATAGGTGGGTTAATATGACCGATGCAAGACTATCATCTCTATTTTTAAGTGCAACTGTGATGATATTTAGATGCTAATAGTGTAAATTTTATTCGTGGCCGGACAAACTGTCCGAGGACAAAATGTCACGGACAAAATGTCATGTAGAAAATGTCATGGGGACAAAATGTCAGCGAAAAAAATGTTATTGTCAAAAATGTTGTACTAGTACTTGGAGGCCAGGTACTTGTACTTGTACTTGTACTCGGAGGCCAGGTACTTGTACTTGTACTCGGAGGCCAGGTACTTGTACTTGTACTCGGAGGCCAGGTACTTGTACTTGTACTTGAAGCATTGTGTACTTGCTACATCTCTGTATCTTATCTTCTAAAGCTAATATTTTATCACTCCAGAATTATTTGGCATATTATTTGGCATATGTAGTAGAAAAAAACACGAATGACTGTCAAACTAAGTAGATATTCGTTGCAAGAAGTGGTAAACTACAGTATTTCAATGAGAACAACAGGGTCTTTGAAGCAGATGGTGGTAATGATGTCAACAGGGGCAATGATGTCAACAGTAGTGATTCTGAGTGTATACCTGAACTAGAACTTGCATCAGAAATCAGGGATCATGAAAGTGAAGAATCCGGCAATAGCAGCAGCGTGAAGCCTCTGCTCTTGGTTTACTGCTACTCGCCAGTGTATATCATGGTAACCATGAGCCTTTGGAAGAGTTGGTCACCAAAAAGTAGTCATCCAATCTTTGCTGCCACAAAGGCACTTAGACGGTTCAAAAGTATATTGAAATTCCTGAGATCTGATAATAAGGTCACAAGATCGGAGAGAAAGACCTCTGATAAACTTGCCGCACTGTCAAATGTTTTGGAATCATTTGTCAGTCAACTACGTAAGTTTCATATTCCTGGTGCTGATATAGGCATGACAGTTATGAACAACTTACAAGTACCATTTGGAGGAAAATGTTCTTTTCGACAATACATGTACAGCAAACCTGCTAAATATGTTATAAAATCTGGCGTGCATGTGATGTCAATACCTCGTACAGTCAGGCAGTTTGCAGGCTCAGAATCTCGGTGCAGATCTTGTCAAGTCATTGGTAGCACCACGGCACAATAGTAGCAGAAATATTGCTGGCGATAACTTGTAGACAAGTATTCCATTAGCACAATAGCTACAGTGGATTGGCATATGTCGGAACTGCCCGAAAAAACAACCACCAAACACCAATATGCACGACAGCCTTGCAGAATGGTCGTCGATTTTTGGATTTTCTTATCGACTGACTTTGGTCTCCTACTGTATGTTCCTTGGATACACAGGACACACATACACACATTTCCTGCACAGGCACCCACGGGTTATGCAGCTTGTGCGACTCAGGGCATATGCCACCTCGGCCAAAGGGTGATGGACAGAAAAGTTCAAAAGCGCTGTGGCAGATGTTGTGGCTTTGTTTGCTCAGAACATTCAGCTGTTTCTGTACTACAGTATATGAAGACTGTCAGTAAAATACTCAGACTCAGACGCATACAACTTGATAGAACTATTGAAATTCTGTCAGTGGCGTAGTCAAAGGGGGTTTGGGTGCCGACGAAAAATTTTGTATGTGTTTGCATACATTTTTTAATTTTTGGACGCGGTTTTGGGGGCCAACCCCCTTGGCTAGCTGCCGACCCAAAATTTGTAAGTGCTATAGAATGTAATGGTGTAAGGTGGCGACTTTTTTGTTTGTCAGCACCTGAAAAGGAAAAGTACGAGAAGGAAAGATGGGGATAACCTTATCTTTGCTTGTCAAGATATTTAGAAGTTGGTTACGATCAAAACCAAACCCCCCTTCCGAAAATCCTGGCTGCGCCACTGAATTCTGTTGTGTTTATGACAGTTCACAAATATATTGAGATTGTATTTGTATTTTTGTGTTAAATTTAGTTCGTTTTAGTGGTAGGCCTAATACCCCTATATTGCCTCACATTCTCGAATAATTAATTAATAATTAATTAATGACACATATTGTTCATTCTGTATCACAACATTCTGTGGAAAAATTCCAAAGGCATAACTATTTAAGTTCCAGAAAGTAAAAAATTAGATTTGTGACTAACAATGATTCATTGATCTCGGCAAACGCGTTGGGGTGCATTCACACCCCATTGACCCAAAAACGTCGAAAAATTGCATGTCCGGATGAGGGTTAAGCAGTTAGCCTTTACACTGCTTTTACTGTAATGTCTTCTGCTAAGGAAGTAGTTACCAGCTATCCTGGCCTAGCCTCTGATAATTAAATATTTTTATAAACTGTTGGATTCTGCAATCAAAGCCTCACAAACCCAGTTTTAAGTTATTGATTTCACTTAAATAGTACAAGTTATTAACCATCAGGAAGATAGATGAGTGGTAATATCACTGGGCAGGCACGCCGACGACACGGGTTCAATCCCGTAGGAGCCCCTAAGGTCGACTCAGCCTTAATCGCTAGAGGGCGATAGTAACATCAAATGAGTAGCAATGGCACATTACGAAAGTAACCATAGGTTCAGCGGAAGAGACTGGCCACCGTCCGCCGATGTATGGCTTAGCCACCTATGGGCTGATGGCCACAAACGGGGATCAGCACCGCACCTATGGGCATTGAGCCTAGGGTGAAAATTTACTTTTTTTTATTTTATTAACCATCAAACTGTCAACCGCCAACTGTCATGAAACAGTCTTGTCAATCATATAACACTCAACATTGGGCAAGCAATTCCCCCACAAAACGTATGCAATGAATACTTGCTGCACACTCTTTTACAGCAAATATGTCATGATTTTACTTATTTTTAATTATATTCAGCCTTCTTGTGAGCCTGTCACAATTTTTCATTAAGACATTGAATCTCAAATTTGAAGTTCTTGGTTCAAAGAGGGCTTTTAGCTCTGTAACTGTTCTTAAATTGCAAATCGCCCAAAGCTGTTCCTGTTGGATGCTCTACTATCCTAGAGTTAGAGTGACATCTAAAAACAATGATTGTAATTACAGAAACAGCTTTATAAAAGAAAATTCAGGGGGTGGTATCCACTTCTTGAGTACCTTCAGTAAAATTCGCATAGAATAGTATTCATCCAGCAACAGATAGATTACAAGCTGTCAAAATGAATGCAAATAAACTCCCTAAAGGTACCTAAAAGTGCTTGAAAATATCAGGTCTCTGAAAAATTTGAAAAAACCCAAAAGAGTGGCAACCACCCCTTATCAGTGAAGGTTAAAGCAAATAAATTTTACTACAATAATGATAAAATAAAAATTTTATTTCTCTGATCAACATCAGTTAGTGAAAAGAATTCTTGCACTAACATTGTGAATCGGTTCTCCCTCAAGAAACTTTATTGGTTTCAGCGTTAGCAGATGGTCGAGTAACAAGACATTAGGATCTGCCAGGCTGGAAATGATGCATCTGAAATGAATTTTGAAAACATTGAACTGCTAACAACAGAACATCTAAAATTGTTAATGATTCAAACTGTAATTCTGTCTTTTGAACTTTTCGTCCTCCACCTATGTAAGAACAACTGTGATAAATATGTGGCTTCACCAGGGCGCGATTTGTAGGGGGGATTTTCCCCCCACTGCCCAACTGCACCCCCCTACTGCTACATCCCCCACTGCTACACTTCCCCAACAACTACATCCCCCTCAAGCTTGACATATCCCACCCCCACTGCTCCAGGTCACAAATTGCACCCTGGCCGCTTCACATGTAAACATTTACAGTCTTGCCAGTTTCAAACACCATAACACAATTAAATGACTGAATGAGAACTACGTACTTCTGAGCATCTTCGCGGGCCTGTGAGGCATTTTCCTCTGTATATGTACCAAGAAGCTCCACCATTGTCTTTGCAGCCTTCTCACTGTGACAAACACAAAAAAATTGTTAACTATGAAACTTTCTAAACTTTTGCAAACCCATCATTTACGATTTACGATGTTCGATATTAGCACAAAATGAAGCAAACGAAGCAATATGTAAAGCAAACAAATAATAATTGAACAAAGAATCGGTCGGGTTCTTATAAAACAGTCGTCTGAGAAAATGAAAATTTAGATTCCACAAAACAGTCCAGTGAATAGTGCACTAAATGCAGGTGCAAAGCTTGCAAACAGAAACTTGATTTGGGGCACAAAGTCAACTTCAGCATAATTGGGTGCATCAGAATCTTGGTAAGTCAAAGAAATGCGGTGATCATTATAGACCATTGCCACCTTATAAAACATTAGGCTGAAAATATTTTAGACCAGAATGATCCCTTGAGTTGAGTTCAGATAATAAAGAGAAAACAAGTGAAATGTGATAAAAGGTAATTACAAAATGCTTACGGCTGTTTGCTATCGAGAAATGCCTCGTGCAGTGTCCTCAACAGTGACTGCAACTTAGGCGTAGCTAGATTCCATTGACCGGCCCAGGTCTTGATTTCTTCCAGCTTTGGATTTACTAAATGGAGAAGCTCTACTCGACCGGCAAGCTTGATCAAAGTTGAATAGGCAGTGTACCTCAGCGGAGACGTTTCTTCCAAACCATTGAATAAATTACTGAGGCTGCAAAAAATGACACAACAGCTGGTCTGCAACATCCAATTTCTATCACAATCGACCAAACACGTTGAATTGAGCATTCAAAGCAATCAGTTCTAATGCATAAATAATTTATAGCAAAATACAAAATTTAAACCTAATGTCTATAATCAAGAGTAAAATCAAACAGAATGCATTTCAAGATGCAAAATTTATAATGGAAATTGGTCGTGAAAACTTACAGCCTCAAACGAGTAATTGTTCGTTTATCCTGAGTCTGTGACTTGCAAAGTTGTTTGCACAATTCCTGCGTAAGCAAATCACTTTTTTCAAACGGCATCACCATCACCAATGTAATGATGCTGTTGAATACAGATTCCAAATCTAAAAATAATGCATTAATATACATACTAACCACCCATTACTCCATTAGACAGAAGCTTAAATGACAATCAGTGGTTTTTTATCCCTTAATCCCGCTGTTTTTCACCGACACCAACTGTGGAAACAAAATAAAATCAAGGCTGCCCTGTCATTTCAAATATATTTGTTACACGTAGTCCAGATAGCTGTTTGATAAATCAGCTACAGGGCCATACAGGCAATCATTTATTATTACAGAATCTGGGCTCAAATAAAACTACATTTTTTTAAAGGCAGGGATAGCCTCAAATTTGAGAGATTCCTGATACTTTTGTTCCTTGGTTGGGAACAGTCTGGCTATTTATGAAGTTTCAAAGTTTGAATTGTTGCTTGGAAAACTTATTTTTGTACAAAAATGGGAGCACCGTTCTATATTAGAGTATAAGCTTTACTAAAAGAAACATAATCCAAAGAACATACATGTCGTTCAAGGCAATAACCCCTTTACTGCCCATTAATCCTGGCAGCTATTTATTTGGTAGCCCTGAACCGAACCGTTTGGTTGGATAAGATAAAAAATGCACAAAGAAATTAAAAATAAATTATAATAAAGATGTAACAGGTTGGCAAATAAATGATAACTAAACACACACACACACACATATGTCATTGCTTGAGCCTGTATCATATTTGCCATTTAGTGGTCAGCTTTCAAACTTGAGCCTGAGCAGGGTTCAGGCAAAGCAGATAACGATGCATAACACAGTCGGAACTGGGTTCGGGCTGGATGGCAAAGAGGTTAAATAAATGCAAACACAAACATCTATATAACAGTTTCCAGAATCAATATACTGACAGAGCATCAAAGCTAATTTCCTGTAAGCCAAGCACAGAATAAATTTTATGCTACTACTGTGAAATGCAAAAAGTAATAAAATAATTCTTTAATAAGAAGAAGCAGCATTTGATGAAAACAATAGCATGATCTGACCATCTTCTTTAATTCCATCCTTGCTCCATAATACTTCAGAGGCAGTAATGACTTCCTCAAGATTTTCTTCCAAAGTCCTATCTGTATTTTCTTCTGACAGAGTTGCTCCTTTAGACTTCAGATATGCCCGTAATTCGGCAATCTGTGAATCACATAAGAGATTAGTTCAATATTAAAATATTCAATGAAATATTCAATATTAAAACCTACAATTGTAAATTAGCATTTATAACAGAATCATGCCATTGCAGAGTAATTCAAACATTAATAGGTAAATAAAATGGCCAATAGCAGACCATGACTACATGTAGTCATGCTTCTGCAACTTCAGTCAGTTAGCATATGAGTTTCTATACCCAAGTTCCCCAACAAGTTCCCCACTATTTCCTGGTTGGTTTCTTGAAGGAATATATTTCTAATTCAAGCAGAAATGCTTCTTAAGAGTCCATGATATATAAATAAGCAACAACTATATGTGCAAGCCAACAATTCTTCTTCTTTCTTTCCTTCCTTCCGTTGTTCCATCTTGGGTTGGATGATTGGCAAGAATGTGTTCCCTCCACTTCTGTCTATCTCTTGCTGCCTTGATCATTTGGATTAAGTTCATTTGCATTTCTGCTGTGTCATCTTTCAAATTTGCTATCCATGTTTTTCTTGGTTTTCCTTTTCTCATTTCCCCTTCAACATAGTTATATAGTGCTTTCTTTGGTATTCTTTCTTCCTTCATTCTTTCAATGTGACCAAACCATTTCAGTCTTCATTTCTGTATTGATTCAAGTATTGTTTCTTTTTTGCTGTCTTTTCTCTGATCATTTTGTTTCTTATTCTTTGTCTTCTGCTTACTCCTGCTATTCCTCTTAACCAGTTCATTTCTGCAGTCATTAATCTTCTTTCATCTGTCTTCTTTATGGTACAGCATTCTGATCCATATAATAGTATTGGTTTGATTAGTGTATTATATAGTTTTAGTTTTTTCAATAATATTTGTTTGTCTTTCCATATATTCTGAAGTCTTCCAAATGCTGCACTTGTTAGTCTATTGTATTCTTATTATGTCTCCTGGGTAAAAGTCTATTTAGCATTCTAAATTATTTCCACTTACTTACAAGTACACTTTAATGTTCTAAATTATTTTAATCATGCTTAAGTATATTTTGACGCTTTCTTTTTTATACTAGAAACTTGCCCCTACAGAATCGCCCACAAATTTCAACTTTGTGCTTTTTAGTATAGTTTCACAACTATACAATGCTATGTAAAATCTCTTGACTACTGGATGTTACAGTCGTTCGGTAGATGTCTCTATGGACCTATTTCCATCCTTATGGAGCTATTTCCATATTTACGGACTACATTCTGGATTGAGTAGCTTTGCTCCTGGTATACAAGTCATTTCTTTAACATTTCAGAACTTTTCTTCCACAATGCTATGTACCATTTTGACATCATTGTGTTTTGTAAGTTTTTCTTGGCAAAATTCAAGGAGTCATCACTATGCAGTAGCATAATTATTAGAAGTAATTTTTGCCAATTTTGAACAGGTGCAAACAGCTAGAGTCATAACCACACAGTAGCTAAAAAATTGGCAAAAATTATTTCCAATAATTATGCTACTGTATGATGATGACTCCTTGAATAGGGCAATATACAATAGTGGCTATAATTTTGCCAATTGTCTCAGTTACATGTGAGTTTTCAGCTACTGTATGGTGATGACTCCAGCAGTTGGGCGCTATAAAAGGCTGTTCACTATATATTTAATTTATCCTGATGTGTGGTGATGACTCCGATAGTTTGGCTATATACTAGCATCAATATTACTTGTGAATTTCATCCTCATGTTCAAAATGTGAGGCGGTCTCCTAAAAAGATCACCTAAGTATAGCACTATAAAACCTTGTCTCTATGCTAGTATACATGCTACGATGGGCGGACTGATACACTGGTAATTCAGTCAGAGCGCTGATACTTCCTGAAATGACTGGAGTCACGACCGCTCACGATTACCAGACTTTTACCTTCCGAATGTCTACGCAATTTGTTACGCATTACTGACAGGTACGGATGGACTATAAGTAATTAGGAGCACGCCTCTGTTACCAGTCTAGAAACCAGATTGGGATTACTATCATGCTACACATTATGCTGCAAAATCAACATATGGTCAACTTCACAAGGTATAGCATCACACTGCATGCCTAATGCTGTATGAATGTTAGATTTTATATCAAAGTTATATCGATTGACTTGGGCTTTCCATATTTCAATTTGCAAGAGAAAATTAAATAAATATTTAACCGATATGTTTACTGTATGCACTTAAATAAGACAAGACTCCAAACACGTGTCGTCGAGCATTGTCCAGCGTCTATCGAAGCACGGCTGAGTACGAGCAGAAAGGGCCGATCAAAAAATCAGATGAAATAATCAAAAAACAAAATAAATGTAGCAGTTTTAACCTGATCGTTGGACTCTAAGTCGATAAAAACTGGAACACTCATCTTTCCTAATTACAACAAAATACCGACAAAAATCCTAACAGCCGGAAACGGAAATCAAGCAACGCAACTTACGAAACTAAAGCAAGTTACGCAGCATTACATAAATGCGCTACATAAAATTTCTTTTAAGACCATTAATTTAACTGAACATCTTTTATTTAGTGATATTTATGGATTAGCGTGATTTAATGTGGCTTAGGAGAAATGTTCCCTCTAAGTTGTGCGCGCGAACAGAGGACGCAAGGCAAACGCACAAAGAAAAAAATGGAGCACAAATTTTTTTGAATTTTTGTTCCATTGCTTTCATATCATACACGTACTTGCTAATAAAGATTCACGCTTTGTTGTGAACTTCTAACGGCTCCATACAATTACTTAGCTCTGGTCTAGACTATGGGCAAATAGGGACTTGAACCCGTTCCGCTAGCCTATCTCTGTTTAAAAAATAATCTGAAACTTTCAATAAGTTTAAATTTAGGTCTATAAGTGATTCGTTCTTTGTGGTTAAATGCTCATTCAGTTTGTGGAAAGACAGCTTATGCGTGTCACTCGCAGTGGTAGGCCTATTTTAGAACCAGACCAGTGAGGCATGGGCGTCCGCAAAATTTTTTCCAGAGGAGTGCAAAACAGGGTCTTGTGACGAAAGAAGTGAAACATTTTTAGGGGTGCAAAACAAAGTTTTGTGACGAAAGAACCGAGTAATTTTACTTTTTCCATAACTCCACAATTTTTCCAGAGGTATGTTATTGCACCTTCTTGCACCCCCTCCGGACGCCCATGCAATGAGGAGAAAGAATGTTAATTGTTCCAGTAAGCTTGAGTCTTCCGCGTAATAGTGTATATCGCCATGCAAGTTAGTTGCCGTATGGGCCACTGCCCCATACGGCAACTAACTTGCTACAAATGCTACGCCACAACATTAATTTTTCTTTTTATTATAAAAAACTTAAAAATCCGCTCGATGAAGTATCGATGTTCATTTCTACATTTCTACCGGTTTCTTAGACGTTGACTTGTGGTCAATAGTGCTTGTAGTATTAGAAAGTCATCAGCGTCGGCGCCGACTGAGATGAAGACAAAGCGCCGGTGTTAACTGTAAAAATTTTTCTTTAATCTCCGATTTCTCTTACTATGCAGAAGCGAAGAGACTCTTTAGATCCGAAATTAAAGTTCTAGAATTTCTGCTTAGATTTCTATTCTAAAATACGCGATTGGGGCGTCGAGTAGACTTTCTGCACTCGTGTGTGGTAAGTGGCGGCACGCTTCAGCGGTTAGTATTGTCAGTTGAAAGAGACGTTAGATTTTTCCCCGGCGGGTCGGAGGATCGGCTCCCATTCCTTGGCCAAGGGCGCTGTCTCATTCTAGGAGCACTAGTTTGGGCTTGAGCCGTCCGATACTCGCACTACTTAGTAGACAATTTTGGTCTGGGGCCGACAGTTTAATTGAAAACTGAAGCACTGGTCGAAGTAATGAGTTTTAAATTCTTTATTCGTTGAAGATAGAGTCACGGCACTTGGGACTCTATCCATAGCGATAGAGTCCCGTCCATGCGATAACTGGTCCGTTTTTTGTCACGTGGAGCACGTCATTAGGCACCATTTTTATTGACGATTATAGACCAGCAGGGGCTATTAATTAGTGATAATGATACATTGATTTGTTTTGAACTAATGAAACGACTAAAGGGAGACTAATCCCCCACCTCCAAAATATTTGTCAAGGTAAGGGTGGACCCAGGATGCGGATAAACTCAATCCCCATGTGAGCAAGACTTCGTCTGGTGTGATCAGAGTCCTATTTCGAAGTACACCAAATGGCAATAACTGAACGCCATGACTGACGTTGATTATATAAAATGCATATATTCTAAGATAATATAAACGGGTATAAACCCTAATGGAAATCTCTATTAGTGTTGTTTTAGTTATTCGTTTGGTTTCAGTTGCAGTTATAATTAGTTAATGCCAACCTAGTTTTAGTTACTATTAGTTATAGTTATTGTATATAGTTTTAGTTACAGTTACAGTTATTGTTAGGTAAATATAACTTGAGAACACTGTAGTTACAGTTAGTCAAGTTTTAGTTATAGTTAGTTATAGTTAATGATAAAACAAAATGTACAGTACACTTGATTTCAAAGAAAGGCACAGTAGTTCTATAGCAAATGCCGCTTATTTCTTTAGAGACTTTTGCCATGGATCACAGAAAATAACTAATTCACGATCTGTACGCCTAAAGCATTTGGAATTTCGACTGTTGCACAGTGCACACTGGCCACATGTACCGTTTGCCACAGAGACTGGGACCAGACGACCAGTCAGTCAATGCAGCTGGCTGGTGGTCACTGCCTAATTCGCTCTATGCATTCTGCATTAAATGATGACTGTTGCAGCCTTCACTGCAGCCATACACTAAACTGAACTAGCCAACTAGGGCACCAAGCCAAGGGCAGGAGATATCGAAGACAACGAGAAGGTTGGGTTTGCAGCAGCCTGATTACTTAACGTACGCAAGGCTTCCGCCTATGTTGGCAATGCGATTCTGTTGAGAGAGATGCAACGAAGCGTGAATTGCTACGCTGGCATTCATGTTTAATTCGTTAGTTATCGTTATTAGATTTCAGTTATTATTAGTTAGACAGGTTTTAGTTGTCATTGTTCGTTAGCTATTGGACCAGGCATTTCAGTTATTATTAGTTACAGTTATTTAATGGTGTTTTAGTTATAGTTACAGTTATCATTAACCTCTCAAGTGGGCGCAACGTCGCTCCGACGTCGTCCACTGCCGTTCACTATTTGGGCGCAACGTCGCTCAGACGTCGTGTACTTTCGCAGCGTTTCGTTATTTGGGCACAACGTCTGAGACACGTCCAATGCTATATATCTCTTTAGTATCTATCCATTCGATAGATGGTAGCTCGATTTTAGCTAGTGTTGCCAGGAAAACAGGCCTTATTCGACCTAGAGTCGGATTATTGGCTTTGAAAAGAGACATTTATAGGGTTTGAAAAGCGATAACTACCCCAAATTTGGTCCGATCTTCAAAATTTTTGAACTATTCTGTTCCTATTACACTTTTATATAACTTTGTCGCTCACACTAGGGGGTCACCGCTGAAAAGTTTTTGCTATTGAGCCTTGAAAAAAAATTTTTTAGGGGGTCTGATTTTAGGCTGTAGAGTGGACCCTACCCCAAAAATTTTTTTTGGGCACGGATGGTTAGAAAGAACAATAAAAATGCTAAACAGCGGTGCAAACCTCATCTTTTTAGCTTCTATATAGCCTGAAATATACTGAGATGTTCGCTTTTTCAGATTGAAAAATTTTTGCAAAATGTTCATTTCTCCGAGCAATGAGTTCTGGTGTTTGAAAAGCGATAACTACCCCAAATTTGGTCCGATCTTCAAAATTTTTGAACTATTCTGTTCCAATTATATCCGCCTAGAACTTTGCCGCTCACATTAGGGGGTCGCCATGAAAACGTTTTTGCTATTGAGCTTTGAACAAAATTTTTAAAAACCTTGGGGAGGGGCCCTATTTTAGGCTGTAGGGTGGACCCCACCCCAAAATTTTCTTTTTGGCACGGATCGTTAGAAAGAACAATAAAAATTCTAAACAACGGCGCAAACCTCATTTTTCTAGCTTCTATATAGCCTGAAATATAGTAAATTTAAAATTTATATGTTTACATTTTCATATAAACGCCTTTACCCAAAATTAATTACCCAGACTGGGGAGGGTTTGTAAAATTTTATTCCCCTGTTAAAGGGTTAACGAAAATCTTTAGTTTCCGTTAATGATTATTTTCGTTACCATTATCGTTAACGAGATCAACACTAATCTCTATATTTAATCAAATGCATGATGACTGATCTGAACTGGAATATGCAAGCCTTAATCTAGATTCCCTCGGATTCTCTGCTCTCAATCTACAGCCACCTGCCTTAAACTTCAGGAGACCAAAACCCAAAGACCCACAGATCTCCAAAGGCCCACAATTTGGCCGCTGACGGTGTTTTTATATGGATGCTGGCAGGTGCACGGTGGCCAAGAGGCTCGCCGCTGCATAGACAGCCCCGGGCGTGTCGAGACAGTGATCTGAAACCTACTGAAGTACGGGCCAAAATGATCATATCATTTCACTAACATTGTGACTTATGCAAATGGGTTTTCAAAGCATGAATTCTTAACAGTTTATTGTTTCCACTTGTAAAAGAAATAATAAATGATTTGCTTCTTAGATGCTAATGTTGAAGTTTTGAATCGTACCAATGAGCTCAAAGGTGTTTTCTTTCAAGACCGCCATATGAAGCTGGCATACACATCTTTTCCAGAGTAAGGTTGTTCACGGTTAACCGGTCCTAAGAGCAAGGACCGTTCCTTTTAACTTTGACCGGTTAACCGTAATTTGAATTTGAAAACATCAAAATGCTTCGTTGTAGCCGCGCAGGACGCCGGGATAGGCGCCGGCGGCATCAAAGCGCTTTGATGTTGGCACGATACCAGACTGCCGCTAACGAGCAGTTAACCGGTTAGCCAGTCTTATTTTGAATGGTTAACTGGTCCTTCAAAACTAGTGATCTTAACAACCTTACTCCAGAGTATTACTAACATCTAAAATTATTAAAATGGCACCTAATGACGTGCTCCACGTGACAAAAAACGAACTATTCAGCACACTGTTGGGACTCTATCCATCCAATGCTACGGATGGATAGAGTCCCAGCTGCCGGGACTCTATCCATGATGTTTTTTAATTTCGTTGTGCTATTTGATTTAACAGACTTCTTGGTGGTTTTCCGTCTTTCAGTTGCGAGCAGGTCTGCTGAGGGGGAGGCAAATGCCCTGGGGTCCGGCAATCTGTAGGGAGCCCAGGAGAGTCGGCAATAATGCTATTTCTTGCAGTATTATTTATTATTATGAACGCTGTGTAGATGGCGGAGGGGGCCCACTGCCACTGAAGATGGTTGAGGGCGTGCTGAAGGTATATTGACGTATTTAACGTCTTGAAAAGTCTGACAAACAAAACAGGTCATCACTTTTTCACATTTGACGTATGTATTTTTAATTTTTCAAACACTGTTGGACTTTTTTGAGGAAAGACTTTTTAAATAAAAATTTTAAAACTTTTAGGGGCCCGTGAATGCTCTGCCCAGGGGCCCAGAGTTTCTCTCAACTGGCCTGGTTGCGTGGTTCATATCACCTTGCCTTATGAGCTGCTCAATTCTTTTATATTGTTTTAAACCAGCGGTTCTCGAATTTTTAAAGATTTCTTATGTGGTGGCCCTTTAGAAATTTTTGTGATGACTTGCAGACCTTATAAAATTTGAATTTAAAATTAACTGTAATTAACACATAGGCTACTTGTTTTGTCAATCAATTATTTAATCAGAAAATTACAGATCTTAGTCATCATTTTTAAATTCAAAAGGGATCACCACTCTTAGAGCCATCAGTGTGTTTTGTGTTCTGGGTGTTGATGAGATATCTGGAGAAAGTGATCCCTTTAGGGTTCCCCATGAAACCACCTGGCAGTCCCCTATGGGACCGCAGACCTCAGCTTGAGAACCACTGTTTTAAACGCTTTCAGATCAGATAAGGGTAATGTGCATTATCACTTGAAAGCTTTGTGTTAAATGAATGTGACGTACTGGGCAAAATTGTTTTGTATCAATTTTGCGCTGTAGCTGTTTTTTGCAGTATTAGATTTTTAGATTTGGCATTTTACTTATCTCAATTTACCTCAATTTTAGTTGACAATTGTTATTCATACCTAAGCTTATACAAGCTAGAGGTATGGTATGAGTGGCAGCTGTGACCATCACTAGATGCATGACTTTAAGTTTAAAATCTGAATGTTAAGCAATCACACTTGACTCTTATCTATAAGACTAGTAGCATAATGAGTAGTGTGGTGACTGGCAATGCTGAAATTGTGGGTTCGAGTCCCCCGCTTGGGATGAATCTTAGGTTTGAATTAAAATTGTTTGTTTTTCTCTTCTTCTACAAAAAGATCTTGCAGAATTTGACATTGAGATCTGAACTTGAGGCATTTTTAAAAGAGCAACCCAAAACTAAAGTAAAGTAACTAAAAATAAATCCAGTGACTGTAGAATTGTTACAGTATTTTTTCAGCTTATTTAATAAGCTTGTTTAGACATGCTTCTTTATCAGGACAATGGGCATTTGTATTTCAGCCAGCTAGTATCAATCAGTTCCTTAAGTGGCTACATACAGATACCTGGGATTTTGATTCCTGATGTAGACTTTCAAATATGTTTTTCTTTTTTATTGTCATTTTATTTTTTTCTTGTTTATTTATTTTCTAAAATGTATGTCAATGGATCATACTCACTGGATGAACATCGAGACTTATTTATACACAAAGCATTATCTGTGATTAAAAACATACATTTTAGAAAATAAATACTACTTGTACTTGGCGATGCTTGTACTATTAAAATTATTTAAAATGTCTACTTGAACCGTAGAAACTGTAGTTTTGCTAAAAAAAATTTCATTTGAGTGGGTCATCCATTTCGGTTTGAAATGAACCATCTAGACATTTTATCACTGAAGGTAACTTTTCTGTATTCCAATGATTACTGAGCAGATATGCTTATTTGTTTCTAGTTTTGGGTCATTGAATGGTGGATGGTTGACGGTGGACTTTAGATAAAATGAACAATTGTCGTCATGTTCAGAAGTTTCGCCTGTCCAATCATCATTCAATCCTCAATCCTCAGAAATGGAAATGTCCTGTTTGCGAAACAAAAGAGAATATTTGGGTTTGGATATTGTCTTATAATTTTACAGCTTTTTGTGCTTCACATTAAAACATTTTTCAATAGAGGAAATAAAGTGTCTGTTTAGAATAATAACAGCCTTAAGAAAACAAGATTTATGAGTATAAGACATAGCTTATCTTTCATGTTACACGTGTGCTAATTGCTTTATGTGTTCCAATCTTTAGAATGTATACTTTCTAACTGAGTGAAACCATAAATCCGAAGTAAACATGTGTTTGAGGATATGCATATTAGGGCAAACTATGCTTTTCTAATATACCCTGAAGTTGTTTCAGGAAGTAAATTAATTAGAAATAATGGTTGAAACAGTAGAAGTTTAGGATTGGAAATTTTGTGAAAGTTTTGAAATTCTCTACCAGTAATATTAACTGTTCATGATTGTTTGTTGCTGATGATGTTGCTTCTGAATTGTGCTTTATGTACTGTACCTGAGATTCATTTGGTGTTTGCAGATTTTCAATGTGTTTTTGCTTTGTCGTTGATAGGCTTGCTTGAGTTGCTCTCATGTGGCTTGTGGTCGGTATTTAGATGAACACATACAGCTACATTATCTTGCCACAAAGGTACTGAAAAGTCATTGTTAACTAGGAGCATTTATGCAAACAGAGATTTAAACCAAGTTTACATGACTAATAAATTTGTTATATCAGAGCTTCATAATGCAAAAATGATTGAGTATATATATATATATATATATATATATATATATATATATATATATATATACAGACTTGGAGTCCTCGAGGCCGTGGCCTTGGCCTCGAGGCGCCTCGAGGCCAAGTGACGCTGGCCTTGGCCTTGGCCTCGGGATACAAGTCCTTGGCCTTGGCCTCGGACCTGCTGGCCTTGGCCTCGGGTACAAGTCCTCGGCCTTGGCCTTGGCCTCGGGATACAAGTCCTCGGCCTTGTGTACTCGAGGCCAAGCCCTCACACCATGGAATTAAACAAGAAAATCGCGCATTCAAAATGTTGGAAGTGACGAATAATATCTGAACAAAACGTCCTCTGTTCAATCCAAACGGTAGACCCTGAGAATTCCTGCTTGCTCTAGTAGCTTGTAATTATGTTGCTTGCATTGACAAGGCTGACATTGTTTGAAGCGAACATTGCCTCAGGGATTGAAGTAGGCATTTGGACCAGATAATTGGGTTTCTTGCTAATAAAAGTATTAAAAGGCTTGAACCTAAATGGATATATGGCGTCTATTTTAGAGCAGTTCTAGACAGCGGCGGCTTCACAGGGGGCCGGGGTTTATTGTCTCTAAAGTATAACAGAGACACCTGCAAGGCTGCATCTGCTTAGGCTAAGGAGGTTGTAGACTGATCGCAATTGGAAAAGAAAAGGTGCCGTAGTGACAGCAATCTCTGCTGTAGGCCTACCTATTGCTATTAAAGTTTGTAAGTAAAAATACGCAAGCAAAGAATATGGCCACAAATGAGCCTAGCATTTTGAAGTTTGCTTTCACCGATTTCAAAATAATAAATGAAAGAAAGTGGTCCGCGAAATGCAAGCATTGTCGCGAAATAATAAGTGAAACTCGAGGAACTTCAAGTGGGTTCAAGAAACATCTGGATATAAAACACGAGACTGGCAAACAGCTACAAAACATCAAAAGGTATTTTAATTGTATTTTTAAAACATGGTTGGTAGTAGTTACTGGACCTTACTGCCATGGACGCCAATCCATAAGGAGCCAGGGCACCCAATAATTCGGGTAGGGGGCCCAGCACTTGTTTGGCCCCCAAAATTTCAATATTTTGACGTTTAATCTGCCCAAATCGAGTGTTGGCCCTGATCAGCGCGCGATTTGCAGGGAAAGGGGGGATTTTACCCCACTGTCCATGTACATCCCTTCCACTGAGGTGGCTACTGCAGGGCCGTTTAAAGGTCTTCGTAGGCCCTGGGCACTCTCATATTCGTAGGCCCTCCTCAACTTAAACCTCCAAGTTGCCAACTACGCAACCAACTGTGGATTAAACTGTAGAGTTTAACACTTCTGCATTATTTCATGACTTCATGTTTAACGGGGGCGTCATTTGGGGGCAGGGGCGTAGCTCCAAGGAAATGAAGAAATAATGTAACAAATAAATAAATAAATGTAAAATGTGCAAAAAATGTGTCAAAAATTTTGCAAAATGTACTTAAAAATTTGGCCAAAAACGCCAAATATCTGCTGGCCTTGGCCTTGGCCTTGGCTTCGGACCTGCTGGCCTTGGCCTTGGCCTCGGACCTGCTGGCCTTGGCCTTGGCCTCGGACCTCTTGGCCTTGGCCTTGGACCTCTTGGCCTTGGCCTTGGCCTCGGACCTCTTGGCCTTGGCCTCGGACCTCCTGGCCTTGGCCTCGCCTTGGCCTCGACAGTTGTGGCCTCGACTCCAAGTCTGTATATATATATATATATATATATATATATATCATAATTATGTTTATTTGAGTGTTTATTTTGCACTACCATTAATATGTCAATGATTCCATTTTTATGTTTCTTTTGTTTAAATAAAGCATCCTCTTTCAATAGATGTGAAGGAAAAATATGTTTACTGGTTAGTGTCTCAGTTTTTGTCATGTTCTCTTCTTATTACATATTTTAAATGAGTAGTTCAAAGTAAATTCTTTGGAAAGAATTTTAGTTATTAAAAAAGGTAAAAGGAATCAAGACATGATCGTGAGCTTCTGTTTGATATTTTTAAGCATGCAGATGCTGTTTGTTTTGAGGCAGATGATTATTTATTTTGTGTATAAAATATTAGTTAACCAGTTTAAGAGTTTGCTTTAAAGAATATTCATTTAATTTTTACATGATATATAAATAATTTGAAGTTTTGACACTCTTCTCTTTAGAATAATTTTTTGGGAGTAAGATATTCCAACATATTCATTTAGCATCAAAGTATTGCTTGTTTCATTTTACTGATGTGCAATTGTTAATGGTTTTGAAACGCAGCTATGAATGTGGTGATTATGTTCTGAATGACAACGTGGCTGGTGATATCAAGATTTTACGAAATTGTCTTCAAGCAACAGGTGTTCAGTTGATCAATGGTAGCAGTGCAGACAACACTGTTTCTCTTCGCAGAAGTAGTCGAGTTCAGCGGTCAACATCTATGCTACTTTTGTCATCTCGGTAACTTATAATTGCCCAAATACATTGTTTGTATAGAAATATATTGTATAAAATAATTATAGTTGCATCTGAAGTGTTATTCTTTTTTAGCATTATTTCATTTGCATGCATATAAATGTGCTCCATTATTTATAGAAGTGTGAAAATAAGTAGGATAGTAGCTACTGAGTTAAAGTAAAGACTAGTGAAATTGAGGCCATGGTCAATGGTGGAAACAAATACTGAATTGATAATAAGGTATTGTCATTTTGAGCCAAACAATCCAATTTTAGCAGTTTCAAAAAAAATTACGAAATCTTAGTCCCGATATTAAATGGATTAGGTTGTCTTCCTAGACTGCCACAATCCAAACACTTGAAATGATAAGGAGGAGTGAAGCCCGTTAAGACACAGAATGGAGTAATATTGGTGGAGTTCACGGCTTCTCTTACTTTAGAGCTGTATTATCTGATTAGGGTGGTGCTGAGATGTTGCCTGAATTACAGCTGTAGTTTCCTCTTTTTTTAATCATTTCCCATAAATCTGCTTCTGTTTCGGCTTTCCCTAAAGCACATTCGTTTCTTTCCTTTTATATCCATTTAATTCCTAAGATCTGTCCCAGGCCTCTCATTTCAAATGCTTTGATGCATCTTCCTTCTTTAATGTTACTGTTTCTAGCTAATATTTTGCACCTGGACATAACAGTGCTTTGAACAATCTTATGTTAGTACTGATACTAAGATGACATCCTCCTAGTTATTTCCAAGTCTTTAACCCCTTAGCCGTATATTTAACTGTAACTCAATGTAAAATGGATGGATATATCTGGGATCCCCAGTTAAGGGGATCCCGGATCCCATTTTTCCAGTTAAGGGGTTAAGGAAGCTCTGAGGCATGATTCAACTGCTATGCTGGTTTCAGTTTTGACAAGACAGTCTGCATCATTTGTAATTACTGGGTCAGAGTATGTAAACCTGTTCAATCCTGCCATTCCCAACGACAATTTTGCAAGATATTTGGCCTGTTATCATCATCATCATCATGTTGTCAGTGTTAATTAATCAAATGTTTCTTTGTTACAATTACAGTTACTATTTACCATCTCTTGTAGTTCTTCACTGCTGGCTGCCACCCTTAAGACATCTAATACGTCCCACAGCCATCTCAGCTAATATATTAAATAAGTATATCAACATCATGCCATATCTTTATCTCACCCCTTTCCCACTTCTGAATTGTTCATGTAATGACTCGGCTTATCTGACTGAGAGGCTGCTGAGTATTTGCCTTTTGATTCCTTTAGTTTTTAGTATACAATCTACATGTATTAAAAATATTGAATTAAGCATTGTGACAAGCTGTCACATATCTGGAGAATGGTTGAAAATGTTTGCCTTGTTAATTTTTTAATGTCGTATTAGACTTGGTCTGAAAGTCTGAATATTTAATTAGTAGTTGTGAGAATAATAGAAACTGATTTAATTTTCAAAGTTCTGATTACTCTTGGCTTGTAATAGTATCAGTTCACAGTAGTATTTACTGTACTGTTAGCTAGTTAGTTAGTTAGTTAGTTAGTTATGGGCTAACTTATATAGCACTATTGTCATAGGAGGCTAGGGTCAAGAGCGTTTAATTACTGTTAATTAGTTTGTCTGTAAGTTTGCATTTGTCTTGAAGGTGTCAACTTTCTGATGTCAACGAAGATGTTATGTATGCCGATCTTTGGCTGAGAAGGTAATTATGAATTGTCTTACAGTCACTTTTGATCACAAGTTTGTTACTTTAAGTCTGTTTAGGTAGTTTGACAGAAACTGGATTAATTCTTTGTGAGCAATGCCATCAAATCACTTTGTAATGCAGAAGACATTTTGGGCATTAAAATGATGTTGTTTGAATTTTTAGGTATTATCTACTTGCCAATGCCTTTAATAAATGGAAGCTGTCAACTAAAGCTGTGTCTTCAACTCAGGTTCACAGTTTTTTATACAGCTTAGGTTTTGCCATATTGCTAGTTTATTATGAGTTTCCATTTTTATTTTTCATTTTGTTTGATTAGTTATTCGATGTTTATCAGTCTGAAGCTCAATTTTTTTGGTGATAAATATATGTGCTAAATTATTTGATGTAATTTTTTTGCTAATGTTAAGGTGTTTAAGTCTGGCTTTATTGCTTTTATTATATTATTATTGCCAAATAGAATGAATTTTTGGTTTTGGGTGTCAGCATATCCAGAGGTATTAGACGACTAGTCAAGATTGGTGGATTTTTGTAGCTTTAACATGTGATTTTTGTGAGAAGCTTGACTGAGCATTGCCAAGGGGTGTGTTATATCACCTAAAAAAATTAGGACTTGTTGGAGAAGTCCCACAAATTACTGTTTTCAAATATTAGTTCTGCCATTGCATCTAATTTAAATATGTATGAATAAACTGATGAGTAAGTAAAGTGTTTTTAATTGTTTGCTCTCCCTTTATGCAGCTGCATTTGTGTCAGTCACAAAACGCATTTTGGGGGGTTCTTTGGATGAATAACATCAGTGTTTGTTCAAATTATGTAACGTATAATTTAATAATTTATCTATTATAGGTCAATGCGATTACTGCAAATTGTGAAGATGAAAGGACGCCTCGTGGCAAGAGACGTCGACACACAATTGCTGGTGTAACAGGGCTCAGAAATCTAGGAAACACTTGTTATATGAATTCCATACTGCAGGTTTTACGGTATGTGATTATTTTGGAAAGTAAGACAGTGTAATTTATATAACAGTTTGATATTTAGTATATAATGGATCTGCAGAGTGCACTGGTTAGGGGATTAGATTGTAGCTGCAGATGTTGCAGTGTGTGTCCATAGTTGATCGTCAAATGAATCTTTTAGGTGAATGCTTTTAGAAATGAAAGTTGACGAGAGAGAAGTGAAGTGCTAATAAATATGGTCTGTGGTTCACCAGTTGGCTTATTGACACCATTGCTTTTAGAATGTTTTGTAAAAGTGTAATGAACAGTGAAGGGTTCAATTAATCAAACAATCAATCAATTTCTGTGGCGCCACTATCATAATGTCCAAGGCATCATCCGATGGTGCACTGAATCCAAATAGAATTAGAGCCAGGTCTAGCCGGAAAGATCAGTCAGAAACGGCAGGGGAGCAATCTAAGGGGAATAAGCCAAGTCAAACAGATGTGTTTTAAGACCGGATCTGAAAGATGATAAATTGTTAGTTATACGAAGTGATGTTGGTAGTGAATTCCAGAGCTTAGGGCCACACACTGAAAAACAACTAGTACCAATGACTGTGCGAGAATAAGGAACAACAAATGAAAGTCCTGCCGAATACCTAGTGGAATGATTAGTAGGTCGAGGGATAAGTTGCATCTTAAGGTAATAGGGTTCATTATATAACATGGTTTTAAATACTAAAAGACAGATTTTATAATTAATTCGGTATTTGATAGGAGGCCAATGTAGGGACTGTCTAGCTGGAGTTATATGTTCGAATCTGGGAGTTTTGGATATGTAATGTAATAATGGATTTATTTCAACTCAACAGTGTTTACATGCAACATACAAGAGTACATTATAATAAAAGTATTAAAAGAACATAATAGTGCCTTAATTAATGAAATAACTGAAAAAGTGTTAGGAAAAGCAAAACTAATGATAGGCTACATGTCGATGACTCTAACTAAGGAATTTTGTACTCTGTAGTTTCTGCATGTTTGAATTTGTGATGCCGAAAGTAGGGTATTGCAATAATCTAGGCGACAAGATACCAATGCATTGGCTAACTGAATAAGAACAGACTTGGGGAGGAGATTTCTGATGCGATAGATGGGTTAAAGCTTGTCTCTTAATAAGAGTTATGCTTGTAGCTATTAATTCAATTGTTATGCAGTCATGATTTTAGGACCGAAAATTAGAACCTTTTGGAGTTAATGAAAGTTTGATTTATGATAAATTTTGTTGAATTGTTTAGTCATCTTCATCAGTTTAGTAAAGTGTTCATACAAGATGAATGTAGTGTTACTGAGGAAACATCTATTGCCAACACAAGTGCTTTGAAAGATGGCAATATGTCCAACAAGAATCACTCTTTGAAATGTGGTGCTTCATCTTCTTCAGCCAGGCATAAGGTTTATGTTTTATTTATGCTGTTACTCTGCCAAGATGTTGCTTTTGTCTATGTCCTGAGAGCAGTAGTTGTAGCTCTGATTAATACATTTCTATAGTATATGAGTGGGTGAGCGGTGGAGCATTGGTTAGCGCGCTGGTCTGCCAATCTTGAGGTCCGTGGTTCAACTCCCGGCTGCGGCAGAAACTTTTTGGTTGTTTCTGTCCCAAGCGCCCCCGGTCAATTCAGCTGTGAATGAGTACATCGGGTGTTAACTCGGTGGAAGGAAAGGCGGCAAGGGAAAGGCTGGCAACCGCCCTCATTCAGCCGTTGCTATGTAAAAGTGAAGGCGCTAACCCTTTGGTTTTCCGTACGGGCACTGAGCCTATGGAATGTACCTTTACCTTTTTTATAGTATATGAGCTACCTCTTGATGTCGTAGATATTTTTTTATTGATTTTACATGTGCTGCATTATGATTATTAAGGTTTGATCTTATGTCTCGACTCCTGGCATAAATACAATCATCTTTTGCAGCGTTTGGTTCTGTTGGCATCTTAGTGAAATATTAATGCAGAAGTTAAGAACTGGTCCAACGGGGATGGCCACTCATCATTTTAACAAAATTTTTGATTTAGAATAACAAACTTTTTATTTAAAATACAGAAGCATATTCAATGTGTGCTTGTGGTGTGGAAGATTAAGTTGCTGCATATTTATTTGTCTGTATGCATGAGGAAATTGATCTCAAACAAAGAATGTTGTAAGCTTGTATGTAATACTGAAAAAGCATTAAATGTTGTATACTTATTGCTGCCACCAGAAGCTCATGACATTTTCTATCTTGTAACTGCTTACTTGAAAATCTCAGCGTATGGGAATCAAATTGTCTTTGTGCTCTAGCCAATCGATGGTGTTAGTGTGAAATGCCGAAAAAACGGAAAACATAGACGAGATGGTCAGAAATGTGATGCAACGAAAGTGTAAGATTTTTCAGTTTGTAAATACACTCTACCTAGTGGTTATTTTGTTTTATTCAGTTAAATATTTGTATTTTATTCACTAGAATATTTATTCACTTAACACGTTGACTGCGGCGCAGTTTGTTTTCCAGGCGCGGCCGTTATACGACCTCCCTGGCTTCAGATGCATTGAACAGAGGACGTCATATGATGGCCCCAGCGCCCTATAGTACCAAAATAAAGACGTCAATTGACGTCCCCAGCGCTCAACATGTTAAATATTGCAATTTTTATTTTATATAAAATATATAAATATAATATATATATATGTGAAATGAAGATGAAAATATTTGTTTCAGCTTCTATCCTCAATAATATGCTACTGAAACTTGCACCTATGCTAAATTTATGAGAGTGTGAAGTTTATCTTTCAGCTCGCTGTCGTATGAACTTCATTCCTTATTACGAATCATGTGGTCTGGCAAAATGTCGATGGTCAGTCCTCACAAAATGCTTTATGCTGTTTGGGATCTCATTCCTTTCTTTCGAGGCTATTCACAGCAGGATGCTCAGGAATTTCTAAGGTTACTCATTTTATTTTCTTTGTTATTCATTGTTGGTGCTCAGTATTGAAATGCATTTTGATTTTGGTGAAATTTATATTTGATTTTGGGCTAGCAAAATATTGTTTAACCCTTTTCCCGTTTTGCCCCAAGAATACTCGTCCATTTTACATTGTGTTACAAATAAATGAACGGGTAAAGGGTTAAACAGTGTGACATTTGTTATGAAAAGATGCTGTAATTTATTTAGAACTAAGCTATACATAAATAAAATCTGGTGTTTATAGAAACTTGAATGAAAAAGAAATATATGTGAAAGCAGAACTGTAGGACAACCTCAGCGGTTTAAAGTTGTCATAAGTTTGTTATACTTTTTAGTTATACAGTTTAATTTAAGGTTTGAATTGAAGAGGTTATACATATGAGACAGATTATGTTCAATTTAAGAACTGCAACTTAGGATCTAAATCCTAAGAAATAATTACGTGAGACATGTCTTTTCACAGATTATCATGCTATTTCTTTATGTTCATGTTGTGTTCTTGGTGTTTTCAAAAGCATATTTAAGTGGTTATAGGGTGTTGAGAGAGAGAGACAGAGAGACAGAGAGACAGAGAGAGACAGACAGAGAGAGAGAGTTGATTAAAAAATGCTTTTTTGTTGATCAGTGAATTTTTGGACAAAGTCCAGTCAGAAATGGACACTCAGGGACCATTATCAAAAAATGGAGCTATGTCATCTCTGTCATCTTTGCCTTTCTGCCTCCCAAACTCAAATGCTTCAAATGCCATCAATGGCGATGACTTGGTGACTCAAGTATTTCAGGGAGAATTAATAAGTCAGGTAGGCATGGTAACCAGCATTTAGTCTTTAATTTAATCCAATTATGTGATTTGTATTTTGATAATTTGGGGCTGTTTGGCAGTAATAATGCTATGCAAACAGTCTCCTGTAAAAATATGTTCTGTCTAGTTCCATTGTCTGCATCTGATAACGATAATTGTGATAAGGACTTATTTGTTTGATTTTCCTCCAACTGATGCTTTCCATCCATCGCCATATCGACATCTCAAATGCTTTAATTTTCTTCCTATCTGCTTCCCCGTATTGTTCCAAGCTTCTGATATTTAGGTGACCATGAGTCATATCATGGCTTTGACTATATGTTTCATCAGGTTATTTTAGCAGTTGCTATTTATCGATTTGACTGATTGGAACTACAGAATTTATGCCGATATTTTCTATATATAACGGAGTGTTTGTTTCTATCGATGTATGTTTCATCCCCTGTAGATCCGATGTCTTGCATGTGGCCATCAGTCTGACATTCGAGAAGCATTTGTCGATCTGTCCCTTGAGTTTCCGCTTCAGTTTCATACCAGAGGAAGATCTCATAATGATGTTTGTCAGCTGGAAGGTCAGTTAAGGCATTCACATATCTTGAATTCACGAAATCTGACAGCCTGCCAAGTTGGTTTCATTAATAGGAAATTGTTCAAAGTGTGTGACATTATGCAGAGAGTTGTCATTAGCAGAGATGGATTGGGTGATGTTAATATTGACTGAGTATTGGAGCTGATGTGCAATTAACCATTTTGATCATGGCATTGTACCTTGTATTATTTCTTTCTCTAGACATTCCTGCTTTGTTCACACAATATGTCCTCAGTAAGTCAGTTTTCTTTTCTGTACTGTTTCCAATAGGGTTCTTTGCTCCCCTGCTTTATCCATTACCCATTCATTCATTTTCTTTGCTGTCCAAGAAACTCATTATTTACCTTAGGCCTTTAATTTCAAATGCCTGTATGCGCTATTGATCTTCTTTCATTATTGTCCAGATTTCGCAGCTGTATGTAGCGACTGGCCATACCAGTGATCTCAGTAGTCAAACTTTGGTGCTCACTGGAATGCTGTGACTTCCATATCTTGTTTAGTGATGCTCCTGCCATTCATCCTTTATTCAATCTGCTTCTTATTTCAGCTTTACTCAAAGTGTTGTCTGGTATGATGGACCATAGGTACGGGAAGGTGGTGACCTGTTTCAATATTATATTTTGAATTTTGATGGTGCAGTTCTTGTTTTTTAGTGCCATTACCTTTGTCTTAGCAATATTGATCATCATATTATATTTTCTGGCTACTAAGTCCACCCTGGTTCACAAGGTCTTGCAATTCTGCAGTTGAAACTCAGATGAGTATGATGTCATCCATGTATCTTAAATTTGACAGCATTTTCCCTCCTGTTTTGATGCCACCCATTCAGACATTAGATTTCAAAATTTAAGTTCTTGGTTCAAAGTGGGTTTTTAGCTCTATAACTGCACTTACATTTCCCACAATTGTTCTTATTGAATGCTCTATTATCCTAGAGTTAGGCTTAAGTTTAAAGACATTGGTTGTAATTAAGAAACATGCTTAATAAGGGAAAAATCAGGAGGGTGGTTTGCAGCCTTGTTACCTTCAAGCATAATGGTCACAGCTTAGTAATCCCTGTATCAGAAAAACTAGAAAAATATGCCAAACTGTGTGTAGATGGATACACGGTACGGACACGGCTACGGGTACCTAGAAGCGCTGGAAAATATGTAGTCATGTCTCAAGAAAAATGTGAGAAAACCCCTTTAGTGGTGTGAAGGTTAAGGCAGAGAGCAGCGGCGGCGGCATTTTAAGTAAATATTGTTAATACATTATATGTTTGGTTTGGGTTTTCTTTGACGCATTCAGTGATAGGTGGATTGTATTATGTAAGTAATTAAATGAAATGTGTTGACGCAGCAGTTTAGATTTTCCCTTAGATATAAATGACTGGACATTGGACAATGTAACCTGCACTTAATGAATTAATAACCAAATTAAATCTTAGCTTGGCTGAAGAGAGTAAAGAGAGAACATAGAATGTGATAATGATATTCGTTCATTTTGCATTAATTGTTTCTAACTCTTTAATCTTAAAGTTAGTATTCTGTATTTCTTGTTTATATAAACAGACATGTTGGCTAAGTTTATGGAAGTGGAGAAGTTGGATGGTCGAATATATGCCTGTGATTCATGTAATGGTAATTACTAGAATATGAAAGTATATATTCTTTCTGTTCATTGAATGGTAAAATATACTGTAATTATTTAAGTGATTTATCATTCTATTCATGTGTGGAAAGATTTTGTTTAGATTCTGTTTATGAAGAGCAGAAAGATGTAGGTAGTGTTGGTGCCTAGCAGTTTTCTATTTCCTACATTCATTTTAGTATGATGTCATTATTGTGCACTGGTTTCCCTCTATATTTGAGGGGTTTCCCCATGAATTTTTCCAAAGACAAAATTTGAATAGATTTGATGTTTGCAATCGCTTGCAAAGTAATAAAATAACTTTGGAACATTCAATATTTTTTAAAACTGCAGGATCAGCTGTCTGCAACCATTGCATAATGAAACATTTGCTCATAAAGAGACTTAGCTGTAAGAAATAGCCAACAGAAAATCCAGCAGTTTTAAGTTAACACAGACAGACACACCTAGCAGTTTGCTATTTCAACCGGCGTAAAATGCACCACCACATTGTTGGCAGTGCAGATATATTTCTATTGTGTATTCTTGTTGTCTTGTTAACCAGTCAGTCATCCATTGATAAAATCATAGATCTGATTTTTTTTAAACAGGCAGTGAATAATATTGGTGACACGTATTCACAATATCCATTTACAGTGTGCTACAGTGATTCACTGAATGTGCAGCCTGACAGTTAATCTTAGTATTAGAGGATCAAACCGTATAATTTTATCACTGATTTGTAGTATCTGACTTTATTGAATTCTTCTGCTGTTGCAGCCAGTCGTAGGAAGTCACCCGGAAAAATGACTTCCTACTCAGAAGCCGAGAAACGTTTTCTGATCAACAAACTACCTCACGTTTTGCGCCTGCATCTAAAACGCTTCATGTAGGGACCATTCTTTCAATGTTTGCAGCTGTTTGTTATTTAAAAATACTGAAAACCTCTTACTAATTACCTCATGAGAAATTGTGACTATAACATCATTGCACCAAAGTTTTATGAAATCTTGAGTATGTTTATTTAGACCTTTCTGCACTTAGTTTTAGAAATAGCAAACATTTCAAACAAGGCATGCTAATCTGGGCTGATTGTGTGAATTTATTTATTCTTCTCCATGGGCATATTACCCATTGGTGCCTATTTCAGTTTGAGTTACCAAACTATTAACTAGATCACTATTAACCCTTCACTGCCCTCAGCCTCCTCGACCCACACGTTCATCATCTCATCTCACTCTGTCACGCCCGCTGAATCAGTTATCCCTGAAAATTTGCAACTGTGCCTTCTCATACGCTGAACATGAACTTTGGAACTCTATCCCAGCTTCCCTCTGCAGACTTGGACACTTTCAAGCAATAAAGTCTGAATCATCATTTCCCATAATCCCTGCATTATCTCCTCAAGTCTTCGGGTCTAAGCTTAAATCCTTCCTTTTTCTAAAATCATTTCCTCCATAGCTGTAACAACCTAGCCTCACTGCCCTTTGGATGTTGACTATTGCCTGGCTGATCATATACCTTCCCCATAGCTATTTTAAGAAAGGCTGAGCGCCTAAGAATAAGTATGCTACTGCTGTGCTGCTTTCCAAGGCGCTATAGAAATCCACAAGATTTTACTTACTTACTGTTTTGGTCAGCAATTCTAATTAGGCATTACTGCAACTTGGCTGTCATTAGGAGCTATGCAAGGGATGGATGCATTAATGAATTGGGATTAGACAGGGCTGACAACATGCTTTACAGTTATATATTAAATTGTTATTGTTCTTGTTGTTCATGACAATTTATATAGCGCCGTAGCAAGGGCCAAAGTCAAGGGTGCTCTACAAGGAATGTGAAATATCTTCTGCTTCATGTAATTTAGTTCAGTTCTTGTACACTTTTATGAATTTGATGATTCGGTTGTTTGCTTCCTACGTTTGTAGGTGGTCGGATCGAAACAGTAAAGGAAAGATCAGTGTCAACGTAGCGTTTCCTCAGCGTCTAGATGTTAAAAAGTTTTGTCATCCGGACGTTGTCTTTGACTGTTCACTGTATAACTTATCAGCTGTGGTTGTCCATCACGGTCGAGGTTTTGGCTCTGGACATTACACTACGTACTGTTGGAACAGTGACGCTAGTAAGTTTCTCTTTTATATTTTAGTTAATTCAACCTGTCACATTTGGTTGCAGTTCTGTTAGGTTTCACTTCTGTGTAAATATGAGTTAACCAGTTGTTAGGGTACAGCGATATTCTGTTTGACTTACTTATCTTCTTCGTCTGGTTACTTTTTCTATGGGATTATGTTGTTAGTTAATGTGTCTATTAAATACTACGAAGCTGCATACTCTTATAAAGTCCAATAGCAGTAACTTATACATTCTGGCTTCAGTTTTAAAGTCTTGTTTTATTTGAAGGTTTTCAGAGATGTTGGGGTTTATGAATACATTGATTGGGAATTTTCATTCATGACTTAATTATTTTTGCTGTTTGTCTGTAGATACCTGGGTCCACTGCAACGATACGCAAATGAACATGGTTACGATCGACGATGTGTACAAAGCACAGGCTTATATTCTAGTCTACACAAAGAATTTTAGCATGGAAAATCACAGCAGTGAAAACTCCAGTTGTATTCCAAAATACTCTGACCTTAAGAGAAAATTAAACGGAGACATGCAGAGCAACTATATGTGGAAAAAGAGGAGAACGACTGTTTGGTGAACAATCTCACGACAAAGCAGTTTTAGAATTCGGAATTGTGTTTATTCTCTCAGTCAACCCATTCGCCCTATTTGTCGGTTTCCACATAGGAGCTGAACTGTGTACTTTTTTTGAAGTTTCAGGTGATCTGGTATATACTGTAATTTAGGATATCAAAAAAAAAACAATTGCGATTAGGAAACTGGTACATGTCAGGCTGCTGCACTGATCATGTAAACACTTCTCTTAGTTTTGTCTTTCCTGGTCACGAAGGTTGGCAGCCGCAAGTTAAAACCAGTCTGTGTAATTGCAGCATTAGAAATATGTTTAGTTTTAAAACCACTCTGTCTGACCAAATTCACAGAAACGAATTAAATGTTCGATTGTTTTCCTCGTTACTTGTTTTGGTTCTCTTGATCAAATTAATCAAAGATGTGTTTAACTGTTGGTGCTTTTAGCTATTAAGTTTGACGTCTGGTCTGTAGACTGTAGTCATCTCTGTAATCATCATCATCACATCTATTTAGCTTGTGTGGTCTGTGTTCTTTCTGGTATCCTTATTTTTCATATTAGTGCTAATTGAAGCATTGCTGTCCTTGTTAATCTGTCTGCTGTCATTTGTATTTGGGCAAATTAACGGAACTTGGTTAATTTTTCTTTTTCTCTCTTGTCCTTAATAATGTTAGTTATTTGTCCATTCAGATTTTGGGAATTGGAGAACTTGGCGATTACTATTTCTGTCCAGTTTGTATATTTATTTGTGTTTAGGGGATGAAATTTTGGCTTCAAACTTAAGAATTATGAGTAATTTTATATGAAACCCATCATAATTTAATTATTTATACTCTGAGATTGGTTGAACCTTGCACAAAGTCTTTGCCACTTAATTATTAGTTTGCAGTTATTTAGCATAAATGTGATTTTCTTTGAGGTTTTACGAGTAAAATTATAACTTTGAAATTGGTGTAATTGAAATCTTACATTTGTTGAAGTTCTTGGTTTGGGTCCCACAAGACTGCATTGCCTGGGTCGAGTCAGTTAGTTTAAGTCAGAGGCACAAGGCAATTTCCTTTGACGAGATGAAGCAGTGCAGAAATTTTTCCAAAGACGTAGAGTATTTACAGTGCAAGAGAAATTCCAGACCTGTGCTTATTTGAAAAGTTCAAATTTCCAATATTTAGAAAGGGAAGTTCTTTCAACAGATGCCTTAAGAATTTTCTTGCATTTGATTTAAAGAATGTGAAACTGCAGATTGAAGGACTCGTTAATTGCATGCTTAATTGCAGTGTTTTGATATTAAAATGACTCTTTGTGTTGGGTTGTATTCTTAAAATGCAGTAGGTTCATAGACCAGATCTGTCCCCCAAATCCTGGTAGTGAATCCAAGATAACGACTATGATTGCCAAGAACTTGGCACATTGCCTACTGCCTTTTTAAGTTAATTGCTGCATCATCTCTTGTGCACGCACTTCTTTATGAGAATTTTGATTTTGAATGTGTCTTCGGATGAACGAGAGCAACAAGATGGAGGCAAGACCAAAGGGCAAGGAGAGGCAGGTACCAAGCAAGACCCAGTGAGTCATTCTCTCTGATGGTAACCTCACCTGTTGTTTGTTTTTCCCCAGATCAACCCATGCTTGGGAATTGGCGGTAAGTTTGTTATATTGCTTAGTTTCTTCAGCTATGTTTATTGTCTCAATACAGTGGAATTGATCTCCAGAAGTTTGTATTTCGTCTGTTCCTTGCATCAAGTCCATTTTTAGAGTTGTGCTGTATTTGACTTATGGCCATTGTCTGTTTTTGCTGAGGTTAAATACTGCTATTGCCAAGTATTTGCTATAACTAGCTTCTGTTAATTAAGGCTGTTTATTTTCTAAGTAGAAGATTAACTTGCATTATGACAGTATGATCTAGCTCAATTATTACGTTGATATTTTGTTGTCTACTTATTTTATGTGAGGAGGCTGCACATGTTGGCTGGTTAACACATTCCACTAATTAGCTCGACTTTGCTGGAAGTGTCTTGCCCATTACCATTGCTTAGTTTCGTGTCGAGTTATTGAAACTTAAGAATGATTAGCAATGCAACTGTGTTCTTGACTTTTAAAGAGTTTTATACAGATAGCGTCTGTGTCACATACACTTGGAAAGTGTATGTTATTTATTTGTAATAGAAATATTTTAAAACCATTTCTCAGCCTGTAAATTTTAAAGGCATGGTGTGTGAATTTGATAAAACTTTTTTAATTTGAGATTTTTCATTTTTATTATATAATTTCTAGCGTTATTTTAACAATTAATTGAATCTAGGTGCTGGGGTGTTTTCATGGTCTCCTGCTGTGGGTGGAGACAAGTCTGTATTTTTCTTTGAGCAGCAGTACCTGTTGGAGGAAAGACCTATGTACCTTCCAGGTGTCTTGTTTTCCAGATCATTTTGCACCACAAAAGAAAATTGGTAACAGACAACTCAGAATTTTACGGGATAAACATTTCTTTTAATCGGATAATGTCAGTCTAACATGTATTGACGCTGTTTTTAGTTTGTCTGGTTGGTCACTAAAGGCTAATCTGATACCCACAAGTTACTCTGACTCGTTGACCTTTCTGTGTGTATTATCTGCATATTGTGAAGTTTTTTTCTAAGATGCAAATTGTCTGCAGATCTTTTAGTTTCAGTTATAAATGAATCTAAAAGATCTGCAGATTGTTTTGAACCTTATGCTGTGGACAATTTTTCTGAGCTTGTGTAATAGTGATGGCGGTTCCTACAGTGCCATAACAGAGCCATGTCTGAAAGAAATGATTTTATAGCAGTAAAATAAAAGTAAGGGACACTTTAGACAAGTTTTTATGATGGACAAAAATCAAGTCCACGAAAGTAATTTGAATTTATGGAATCAGTCTTTGGTGACTTCTATCTATCTCCCATGAGGCTCTGGGTTCATCCCCAAATACGAAGAAACTACACATGCTTCACTCACTCAATTCTGACACTCAATTCTGACATTTACTGATTGCTTTTACTAAAGCTTTTTGGCAAACTAAAGAATCTTGCCAATGTAGAACTACACCTTTCACCTCACTTTTTGCCTTGTAGAGAAGAGCATAATGAGAAAAATTTTGTTAGTGCCTATTCATGGTGGTAAATCCCAGAATTCATTTAACTTTGTTTTGCTGTGGGCGCAAACTGCATTCATCTTTCTCTGGGATAGAATCCTCTTTCAATTTTACTTTTATAAACAAAAACATTATTGCTGTTTATGTTAATCATTGACTTTTTACACCATTTTAGTATTCAATGTTTTGTGAATCGATAACTGCTGCTACTACTAAGCTTGTTCGTGTACAATTACAGTCAATGGTCTCGTAGTTTTGCATACTTTGTCTAAATGGAAAGTAATTATTGGTAATAAATTTTGCCAAACTACCTGTATATGATAGTGTGCAAGCCTGCAAGGACCGAAACAAACATTGTCTGGCTTAATATAAAACGAGTTTTTCTTTGGTTTTCATACATAAGTTTCTCAGAATACAGGTGTAATTAGGTTTGGGATGGCAGTTTATGAGCGATAGTTTATTAAGTGTATTTAGAATGCTGAGTTTAAGGTTTGTCTTGTTTCTTTCATTGCAGTATTTGTATGTTGAATTTGAAATGCTTCGTGTATTTTGACTATGGTATTTATTAGCTTGGGCCGTTTAGAATTTCAAAATTCTTTTGAAAGCTTAGTGCCACAAATATTAACGTATTTTAGTTTTATCGTGTGAGGTGATTGGTATTTAGTGAATTAATGTGTGGCGCTATTTAAATTGATGATAGGATTGGATACGAGCTCGGATAGTTCTTAAGACTGGATTTACCATGAATTTACTATAGAAAAATTAATTATTTGACAACACGACGTCACAGTGATGAGGAAGACTGACTTCCCTGGCTGGGATTCAGTAGCCACCTCAGTGGGGGGGTGCAGTTGGGCAGCTGAAAGGAAAATTCCCCTCTACAAATTGCACCCTTCTTATAGGTAAATTTGGAATTCACTGCCTGATACTGATCATACTGTACATTCATTGTATCATTACCTTCAGATCAAGACTTCTCTTTTCCGCTGTGTGACTCTCTCCACACTGTCACTATCCATGCAGACTGCCATATGCTGGAACTTAAGCTCAATTTACCGGTATTATAGGATATGACTTTTTACATATGATTCACTTTTGAGCATTGACAAACTGATAACCAATGCACTGTTATACTGTAATTGTGTTTAGAATGTTCACAGATTCAGTGGAATAGGATTCTGCCGCCACCATCATCTGCGTGCTTGTCTACCTATTGAAAAAGTGTTTTGCTATTTTCAGCCAGTGCAAAGATTTGAATAATGGTGTAACATGGCGGATTATTGGTGATTTGGTAACTGCACGAGCTACAGCTTTTTAATAGATTGAAGTCTACATGTGGAAGCTTTTAGAAGATTGTGACTCATTGAGTTGCAGTAGTCTAACTTAGAGTGAACTATTAATATAATAATAATATAACATGGTTTAAAGTGGTTCAGTAGGGACTGCCCTGTGTGAGAACCACTGTTGCTCCCATCCAATCTAATATTTTAAACTACTGAGGTTTATTTTGAACTCGTTTACATTTGTAGCCGTTACTATCCCCTCATCCAGTTCATTCCATCTGTCCACCACTCGCACTAAAAATGCTGTTTATGTCTCTCAACCCGTTTCTTGAACAGTTTCATACTGTGTCCTTTGGTTCGATCATACTGCTTCATTGTAAAAAATCTTTCCTTTGGCATTTCCACTTTGTTTGTTTTTATTGAAGTGGCAATATAGTGGAAACAGTTTTAATATCAAGGTAGGGACGAAGGCGGCGTTGATCTCACGGATTTCTATTTATAGACCTGGATGTAGGATACTAGCTTACAGCCTGAGGTCAACTAGCCACCATCTTGTAGCTCGTAGTGTTGTGAACTAATCATAGTCAATCGTGGAAGATGCCGAGTTGTGCGGCGATTAACTGTTCGAAACAACAATTTAAAGGAGCAAAGCAATCATTTCACGCGTAAGTAAAGGTTTCTATGTCTGTCTATTCACTCTGAAATTTAATGTGACGAAATGTAATGTGAAATCTCGTTAATTTCTATAGCGCTTTCAAAATTAGCACCGAAGTGGCGGGTAATAATAATCCGTTGATCTGAGCTGATCCGCTGAGCTAAGATGATCCGCTGATCTCAATTTGATATAGACGCTTAGTGATCCGATCAGCGGCCGGGAGAGGGAGGGTCAGATCAGCGGAGATATACCCGGTAGACGTCTAGTGGTCAGATCTGCTTCTATAGAGCTATAGTGCTCAGCATCTTGTTAAGGTCAGCTTATATGTTTGATCTCGTTATTTAGCAATGTACTGTATCTTCTTTGTTCTCAACTAGCATTTTGTATGGTCCTCTCAGCCGTAGGGTTACATACATTTTTCACGTTCATTTTCATTGCATTCAGGATTAGATGAAGCCAAGTAGCACATTGTATCTAGCCTAGTGGAATACTTCTAACAAAGTTTGTGAGAAATAAGCTGTTGGTGAACTTTAGGACCAAAAAGGGGATGGATACAAGACCCAAAGGCTGCAGACCGGACCATGTTCAGCATGTTCACAAATTGTACAGTAAATTAAAACCAATAAATGTCTGACTATTATGTTGAGAATATGTAAAATTTGAATTACTAGATAAGCCAGGGGCCGGTCATAATTGGGGCTGCTACGGTCTGTACGTAATTGAAATGGGTTGGGTCATGTGAAATATTTAGTCTGAATTTAAGTAAAATATGTTAATGAACTGTGCCACATGTCATGCGATTGGTAACACTGTGTGAAGTTGGGGATGACAACATTATGTAGTGTTTCGATGAAAATATTGTGGATGTCTGGGATAGCTCTGCCGTAAATTATTTGTTGAATTCTACATTACAGTAGGCGATTTTTGGTGTATTTTTGACACGTCTCTGGGTTGGGGTGATTGTTTATATGGGACCCATCCGACCCGTGCATACATGGACGATGTGGACGTCTAGGTCTGGAGTCCTTTAAGACGTCTCTAGATTGAAACGATGATGATTATTATGATTGCATATTGTTGTGCTTTTGCTTATAGGTCACCAAGTCACGAAAGCTGCCAAAGCCGAGACTTCAATTGATTGACGATGTTGATGTCATCGACATCCCGGGAACCTGTGCTGACGTTAATTTGTCATCACCTGTTCATTCTACATCGACAGCCGAAGCTGACCATGCCTATGTGACCAAAGACAGTCTGAAGGCTATGAAAAGAAAAATGGATGCCATAATTCACCAGGCAACAGTTGTTCAGAAGCGACTGAATTTGAAATTTTGAACCAGTTTAGGAAGAAATCGACCATTTCTGTTAAACCTTTGGTCATTCTTATAGTTAGGTCCTTTGTCAATGCATTTGCATTTGCACTTGGAGACCATGTGTTGCTGAGTTTATATAAGTCAGTAGTTTTCAGTTACTGTATTTATCTAAAACTCCAATGGCTTTGTAATCTTGTTATGTATACATAAAAGATTTTAATTACAGTAGTAAGAATTGCTAATCATTAGGTCCTGACAGATGATCCTTCTTTGGGTGTCTTCATAATTGTACCATTAGTTTTTGCTTTCAGTTATCAACAATCAATTATGTGTCAGTTAAACTCTTGGGGCTGTACAGTTAGTTTTTCGGTCACAGACTAAAACATTTGCTATGGAAAATAATGTTACAATGTTTCTTGTTTGGCTAAAGAAACAATATTTAAGTTTGGTTTTTATATTATAATAAAGGATTTTTGGAAATATATTGTAATGATGTTTGTTTTAGAAGTGTTAGTCTCTGTCTGAAAAGGCCAACATATATCAGGACAGAGATAGATTTAGCACAGGATGAAAATACTTCTCTAAACGACAATCGAGTCAAAAGAGAAGAATGAAGGCTTTTGTCAGTTCCCCCTGGCTTTTTCAGTTCCCCCCGGAATCCAGGAGTCTAGATTAAACACTGGGCAGAGACTTCCAAATTCCGACACCTCCAGATTTTCCCGACAACCCCAAATTCACAATCCTACAATCCTAAAAATAACCACCTGCCCCAGATTTTCCCAACACCCCCAAATTCACAATCCTAGAAATAACCCTGCATCTAGGCTTAGGCATACTGCACACTGTGGTCCATTTGTCGAGAGATGTTTGTCTGATGGGGTAAAAAGGCTTAACATCCAACTGCATGCTATTCATCAATGAAAGACGCCTTAGGCCTTCTAGATAAAAGAGCAGTGTGAAAGAAAATGAATGTAAATGAGTGATACAATTATTGACAAATGAATTGAATATAGTGCCAGGAACGACCCTAGAATATCAGTCCAGCCTCGCCCAGTGACGGTTCCAGGATTTGGCAAGTGGGGGGGGGCGTTGGGGTGGCAACTTCTAATCATGGTAGCCAACCATTTGTTGTTATGTATGCAGTATTAAGTATAGGGTCCCAACAGGGGGGCCAGCAGTGGCGGCTCCACCGGGGAGGCCAGGGGGGCCCGTGCCCCCCCTATTGAGAGCCTGCCCCCAGTTGGGACCCTATACTTAATGCTACATACATTAAACAACAAATGGTTGGCCCCCATTATTAGAAGTTGCCCCCCAACGGCCCCCCCACTTGCCAAATCCTAGAGCCGCCACTGGGGGGCCAGACACTCAATAGGGGGCACGGGCCCCCTGTGGAGCAGTGGCTCTAGGATTTGGCAAGTAGGGGGGCCGTTGGGATGGCAACTTCTAATCATGGGGGCCAACCATTTGTTGTTTAATGTATGTAGCATTAAGTATAGGTCCCAACTGAGGGGCAGGCACTCAATAGGGGCACGGACCCCTTCCCCCCTTATCCCCTCACCCACCCTCGGTGGAGCCGCCACTGCTGTGGAGCCGCCACTGGCCTCGCCACCTTCCTAGTATAGCAGTGTCAGCTGATGAATACGAGTAACAATATGGCCGCTCTGGCTGGCGCGCTGACCTCACTGCTGCGTGCAGCGGCTATAGGCCAAGCGCTATCCAGTTATAAATAGAAATCCGTGGTTGATCTCGAATGTGAGCATAACAGGTTTTCGATAGTTGCGATGTGTGAGCTTCAAAATTTAGGGAAGAGTCAAGTAAATCCAAGATTTTTTGCATTTGGGACGGGTTATTACTGTGTTTAGGGCTAAAATTAGTGTTGGATTTTCAATTTTTTTCAGTCGTGGCAGTCCAATTAAAAGAAATTTAGTTTAGAAGGGATTGAGAGCAAGGAGATTATCTGACATTCATGATAAGATTAACAAAAATGTTGATTTGAGTTCAGTAACTGATGTTTGGGGCGGGAAGTTAGCAGAGTGGTCACAGCGCTGGACGATGGAGCAGACGGTCGCGGGTTCGATCCCCGCAGGAGCCTAAGGTCGACTCAGCCTTACTTGCTAGAGGGCGGTGGTAAACTGAGGAGCAGCGTTAAGCTGCGAAGGTAAAACATGGGTATGGAGAAAGTAATGGCAACCTATCCCAGATTAATGGCTTATACCCCCATGCACGTCGCTGATTGCCTAGACCGGAGTTAAGCGCCGGAACCCAAAGCTCGGACTCGAGTACGGAACATACCTTTACCTTAACTGATGTTTGAAAGAAAGACAGCGTAAAGGAAAGAAATAATTGAGTGTCTTCACTGCAGAGGCGTCATTTGGGGGGGGGGCGTGGCCCCTCTCCAAGGAAATGAAAATATTAATTTATAATGTATTAATGTGCAAAAATTGCAAATTTTCCAACATTGGCCCTAAAATTTGCCAAAATTGCTCAAAATTTGTAAAAAAAATGCCTAAAATTTGCAAAAAAATTTCTCCTCCCTCCCCCAAGAAAAGTGTGAAATGACGCCATTGGTCTTCAGCAGAGAGTTGATTTAAATTAGGAGAGTTAATTAAGGATGAAAGAAATCACTATGGAATGTACTATAACAAATCACTATATATATCCACGAGATTTTACTATTAATGAGTGACATTTTGTGGCAACATTACAGGCGTAACGTAAAATCACGGCAATGGATTAAAATCACGCACACTCCCTGACACGGTATTGGCGAATTTGGCGTCAAGTGTGATTTCGTGATTTTCTTGCAGCCTTAATATAATAATAATCGTGATTTTCTTGCAGCCTTAATATAATAATAATCGTGATTTTTCTTGCAGCCTTATAATAATAATAATAATAATAATAATAATAATAATAATAATAATAATAATAATAATAATAATAATAATAATAATAATAATAAGCTCTATTCAGTATTCACCTATTTTTACAAAAGACTCAGTGGCAACATAATATTAATATTGTTAAAGGAAAGCGCTGTGCATAAACTTAAACTATGACTAAACTAAGAAATAAATTAACAGAATTTTGTGAGATTTGTTTAAATTTCATTCATTCGCGAGCGTTTTGGCAGTATATTATTTTTTTAGCGTACTATTAAATTGCACTGTTGTGTCGTTATAGAATCATTGATTTCTGGCGCCAGATTTGAGTTGACGAAATGCTTGGTTCGCTGTTTGATAATGGGGTTTCTATTCAGATCCGCATTTTCTTCGCTTAAAGTTTAAACCCAATGGAAAAGTGGTAGACATAGTTAAATGGACGACGCGGTGCTGTAGTGGTAATGGTCGGCGTCTTGTGACCTTGGACTTTGGTGCGAATAGGACTTGGTGCAGCATCGATTGATAGGATTGGATGCGAGCTCGGGTAGTTCTTAAGACTGATAGGGTTGTCAGGACCCTGTCTCCAAAATATCGGACACCAGCGTAGGTGGCAAAAAATAACCCCAACCCTAACCCTAATCCAACAATTCAAAATGTGAATAGTTCTAGTTCACTACTTCCTCAAACCATTGTAAGTAAGTAAGTAAAATAGATTGAATTTATATATTATATATTCTAAGTAAAGTAAAATCTCGTATTTTTATATAGTGCTTTGGAAAGCAGCACAACAGTAGCTGCTTATTCTTAGGCGCTCAGCCTCTCTTAAAATAGTTATGGGAAAGGTGAAAGATCAGCCAGGCAATAGTCAATATCCAAAGGGCAGTGAGGCTAGGTTGTTACAGCTATGGAGGAAATGATTTCAGAAAAAGGAAGGATTTAAGTTTAGACCTGAAGACTTGAAGAGATTATGCAGGAATTATAGGAAATGAGGATTCAGAATTTATTGTTTGAACGTGTCCAAGTTCTACAGAGTACAGACTACAGTTGAAATAGCTATATCCGAAGTTTAATGGTCAGCCGGGCAAAGTCAGATCCAGAAGTCAGATTGTACTAGACTGAGAGTGACTTATTTGCTGTAGTTTTGTAGTTTGCAAGAAAATACCGGACACATGCATGTCGTCCGATATTGCCTCAATTTTTTCACTGGACAAATTACCAAAATACGGACAGTCTGGTCAAATACCGGACACCTGGCAACCCTAACCATGGAAATGTTTTTTTCAGCACGACGTCCCCAACGTCCTAGTCTCTCGAATTTGGCACTTGTCCAGAAGTTAGCCGCACTTCATATTGAACTATGTGATACTGTATACCACCAGTAACAATAGCCATCACATTTAAAATCCATCAAACATTGAGAAATAGGAGGAATATTTTTATTTCGCAAATATTAATAGGTCACACTCGGAAACATAGACATACGCATACATAGAGACATGTATAGGACGGAAGAAGTGTAAGGAAGCAAGTAAGTAAAAAGTGAACAATTTATGTCTATGAATTAACATTTATAAAAAATTTTTAAAGAAAATAATTCAATTGATTAATAAAGGCAGAAGTATGGGTGCATGATTCGGTCACAGACATCAAACTAGTTTAGCTAAGATTAAGATTAGCAAAAAACTTTAAATTTAGGAGTCTACAAAGGCCATCAGTGACCTTTATGGGAGACAATGAAAGAAGAGATGAAATGACTATAAAGCGAACAGTAAAAGCTTACAGGTCTTTGTGAGCCATTGTTTCTTACCGTCAGTGCCAACTGGGTCCATTGGGGCCAGTGTCATATTTAGTGACACCTGTGCATATAGAATTTAATCTCTTTAAGACATAATTGATTTTTCGAAAACTCCCCACAGACGCAGAATTGTTTGGGGGAAAAATTTTGGGGCTAAAGCTTGTGTTGTGTTATGTTGTTATATTGGGCTATTTTCGTGTGACCTAGTTTTACTGAATTGCCTAGTCCTTGACCAGCTATTAGCCCAGCATATCTCGGGATCCACAATATATGATTGGAAACTGAAAATAATTCATTGGACACAAATAGGGGCTTTCCCGAGTTATCTCGGGTCTCGTCCTTAGCACTTGGTTTCTGCTGCCCGAGTTCTCTCGGGTCACGTCGTAAAGGGGTTAAACCAAGCTTCAAGTTGCCTGCCCGTTAACTGGTCATTAGTTTCATGGGACTACAATAATGGATGTACAACTAGATTAAGTTGAGACATGCTCTTTGATGCCAACTTCTTGCTTGACTTGAATTAGTTGACACTATTAGTGGGTCATTGTCAGTCAATGCATGGTTAAACATCTTAGCATTCTTTGGGAATCTAGTGCTGCATAAAAATTATTAGCAAACAGACCGCCATTTTGACATATTAAATTATCTGAATATGTCGTTGGACTTAGATTAATAAAAGTTACAATTTTTGATTTTTGTATGAAACAGATTTATGATGGAACAGGTTTCTGATCTCTCATTATATTACATCAGCGAAAACGGCCAGCTGCATACTTCAATCGAAAGGAAAAGAAAATATTCGTCATTTGATGCCTTTCCTGTCACAAAGCATTTGAGAATAGATGAAAGTACTATCAGTGATCTGAATTTGCCGATAAGTGAATCTGATTCGAAGGTGCTTCATTATCGACGGCCTCTAACCACAGTGACGACTTTGAGAAGGTTGGCATTGGGTTTTGTTGCTCGCAACATTCTCCTGGTCGAGTCGCTGGTCGGAATACCGGAGTTGATTGGCGAGGAGCTTTTCTACGAGGTTGTGAAGTTTGGACTTGTTGACAAGCCTTCAAACACTTGTAGACGCATCCTGACAGTTTTCTGTGATGCGTATAAAACTGCAGTGGCTGACGAACTGTCTTTCTCCAACAAAGGTTTGGATTTGGATTTTTGTTTTGAAGCATTGACGTCATTTCAGCACCTGAGTAAACTTGATCTCACTGGATGTAAACTCTGGGCTGTGGAGGAGGAGTGCATGACTTTTCTAGCTCATCTTTCTCAGTATGAGAATATTTATATTTGACTTTTTGTATGCAATAAATAGCTTTGATGCATATTAGGGTGAGGCAAGGTAAACCTGCTTTTAAAACTTGTTGTGATTGCCATTTGAACCAAGTATTAAATTTATGACTAATTACCAGTCAATTTATAAGGCTTTGCAGTCTGGACTGTGACATTATTTGAAATCCATTCTGCATCGCCCAAAACATTTGAGAATAAGATTTGAACCTGATATGAGAGTTTTTTCTGTTTTATATCCAAAAATCTGGAAATCTCTTTCTCTGTCTCGTAGATCTTCATCCATTTGTTCTTTCATATCTACAATTAAAGTGAATTTCTTTCAGTTGGCTTTACTGTTTGGCATTTCCAACATAGGCTGTTTCGCTGTTTCCAATTCTGATTGATTTTTTGACTGATGGATTACAAATACCATCAATAGTTAATTGATGCTATAATAGTGTATCATTATCATCATCATCATCATCATCATCATTATTTATTATTCTTGTTGTTATTATTATTATTATTATTATTACAGTATTATTATTGTCATGTGATATATTTTGCTTAAATTGCAGTTTGACTCAATTGTCACTTAAAGACACTGGATTGAGCGTCAATGCTCTTCGTCAGCTGGCCAACATATCTGTTTATCGGAAAGGATTACTTCAACTTAATATACTTGATCTTTCGTGTGAGTACAAAGAATTTGTATTTACCATGAATTGTCTAATTTAGAGTTTTGATTAATTATTTTATCTATGCATGGAATAATTTTATTTCTAATATTTTATTAACATTGATTCTATTGATAATAATTAATTCTATTGATGGAAGTTTTTTGTTATAATGGCATTATGTTGCCTATTGCTGTTAGGTAATCATTTAATTGATCGTAAAGCACTTCATATCCTGCGTCGGTTTCAAGCTTTAAAGGCTTTGAATTTAAGTGACACCAGTGTATCTAGAGTGAGTGAAAGTTTTCTCTTCATTTTAGTATAATTTCAAGCTGCACGATGTTGCTGTAAATAATAATAATAATACTGTAATAATAATAATAATAATAATAATAATAATAATAATAATAATAATAATAATAATAATAATAATAATAATAATAATAATAATGGCTGTAGCATTTAATATAGGGCCTGATTTTGTGTTTGCACATTTTGTGAACTATTTCATGTCTTTGATTCTTCCTCCCTTCATTAATACTTCATCTGCAAACTAAAAACATGCTAATCAATGATAATCATGGCTCCTTATAAAATCTTATTTTGACCCCTTCTTTAAAATTGAAAACCGGTCCTTGGATAAAAGAAATAGTAATATCAGCAAGCAGCCTGAACAATTCTGCTTTGGCTTTTATAAAACATTTTACCAGGCTGACTATCACAATTATAATTACCGGGTACAGTCTTTGTTGGTTGCATAATTATAATAAGAAACCATGAATCTGCAGAAGGAATAAAAATCGATAAACTTATCTTCTTAATTTACTCCATGGTCTCATATGACTGTTTCTTATTTCTGGGATTCACCTTTTCATAGATTTCACTGGAAGAGCAGCAGAAATTGTCTTTGTTTGTACTGACCAAAGGGATCAAACATCTGTTCAGTTCCTCATCAATTGGGAGTAAAGGATGGGCGGCCCAAGTGGTCGACCAGTGGATTGCCGATGGAAACGGACAAGTGGAACTTGCCGCTTCTACCAAATGCGATGAAAGTGCGCCAAAAAGTGATTCATTGACCTTATCGGCACAAAGCTTTTGTGAGTAAATTACTTTTATTGCATAACTAGTGCAAGAAAACAAGTGTGGAGTTGGTTAATTTTTACTAGTTTCATTATTGAGATTCAATACCAAATAGCAATTGAAAGGAATGCAGTAATTAAAGAATATTTCTGAAATTAGACTTTCCTGGAATAATTTCCATTCGTATAATTTCACTCTGGAGGTGTTCCACGGTAGCTAAACAGTTTTTTTTCTGAAGTCGCTTGAGCTGTAGACCCAAGTCTGATTGTAGCTTGCCTGTATAATATTTGCCTCCTTGAACTAGTTAAATTTTCTGACAACAATAACATTTTCAGTACACATTTTTATAGAGTTCATTAGCTTTTGAAATCTTGACGCATTTGCCAGTGCATGTCGTGCCCAACAAGGCCTGTCACTAGTTTACAGGAATGTGAGTGCACAGTCACTGGGTTTATGCTGTTTATTTTGTTGCTTTTTTTAACTTTAGATTCCAAAAACAAAGTGAGACGTTCTTCTGAATATCTGCACAAAGCATCAGAATTAAAGGATATCAATTCTTCCGAGCAGGAGATATTGGAGGGCAATCCACTGTATCTTGTATCTCGTGATGTGTTTGAAAAAGTGTGTGAAGGCAGAACATTAGTTCCCGCTGACCTGGTATTCTCTGCTGCGCCTGATTCAAAAAATGCTAGAGCCATTTCAAGTCAAAAGAAATTTCCTGTTGCAATTTCAACTACACTTTCCACAATTAACAGTATGAATGATGACTCGAGCCTATTTGCAACTTATTCTCTGGGTCACAAAGGTTCGGAATCGACAGTTTTGGCTTACGATCGATTGTGGACGCTTTCGCCCGAGAGCTGTGACTCCCAATATGTAGAAACATGCGATGATCATAAACCTTGTGTTATCAATGATAGTGGCCATCAACAAGCTAACAAAATTGATAGAGGAGTTGTTTTTTCAAACAGCACAAAGTCTAAACCAGCGTCCTTATGGAAAGCTATGAATTCTAGCGACTGGTAGTCTATGTAGAAAAAACAATTGTCATTAGAGGAAAACCATATTGGCACAGATTTCAAGGTTCTCGAAAAATTTGTCTCGTGATAACAGAAAGTCTGTTGACCGAGTCTGAAGAATGCGTTAAGTGTTGGCCGACTGAATTAAATAAGATAGTCTTTTTTTATCTGAGGTCTGTATTATCTGAGTCCATGTTAATGGTGTTTTACTGTAGCAAGTTATTAGTTAGTCAATTGCAGTAAATTTAAGATTTTCTATTATAAATTGAACAGTACCAGCTGCTATTATCAAACCTTGTGTGCTTTAAATAATATTACACAGCCTGCTAAGTAGCGTATTTTCATTTAGCACCAAAATTGAAAATTTCTATACCAAGCACTGTAATGTTTTGCCATTTAGTTTTAGTTGTGTTTTGCAATAGTAGCTCCTAGCATCAGGATCACGGTTATCATCGTTTGAGAAATAATGTTCAGCGAACAACCTGAAAAAGAAATGAAGAAATGCAATTTTCACTGTTTTGTAGCATTTATCAGTTGTCATTTTACTGGTTACTTTCTTGCGGGATCCATGATCCCTTCAGTAACCATTTATTTCTTTCTTTCTCAATTTGATTTATTACAATGTTATTATTGGACAAGTACGTAGGCTTATGTACCTGCTATTTCTGTTTATATGTTATGTAAATTGTGGAATAATTAAGGAGAAATAAATAAAGAAGATCCTTTGTGGATCATCATCATCATCATTTTGCTAAGAGATAGCAACTTAATTTAAGTTGACCCTCCATGCTTAGGGGTTTCCACCCCAAATGGCCCCACCTGTCAAATCCTGGAGCCGCCACTGCTGCCTCAGGCGGGAAACGAATATTTTGATTTGCCGCTATCTGACTTCCCACTGGGGTAGGAAATTTTGGGGTGGGAGTGGTCCAGCGCCGCCACTGTCTTTGTAGCAATTGTTGTATATCGCTCGACTGATACTTACAATTAGTATTCGGATTAAAGTTGTCTCCTTTCAATGGCTCAGTTTGCGAAATAATCGTGGGCGATTGTAGATCTGTTTTCATTGACCCGGCGTTGGAAGTGTCTGTGTTTCGTGGCGTGGTTGCTCTGGTCGTTGATGAAGAGTTATTGATGGTTACCGACGATGCATTTTTTAACGATGCCGAAGACACGATTGTCGTGTCACTGGATGTCGCCAGTGCCACCGCGGTGGTGCCTGTAGGCGCTGCGGTGAGCATAATAGGTTCCTGTTCCACCAGTATTTGCCACTGGCTGCTGATTAGCAGAGGCCCCTCCTCAACGGCTGAGCGGCGTCGTTTCCGAAGAGAAGTGGAATTGAGGCAGTTCCGGTTGCAGTTGCCGGCAGTTTCGGTGACCGAACAGACGTAGGCGTTTGCGTGTAGATACATGACGGAATCCGAGATGTTGCCGAGAAATTTGAAGGATTGGAAGCGAAATGCGAACAGTGTGTCGTTCATCGGGTACATGGTTACTGTTGGCTCTACGGCGCACCTACAAAGTGGACATAACTTCTAATTCAGATCGATTTGATTTAAATAAAGCGAAACACTAGAATTTAATGTAGCTCAGTATAATTAATTTCCAGTGGGGGCCTATAATCTCTAGATTTCATCAGGTAAACCTCTGGGATGAACGCACTCGGCCCAATTCTTCAAGTAGATCTAGATGGCCTACTGTAAAGTTAAACGATCTCAATCGTCTTACACAAGATAGGCCTATTACTAGTTCCACATTATTATTCTGTTCTAGAAACAACTACTATGCATTTGTCCATGCTCTCTGTAGCTTTGGACCTACCGAATTTGTGAAAGATCCACAAAGAAAAATTGTCACACACACATAGTGACATAGGCCTACACAATCTGAAAGTAACGGACTAAGGAAGGAACATAGCGTGATTTAAAGTGGCTTAGAAGGCATTAGGTCTACTGCCTGTACAAAAGCCACTAGGGGCGCTAACGGGACTTGAACCCGCTCCATCAACCTACCGCTCCAACGCTTAACCCATTCCGCCTTCTTCCGCCCCAAACTAATCTGAAGGTTTTTGTCTTGTGTAGGCCTAAGTGGCATTACGTTCATTTGTTTCAACCATATTTCTTTCGAAGCGCGATGCAAATTATTGATCAGCACAGATCACAAATTAATCACATCTAACTATGTCTCTCTTTGTTTACGCTACAGGTACTGAACAGCATACTTGTTTCTTATCAAATAATACTGCGGTTGCGAGTCTGGCGCTGTAGACGGCGTCGCGTAACAGTCGAGCAGAATTATTTTGAGATTTGGATCCGACGAATAGAGCTGTACGCCAACGTACAGCCAATCACCGAGCACCACTCGCAACGGATTATCGGCGACCGGGTTACTGAAGCGATTGTCTTCAAAGAGCAGCAATTGAACGCTATACTTGCCGCCTCCCGACTGCGGGGGAGGGGTTCTCGTCTGAGGATCGAAGCCGTTGTCGGGACTGGCAGTGCGATTGATCAGACAGCTGACCGGAACGTAGTAGATCGTGGTTCGGGTGATGACATCGGACGGCGAAGGCACGGCGTAGCGGACGATGTTGTTGTAAATGACGTGACTGTTGTTCAGCTTGAACGTACAAAGAAAACGGACGTTGTTCAAATTTCGGTGTGTTAATTAAATGCATATTATTCGACGTATATTTGGCGAAACTGTAGAACACTGGTATGCCTTATCCAATGCAGAAACATGCACAATTTTACATTGACAGTCATAAGGTTGGCCCCTACCAGGGGCGTAGCGACAGGGGAGGTGGTTGGATATATCGGTATATATATAGCCCCCAAAATTCAGTATATATAAAATACAGAATATATAAAATATATATAACATATATATGGGCCTAATATATAAAGGGTGACGCAGAAACCCGGACTATATTAAATGCAAACCTAATTGTGATTAATCCGGTTTTGCGCCACTCTGTATAATATACAATACATATATAATACTGTATATAAAATATATATAACAATATATACCGTCTCCCCAAATCAAATTCCTGACTACGCCCCTGCCCCCTACCAATCGACCTATTCCAAATCCTTCTTCGTAGGCTAAAACAGTTGCTCTAAGAACACTGGCATGGGATATCTGTGAGAATAATTATTGAAATGCCTACTGTTCTGTTTGTACTGCAGCGCATGAATGGAATAGCGATGATGACGTAGACTGTATCGGCTGAGGTCTGATATCCACAGGTCGTAAGCGCCTCTCCGTTCGGTCCAGACACCGACAGATGCTCGCTTCGAAGAAGAGGATCACTGCTCCGCAAGAATTTTGCCGTTATCATCTCGTTTGTGCACTCGATGACTGGTTCTGGCACTAATGACATATCATCAATGTATACAGAGTATATAAAGCATAATCTAGATCAAGGAGTATATATTATATTGGCGAATGCTATTTAGAGGTTCAGTGGTATATAGGCAAAATTCTGTTATTTAAAAAGCCTTCCAATGAATTTCGTTGAAGCTTATGCATAACAGTGATTGGTTTGTAAACCAGGTTGGTGTGTGGAGATTGGAGACTCATAGAAATAATAAAGCAGCCAGAGGCGTAGCCAGGAATTTGTTTTTTGGAGGGTACAAATTTACTAATTTAGGGTATATATTGTTATATATATATTACATGTATATAATATATTATCTTCTTCTTCTTCTTCTTCTTCTTCTTCTTCTTCTTCTTCTTCTTCTTCTTCTTCTTCTTCTTCAGATGCTCTATATATATATATATATCCAAAGACAGGTTCCATACTCCAGCGTCGCCACTCCTCTCTACCTTGAGCTTTTATCTTCAGGGCTGAATACTTGTTTTTTCCGTAGCGCCGAACATCCACTCCAGCATATATATATATAGAATATATAACAATATATATTATATATGCTATATATATACGTAAATATATATACGTTATATATATGCTGTATTATATATACTGATTTTGGGGTAAATAACTAAATATACCAATATATAGCTCCCCGTCGCTACGCCCCTGAAAGCATCCAATTTAACCAACCACGATGCACAAGGTGATGATATCGAAATTGGAAACTGCACAGAAGAGACAACGCGACTTCGTTGTCATACTGCGTATAGACTTATATAAGGCTTATCTTATAGGATGGTCATCAAATTATTCGTTCTCAATTATAGCTGCACTGCTTTTCAACGCATGTTTTGCCGTTGCAAGTTGTGATCGTGATATAGGCCTATATTACCAATTCACAATCTCGTTAGAACAGGGTCGGGAAATAGGGTGGAGTAAAAAGTACTGAATTTTCAGAATTTTCGAATTTAAAAATATCTAATAGTGCCGGAAAGTTGCAGAGGCGGGCCAAGGGTATGCGGCGCCCGGGGGCAAAGTGCACCGTTGGCGCCCCTAACATTACTGAGCAAAAGAAGGTTGTCACATCGTTTTTGGCGCCCCTCAGCTCTTACGGCATGCACCCCTCTTCATTTAGTGCTGATGACAAACAAAAAAGGTCGTCACACGTGTTTCTTCTTCTTTATTGTGCGTTTCACTTACCCAAATACCCGATTTGGGCACCCCCTCACCTCGGCGCCCGGGGACATATGCCCCCCGCCCCCTCGGTCCGCCTCTGGAAAGTTGTGCAAGATATCAGTGATTTGTTCCGTGAAAATTTCGAATTAGGCTAAGCTAATGCACTGCGGGACTAAGATTGCATGTACAGACGTTGGCTATTTTTAAAAGAATTAGACTCACGGGGCGGCGGAGTCGGCGAATCGAGAACGCAACTGACTCCGGCAGTCTCCGTTGCGTTGCACGTCGTCTGGCCCCAGGGCGAGTGAGAACAACCGGCCAGATCGGTTTCGTTTCCGTTGCAGACGACGTTTCCCAACCAGAATCCTTCGGTTGCGTTTCCAAATTCACTCGAACCGATGATGGCTCGAGCATTGGCGGGACTGAAATGCAATCGTACTGTACAGTCAAATCTCTATATTAAAAAGTCCCATTCAAATAAGCGTCCAAATGAAAAGGTTATACTGTACGGCGTTGTTTAGCTCGTATGTATATGGATCATGTAACTCTTTTGCCATTAAAGTTGCAGGTATACAGTGTAGCTACAATAAACAGCTTTTAATGTGCACGCGGCTGATCAAATCTGGATTCTAACACAAGTAGGCCTATATTAGAAATTCTGCTAATGGGAAAAGTGTATGTTGTTTTTGTGCATGAATATATGTTTTTCGTTTTCTTTTTGCCCAAGGTGATTGGAAAATATTTGGCGAGAACGTGTATTAAATAGTCCAATGTGCACTGGGCATTTTCGGGCATCTTGGATCTTTGAGTATGCCTTCTGCAGAAATTATATTTTCAAGGTATAGCCATGTTAACTATTGAAAATATCATTTCTGCTGAAATATAGTAATATCGTATAGTATAGTATAGTATAGCACACTGTATAGTATAGCATAGCATAGTATATTATAGTAAAGTATAGTATAGTATGGTATGGCATGGTATGGTATGTTATGGTATGGTATGGCATAGCATAGCATAGCATATCATAGTATAGTATAGAAAGTACAGTAGCAGCTGCACAGCGTTAAATTTACTTGTAGCATAGCATCCTGCAGGTGACCGCTGCATCGGCTACACCCCAACGGTCGTTGCAAATGCTTCGCCAGGTGTTATTGTAGAAGTACTGGACTCGTCCAACTGCTGTGTTGACCACGTTTGCACCGTCAACGAGGCGCACATTTGGACTTGGATTATTACCTTTGGAAACAGATGCACAAATTCGATTGAATATATTTTGCTAGTCTAGCTTGATACAATAACTACAGGAATTTCCTTCTGTCGCTTAGTATAATAAAATAACATGATTCTGATCAGTGATATATTAGTTTACGAAATAAAAATAAAGACTAAAATTATTTTAATCTCGTTAACTAAAACTAAAACTCAACAAATTTAGAAAAACGAACACTAAATATAAACTAAAATATCAGCTCTAAAACGAAATAGAAATCGAAAACTAAAATGATATACAAAACTAAAATAGGCCTATCACTGATTCTGGTCAAGGGTGTAAAACTTAATCACTGGCGCACCCTTTAAAGTCAAGTTTTCACGCAGGTTTTGCTGGTACAATAATTATTCACGCAGTAGTAGTAGTAGTAGTAGTAGTAGTAGTAGTAGTAGTAGTAGTAGTAGTAGTAGTAGTAGTAGTAGTAGTAGGGGACCGTCCATAAATGACGTCACGCACTTAGGGGGAGGGCGGTTCAAACATTTGTGACGCAAAGTTGAACGCATTTTACACTTAGGCCTATAGTGCATTTAAAAAAAGAATTTTAAAAAGTTTCAGAATTTTGCTTCAACTATGATAATTATAATGAGTATTTTCAAACGAATTCATTGCAATACCCGCTTCATTCAAGAAATAAGTGAATTGAAACATTAATTTTGACATTAAAAAGATGGATGGGTAATGCGTTGTGACGTCATTTTTAGGGAGTCTGACTTTTTGTGAAGACTTCCTGTAACGAGGGGAGGGAGGTCAAAAAACTGCCAAAATCGCGTGACGTCATTTATGGACGGCCCCTACTACTACTACTACTACTACTACTACTACTACTGCTGCTGCTGCTGCTGCTACTACTACTGTTGCTGCTGCTACTACTACTACTACTACTACTACTACTACTACTACTACTACTACTACTACTACTACTACTACTAATAATAATAATAATAATATTATTATTATTATTATTATTATTATGAGAAAGTTCCGTGGAAGGCGACTGCGTCGAATCTCTGGAGTGTCACGGATATTTGTTGTTGGAGAAAGGATGTCTCTTTTTCGTCTCTCTGCTTTATTATTATTATTATTATTATTATTATTATTATTATTATTATTATTATTATTATTAACGTGATTTCAAGTAGTTTAGAAAGCCTGCGTGAAAAACATTATTAATACTCTCAGCATTTAATTAACAACTCAGTTTTTCTAGATAGACAATAATATGAAATTCCTCCACCCTTTAAAGCGAATTACAGTAGATTATTCTATACTACACTAAACAGTTTGAATGCGCTGTTTTTGCTCGGAACTCACATATCTTTGGCGGCAGTGTCGTGAATGTGGTGCGGATGGTGGTCGGTGTTGTGGTGGGGGCCAGGTCGCCCAGGCAGATGGCCCCAGCGTCCTCCGTGTGATTGCAGACCGTTATCAGCCAGCCTTGATACTGACAGTAGGCGATGTTGACCTCGTTGCCCGCGCAGTCGACACCACGCAGGAATATACTTCCAGTTCCAGGTGGATAGATTCCGCCAGTTACCGCCCTGGCGATACCGCTGCTCGAATGCAGAGAACACGCGAAATATCAAAGATGTAAAAAAACAAAACAAAATTTGAGGGGCGAACATAGCAATTACATTGGTTTATCCCCCTTAGATTGCTCTCCCGCAGTTTCTGACTGATCTTTTCCTGCTTGACCTGGCCCTTATTTAATTTGGATTTGGTGCGCCATCGGTTGATGCTCTGGGCATTATGATAGTGGCGCTATAGAAGTTGATTGATTGATTGACTGATTTTATTAAGAAATATTTTGAGTCAACCAGTTGTGAACTAAAGTTCTGAGTTTTCTGCTTAATTATGATTAATTAGACATAATTTCTTTTGGCGGGTTATGACTTGTCCACATATCAAAACTCTTTCTGGATAGTAGCCTACATTTTTAGATTTATTTAGTTTTCAATATTGATAAGTATTCATCTTTCGATCGTCTCGTAAAAATTTACAATGCCAACTCGAGTATTCCGAAAGTTTTCCAATTTTCCTTTGTCCTGAAAAAGATCTTGCAAGCAGTTTCTTCTGTTTGTCGTCATTTTCACGACAGTCTCTGAGCTGCAGTTACATCTTTGCAAATTCATTAGGACCTACAGTTTTTAGAACAAGATAAACACCACATCTTTTTGACCTGACTTATCCAGTATCCACCATAGACTGTCACCCGTTTGTCCGGTCGAATGCCTTGGATTTTACCTGGATCTTTAATCGTTTGGATTTGGTGTACCATCAGTTGATGCTCCTGTGCATTATGAAGTGCATGGCGCTATAGACGTTTAAGATATATTAGATTAGATTAGACGTCTGCAACTACTCTGCCCAATCGCACAGCGACCTTTGGCCAAAGTAATTTGCACAAGACTGAGAAGTCAATTTGGACGAATATCGCGCCAGTAAATCGTTTTAGCTGTACGATGTAACAAGTAATACGTTGTATAGTTGAGGTTCAATTTTCCCCTGTAGCAGTGGGGGAGGGGGATCGAATTACCACCGGACCCAGATTTTCGACCACCAACGGAGCTTGCCAGTTGCCACGTTGAAACACTCCGGTTCAAGACAAATTAATCTAACGTTATATTATAAAGAAGGCCAAAGAAGCGTATAGGCCTACGTAGGAGCATATATACTTATATAGGCTTACGTGTAGCCGAGCATTCGACAGACAACAGCAGCGTCCTTTACGTCCCATCCGTCGCTGCAAATGGTTCCCCAGGATCCCTGGTAAAATACCTCCACTCGCCCCTCCCGCTCGTTTATTCCACCAACCAATCGCGCCCGAACAGAAGAAAGTGGAAAAGCAGTTGAAGACTGACCTACGAACAACAATTAGAGGCCTATGCGTCTAACGAGATGAAACGTCTACTGATACCGTTGTGTATTAGGACTATAGTGCCATAAAAGTGCGTTATCATCGTCATCGTCGTCGTCGTCGTCATCATCGTCGTCGCCATCGTAGTCATCATCATTATCATTATTCGAGACCATTTATTAGAATCTGATTAAATTAATGTTAGCACGACGTCTAGATTTTTGCAAAATCAATCTTTCATTGCTGCTAAAAGTTGTCTGATAGAAGACCTCGTGAAATATTGAAGGCTCTCTAACTGATCTATAAATTAATCCAATCAAATGCTTCGCTTGGTTTCTGGTTCTGTCTCTGCTAGTTAATTATCAACGGATGATTGAAACCAGTGGCATAGCCAGAGTTCCAGAATAGGGACATCACAACCTATAGGCCTAAATCTAAACATGGTCTGATCCTACGGGGGGAGGGATTGGGGTGCGTCGCTGGCATTTTACAGCGGCAGTTAAATATATCAGTAGGCCAGCTTCATAGCGGAATATTTATATCCATTTGTTGAATACCTTGAATCGGCGATAGCTGGTTGTTTATGATAAGCACAAACAAACTGATCCGAAGCAGCAGTCTTTCGTTGGCCATTAATTAAGGTTGATTTGTTTCTGAAATCCAAAAATAAGTCAAAGATTTAAGCTTAATGGCAGGCCTGTTAGGGGAAGATTCCCCTCCCAAAAACTCAAAATCCCTCCTCCAAATGTCGGCACTGACTCAATATTTTTTCATTGAACTAAGTCTCTTCCCCTCCAGAAAGTTAATTCACGCCCCCCCCCCGTGAAATACAACGACCGCCAGAAGACAAATGCGACAACCAGAACGATGGTCTTTAATTGTAGACCTAAGTTATAGATTAATATATTTTAATTGTGATATTTTATATATATTAGTAAATGACACAAAAGAGATGAGAATGATAGGCAGAATTGCGAAAGAAACTAGTTTAAATTTAGTTATAGTTTAACTAATGTTTCTTAGTTAGTTGCCCATCACTGTATAATACGTGTATGCCCTTCACACATTATATATCTGTTCTTTCAACGGAAACTTGAAATGCGCCAAAAAGGGTTACGATAAGCCAAGCAGAGATTCCAAAATATTTAGTCATTGGATTAGTTGCTTAGCCTCATAAACCACTTAAAATCACATTATTATTATTATTATTATTATTATTATTATTATTATTATTATTATGACAAGCTTCCTTATGAAGAGCAATTACACGTAGTTATAGCATACAGCCTAGAAATCAACCCGCTGTGTAGACTGTTAGATGCTTACCTTGTGCTGATCGAATATTCATTTACGATCCTGATTCATGAGGCATGTGTGTGTCTTCGCAGCTCAGAAACTATGACGATTCGATTTCGTTTCAACTGAAAATGCACCTCTCAAGGCTCACTGCCACCAAAATTCAAGAAACCTATTTAGTCGTAACTTGAACCCCCGGTTACTTGTTGATTTTCGATACGCTCCAGAACCGTCCACGTGCTGGAAGAATGCGCGACAATGAAGCGAAACACGAAGCAGCCCAGATCTAAAGCCTAACTCACGACTTCGCTAAATCTACGCACATCGATTTATTTTTGATCTGTTGAGCCAAACAGCACTTTTTGAATTTGACGAAGACACCCGCACAGAGATCGAAATAACGACTCTGTACGATTCACGGAATTCTGTCACCATGGTACCCGCGTCAAAACACATGACTCGGCGTGCGCCGTATAGGTGTGTCAACGTACAGCACAGGTGCGGTCGTTCGGGCAGGTAGAGTGGTGCGTGCAGCTGTCACCGTTGAGCAGAGCGCCGACCGGCGGCCATCGTTTGACGCCGTCGTCATCCAATCTGCTAGGCGCATTTGGAACTCGCGAAATAAGGACACGCTGAGACATGTCGACTGCAGTAGGGTCACGTCGAGTTTCGATCGTTGGCATTGTGGAGGGCTATTGGCATTTAGGACGAATTAGTGAAAACTGTGCAGCCGTCGTTATCAGGCAGACTACGACATTACAGCATAGACCGCTGGTGTTGCCAGAGCTTTCTTCCTGCAGTTCTGGTATTTTGACCAAATTTTGTTTAAGTTGCGAAGGAAAGTCGTACGTAAAGTAAACCGCCAAAACTTAACCTCTTAACAGTGTATTTAACTGTAACTCAATGTAAAATGGACAGATATATCCGGGATCCCCAGTTAAGGGGTTAATATCTTCGTCTCGTCTTCTGCGCTCCGTTCTTTGTCTGATTGCTGACGAATTGCGGGCGAATGAATTGGAAAAGATTGTTTGTCGGAATTTAGAAAGTTCTGGTTCAGAGAACCAATTAATTAAGTCTGCGCGAATAAAGACCAGAACAAATTACGCGGTCCTGGATCTAAAAACAGAAATTTTGTAGCATTGGAGAGTGTGTGTGTGTGTGTGTGTGCATTGTATTCTGGACAACTAGCTGGTGTCCAGTGGAAAGATTTGAAGTAAAATTTTAAGTGCGGGACGAGCAAGTGTGAGACGGAAGACAGTAGAGCAATCTCACCGGAGCACTTCATTCTTTGCGTTAGGCCATTCCGTAGAGTCTAGAACAATGTCCAAGTTTGTTTACAGGTTTCCATGCATATATGGGGGAGGGGAGAGAGATATCAAGCCCATTGGACTACAGCGACTGAATCGTGATCAGTCTGCAGGTCTGATTTTGAAAGGTGTGGCCGCTACAAAGCTTGTTTAAACCTGTTATGTACTTCAAAACAGAACCAGCGCTACTGTTTACTAATTCAGTCGCCGCAAATACATAGGCCTATGTAGGCCTAAGCTATGGTCATGATCTAGATGATGTTTCTAGTCAGCATCGCATAACAGTGATGTTAACAAGGACCGACCCCCCAAGGACGAGGATAAGGACAAGGACTGACCCCCAAGGACGAGGATAAGGACAAGGACCGACCTTCCAAGGACGAGGACAAGGACGAGGACTTACCCCTCAAGCACAAGGACCACAAGGACTGACCCCCCAAGGACAAGGATCAAGGACAAGGACCAACTTCTGTCAAACAAAAAAGTCAGAAAGGAAAAAAACAAACACAATTTCAATTCGAATCACAAAATTAAAAAAGGAAAAAAGAATGTTGTAAAACATAGTCTAGTCAACAGCAATGCTGCGTTTCAAATGCGCATTTGACTTTAGCCACCTAGCTATGTTACTGCGCTTAAGAAATTGTCAAGTTTAATAAGTAGTAGTAGTAGTAGTAGTAGTAGTAGTAGTAGTAGTAGTAGTAGTAGTAGTAGTAGTAGTAGTACTAATAATAATAATAATAATAATAATAATAATAATAATAATAATAATAATAATAATAATAAAAATGAACAAGTGTTTCCAGCAGCTGATCAGTCATGCACACACAATGAGGTCTAATTATAATTATGAGACCACTTTGCGGAAACACTCGTTCAACTGGAGCCGACGTCGCTGGGCAACAAAGAATTCTGCTAAAGAATCAACTCTTCAACTGGTATTATAAAGGAAACAATGACTAAACATTTTAGTTAGAGTAACTCAAAGCAAGTATGTAGCCTAAATATAAATCCACATACTACTCTTACCTTGGAACATAATTATCAGTACAATTGAAAATGGTATACAAATAATTTGGTCCTTATAAGGACTTTTCAAGGACTAAGTTACAAGGACCAGGACAAGGACCGATCTGCAAGGACGAGGATAAGGACGAGGACCGAACCCCCAAGGACGAGGACAAGGACAAGGACTTCAAATTGGTCCTTAAGGAGTCCTTAAGGACAAGGACCAGGACAAGGATTAACATCACTGTCGCATAACTGATGCATTTCTTGAGAATTTCTCTCATCCACAACGATCTAGACATTCATATACAGTAGGACTTGGAACCGGGTCACATTCTGAGACCCGGTGACCCAGTGACCCGAAAACGAAGTGACCCAGTGACCACCCAGTGAATATTTCAATATTTATCAATGACGTCAAGTAAACATTGTCATCACACCATGGAATTTTTCATTACATTTTATACCATCCCATAGGGTAATAATATCAATATGATCAATATCCCTCAGTGATACAGTAAAATAAATTACTTGTAGGCCTACAGTATTAATGGACCTTACTAATATCAAGCGGACAGTCTCTTCAGCCTTTCCGAGATTGATGAACCTGCATGCTTAGCATCTGAAGAAGATTTTAATTAATACCGGGTCTATAACCGGGTCCGGGTCATAAAGATGACCCGCAGACCCGGTGTCCCGGCGAACAAAGGTGACCCGAATGACCCATTGACCCAGTGACCCAGTGACCCGGTTCCAAGTCTGATTCATATAGGCATCGATAGTCAAGAGGAAGGATAGCCATCTCATCAGGGCTTTTTTCTAGGAAAAAAGGTTTGTGAACTCATCATTTTTTACTCATCAACAAAAACGGGTGTGGGAACGCCGTACCTGATGTGCATTTCCAAACGCATTATTACATATCCATAATTATATGTATAGGGCTATAGGCCTACAATCGGTGGCTTCTATCCCCCCTTGAAGCCGGGCTCAATTCCCTCTAAAAACTACAAATTCCACTCCCCTCATTACAAATTCCCCTTGCTAATTTGTTCCCTTGTGGACTTAGTATTATTTTCAGCTTTTTATCCTTTGTATTAGGCATATAGCTATCATGTACCATTGATTACGTCCAGTAGCGTCATTTCACGCTTTTCTTGAGGGCGAGATAATTTTTTCGCAAATTATTTGCAAATTTTAGCAATTTTTGCAAATCTTACACATTTTTGCATTTTTGGCAAAATTTTGGCAAATTTTGGTCAATTTTGGCAAATTTTAGGGCCAATGTTGGCAACTTTGCAATTTTTTTTATATTTTTGGCAATTGTTTGCAATTTTTGCGCATTAATACATTATATATTAATTTTTTCATTTCCTTGGGGGCCACGCCTCCTGCCCCCAAATGACGCCACTGATTACGTCACGATCGGTGTTATTTTGAATCGATATCAGTGTCGGTTCAGTTCAGGTGAGTAGCATCATTTAGCTTATTAATAGTTTATATAATGGCGTTGAAAGCAAAATATTTCCCCACATTTTTTTTCAGGGCGCACACTGCGCCCGCCTTCAATAGGGATAGAAGCCCCTGCCTACAATCTGGCAAAAAAGGCGTGGGAACGCCGTTCCCGTGCGTTCCCACTGAAAAAAGCTCCGGTTATCATGATAATTGTTATCCTTTCGATATGCAGGGATTTAACATACTGCATGCGACAAAACGTGATGTCTACCTTTATATTCGCAGGCAAGAAAAGTAACTAGAAAACTTTCCATTTTTTTCAAACTCAAAGTTCATTTCCATGACATGTTGAAATTTCCTCCAATATTAGGGCACTGTTTTCTAGTATATACAGTACTCTCACCATGCAAACTATTAGGCCTATCGAATAGTCCTTAGCAACTAGCTATCGCTATTACGTATGCAGGACCACCTTAAGGCTTAGGCAGTTTAGGCACTGCCTAGGGGCGAAAATTTTTTAGGGGCGAAATAAAACAGGACAAACATTTTTGAGGCGCGTTTTTGATAGAATAATGAATGAATGAATATAATTTAATATCCTTTTTTGCTTTGCTTTGCTTTTCTTGGCATAAATAATAGCGGGTTGCATGACGTCACTGACATGGGCACTGTTGTCGTAATTTTAATCTTGCTATTCATAACACATAGACTAAAATTAGTGGGTACTTTCATTTTTTTAACAGACTTGCTATTTTTATGTGAAATACCGTCTTACCGTCTTACGGTAGGCATAACGTATTAGCGTTTGACAGTTGCTACGGTACTGTAAGGGGCTGTCCATTAATTATGTCAACAATTTTTGGGCAATTTTTGACCCCCTCACCCTTGTCAACAACTGTCAACTTTCAGTGACCCCCTATAATTATGTCAAAAACAGTGGCGTAGCGTGACTTTTGGGGGCCCGGGGGCATCTTTGCCATGGGGGCCCCAGAGTTTCGAGCTGACGAGCAAAAAAACATTATCACCTCCTGTTTTATCCTGACGAGCAAAAAAGGTCGTCGGCACATCATTTCTAGGGTTAGGGTTAACCCTAACCTAACCCTAGCTTAGACCCCTCTTCGGCCCCCCCGGGGCCCGGGAGGCTGTCAACAAAGTGCCCCCGCCCCCACGTTACGCCACTGGTCAAAAACTTTTTACCCCTTCCCCACTAAGACCAGTGACGGGTTCCCCTAAAAAGTTTAGAAGGTTATTATTTTTGCAGCGATGAGACCTTTTCCCTTTCTTTTGTTCATCAAGCGTCATAATGTGGTGGTGATGGCCTTTTTTTGCTTGTCAGGCTTTTTCCGTTGTAATAAATAGTATTTCATGAAATTTCCTATTTTCTGATCAATTAAAAAAATGAAATTGTTGTCGTCAACTTCTCTTGAACCCCTTTCCCCTATCAACAACTGTCAAACTTTTTCAAATCCCCCTAATTTGTTGACGTAATTAATGGGCAGCCCCTAACAGACTACAGACTACAGTACCGTCCGTATGGTACCAAATGAAATGACAACTAAAATGCCTAGAGGCTAGCTAAAGACGCAATTTAGCAAAAGAGTCAATGGTCATTGGTGGATGGGTGCAATAGCACTAAACTGCTGTCTGCTGCCCAGATTAGCAGCACTATTATAACTATAGCCTAAAGGCTATAGCAGGGTTTCCCAGACATTTTTGAACCGCGGCCCACTTCATCGGTTTTGTAACGTGTCGCGACCCTTATCATGGCGTGTAATATTTTTAAAAAATGTATTTGGCCATCTGGCGAACGTTGGCTGAAAAGAATCTTCTGAATTTTGAATAAATGGCAAAAGAAAAGCTCTGATTCAATTAGAATGAAAAATGTAGCAAATATATTAGGCAGAATTACTCCTCTTTTTGCCAAATAGGACAAAATTAGAGAAATAAATATTGAATTTTTTAAAAATTATCTTCTTTAAAATTTTGCCCGGAACATACCTTTATTACGCGTCTTAAAAATCTTATGAGTATGGCACAATCGCTTAACCGCTAGGTCATATACATGTCCCAAACAGAGATTCCTATGGTGTTAGGAGTTTTGGAGCAAAATGGTCGCAATACGTTTCCTTGCGCTATTGCGAAATAAGAATAATGTTAAAAAGTACTATAGGCCAGTGTTTTTTGTTATTTGTTACTTTGCGACTCCCTTTAGCGGCTTTGTAACATACCGCGACCCTGCAAACATATTGTCAATTTTAATTTTAATTTATCCTCTAGATGTTGATAAGCAAAAAAAGGTCAAAACAGAAAAGGCTGGGGCTCGCGGGGCCCATGAGATGCCCGGGGCCCCCGGCACAGTGCCCAATTTCCAATACATAAAGACGGGCCTGCGGTCGGTCACACGAACCCGGGTTCATGCATTGCAAAATGCAAACTTAAATTCAAGTTTTCATGTTTCTTAGTTACATTTAAATGCAGTTAACTTTTCAAGATCACGCTGTTTGTTTAGATTTTGCCATTTTGCAATTCTCTCTATTCTTTCAAATCATTTGCAATTTATCGCAATTTGTGTATAATAGTGTACCGCATTCTTTGCAGAAAATTAAGATGAAAATGTCAGGTATTCCATATTATAAGTTGGTTAGTGGAGCTAAAAGACGTGCCGAACAGCAGAAAAAGGAGATGTCTGAGAAGGAGTTATTGATGAAAATGCCAAAATAAAATTTCCGATGTGCTCAAATCAAATATGAACACTGAGCATAGATAGAGTCATAGAGCATGTCTGCATGTTTTTAATTTTCCTTGATCTCCATGGTGTCGTGTGTTATCGTAATCGATTTCTGTGAATGGGCGAAAATTCAAAACTGCCTAGGACGTCCAAAAGTCAAAAGATGGCCCTGTACGTATGAGTAAGTGAGTTACAGTGAGCTGTTTATTTAGCTCGGAAGTGTCATTAGCGTTGAACGAGTTTGCGTTAAGTAACCCGTTAAAAACAAACATTTAACTTCAGCTATAATAAACAGCTGCGAAGTGGAAATAGCAAATAACGAATGGGCTTAATGTAGACTCTCTAGATCTTGAGTAGATGACGACGACGCTTGTCAACACTAAGGCTATGCTTCTGCTGACATTTTGGAGGTCTTGGGGAGTGGGGACATAGGCACTCTCAACAAATTGAGAGTCTCTCCTGTTTTCTCGGAGTTCCTCACACAGCCTCCGTTCACGATTCTACGCATTCAGATAACAGATTCTTGAAATGTCACCAGTTTTTTTTATTTCTCATGGGCCCAGAGCTGTAGCTAGGGGGCGGGGGGCAAGTCGCCTCGGGCGCCGACCGGTGGGGGGCGCATTTTGCATTATGGATGTTTAAAAAATAAATAAAGAATAGCTGTGCCGAATAAAAAAAAGGTCATCAGCCCGAAAATGGATAAGTAAACTCTGTGACTGACGACTAAAAATAGGTCATCACCGTAATTAATTAGGGGCGCAAAATACAAATCTTGCCCCGGGCGCCGAAAACCCTAGCTACGGCTCTGCATGGGTCTAATTTGCGGAGAATGGAGCTACCGGACGAAATCAGTTATTTCGATCCTCAGGGTGAGTCAGTGGCGTCATTTCACACTTTTCTTGGGGGGGGGGCGAGAAATTTTTAAAAAATTTTCTTTTAAATTTTTTAATTTTTTCAATTTTCAATTTTTCGACTTGACAAGTTTCCAAAAAAGTTGACGACCTTTTTTTTGCTCGTCAGCCCTTTTTACGATTAATTACTCTTCAGGTTACTCGACATCAACCACCACTCCTTTAGGGCTTTCGGGGCTGCTGACTTTTTTTGCCCCCCCCCCCCAAACGCAAATGACGTCCCTGTTTTTGTTTTTTTGCACATTAATACATTGTAAATTAATATTTTCATTTTCTGGGGGCACAGCCCCAGCCCCCAATGACGCCTCTGGGGTGAGTTGGCACGACCACGTGACCTCTCTACTTCGGGACAAACTGCACTGGTTACGAGTCCCAAAGCGTATCGTGTCCAGGCGCTGTTCGTTGATATTCCGGGCTCTACACGATCCATTCTGCCCGGAATACCTTGAGACGCTCGGTCCAGTAGGTGAATCCAACTGTACGTCCCACCCCCGTCGACGACTGTCATGTTTGGAAAACGTTCATTCTCGCGCGGAAATACCCTCCTGGCCTCCTCTGGAATACATTGCCGGATAGCGTGTCGTTCATCACCTCCTTTGGAGAATTCGCGAGCAAATTAAAGGCCCTCTGGTGAACGTTAATTTGACAAGAATTTTCTGAGTTTTGAATAAATGGCAAAGCAAAAGCTCAATTATTCAATTTGAATTAAAATATGACAAATATATTATGCAAAATTATTCATACTTTTGTCAAATAAGACAGAAGGAGAGAAATAGATAATGAATTTTCTTGAAAATTATCTTTTTAAGATTTCTCAGGAACATACCTTTGTTACGCATCCTAATAAACTTATGAGTATGGCAAAATCGCTCAACCTCCAGGTTTTTCCAAGTTGTTGATAGAGATTCCTATTGTTAGTGGAGTTTCAGAGCAAAATGGTACAAGGCACGCTTTCCGTGCATTATTGCGAAACAATGTTAATTTTTAAGTGTGCTATAGAGTATAGACCACGCCGGCAGCTTTGTAACATGCCGCGACACTGCAAACCTATTGTTAACTCAAATTGAATAAAACACTAATCATTTCAGTGTAGGCGTGCATGGGGGATTTCTTAAAACCTAAGCCTACTTCAGGCCCGTAGGAAGTGGGGATGCAGAAGGTGCACCTGCACCCCTGGAAAAAATTAGGGGTGCAGCGCACCTGGAAGATAATGCTGTCTTTGAATTTTTGTTTGTGTGGATTTTTAAATAGAAGAGAGATTATGACCTTTTTGCTTGTCAGGGCTTTTACGAGAAAAACGTAAAGTTAGTGACGACCTTTTATTTTGTTCGTTAGGGTTTTTGAGAGACGGCCTTTTCTTGACACAACTTTTAGCTTGAAAAAAATCTGCACCCCTGCTGAAAATTCGTTCTGACGTGCCTACTTGCAGCTTTCAAGGCTTGTGACATTGGTTAGAAAATGACACTTTTGAATCTAATTTCGCGCCACTTCGGCGATCCATTATGATTAATTAGACTGAACCCTGCGACCCACTTTTGGGTCGCAAACCACAGTTTGGGGAAACGCTGGTTTAAAGGATCTGAGTCAAAGAGCAATGAACAGGAAAGAATGGCAGAAAACTGTGGAGATGGCGTTATACACCAACGGCCCGGGCGATTATGTCGTCTAAACGGACTTCCACTACAATTGCGCTGCCATTGACAGTTCAGCCAAGTCAAATTATAGGCCTAAGTTGAGCACTGGCAGTGTCGTAGGCCTATTCGGCTGCAAAATGGAGACTTCGAAGCAGTGGCGGCTCCACAGGAACCCGGGGGGTTGGTGCCTCCCTATTGAGTTCGTGGCCCCCCAGTGGTCCCCTTGTTGGGACCTTATACTTAATACTACATACCTAACAACAAATGGTTGCCCCATGATTAGAGTTGCCACCCCAACGGCCCCCCACTTGCCAAATCCTAGAGCCGCCACTGCACATGAAACCGTTTAAGAAGCGGGTTGGAAGATACAGGCAGTACTTTTTAGTGCTAGAGTGGTAGATGGGAACGATATTGGACGAGAAGATAATAGACCTAATGGCTACTAGTACGAATTATTTCAAGATAAACCTTTAAAAGTAGGCTACTATAGGATACTAGATTGGATAGACCCTCCTGAACCGGAACCACTTTAAACCTTTGTTAATATTATTCTTGGAGGAATTTATTATTGCATAATTTCAACGTCAGGGAAAACGAACCAATAAACTCAAATTATTCATTTTTTTAATTTTGCGAATATCGACAAATATTCGCGACAAAATTATTTAATATAGTTCGTAGAGAGAACTACTCGCTTAGCAGTTATAACAACTTCAAAATCCAATAAATAATTTCATAAAATCTTTTTTAAAAGGTGGATCTTTAATAAATTTACGCAAATAATTCTGCCTTTAAATTCGTCAAAAACAGATAATACAAATTCAGCCTCAAATTGATGACACATTACATAAATTTTTTTGTTTTCATTTTAACCAAGATAATGCATATATTTGAAAGCGAGAGTAAGAATCATTTGTATTCATATTTCTTAAGAAGCGTAGTTTCCACTAATTCGATAGATGTCGCCAATTAACCCCTCTTAGACTTAGATCCCTCTGTTCCCTCTGGAACATTGGGCAATTAACCCCATGTTAGGTAACTGGAGATACGTGATACATAGTCTGGCTATTTCCCAGGAATTTGCGTTCGGGGGTGTCCCATAATTGCAGGGGGTGTCAATGTGGGAGTGTCAATGTCCAGTGCTTCATCTAGACTCCTTGGACCCAGGAGGGAATAGAAATGGGCGGGGGAGGTGGCGGGGGTTTGATGTTTGGCCCCCGGGAAGAAAGGAAAATACAAGTCAAAAATATGATTTTCGTTGTCATCTCTTCCGTTTTCATACGGTCAATTCAAATTTTTGTGGAGTCAGTTATAGTGGCTCAAGTTTCAATTTCCAGAGGTCAATTTCCCCGTTAGAATTGCAAATGAATAGTTTTAGCATCAGTCAGTCTTGGTGATAGCCATCACCACCCCTGGGAAGGGGCATAGGGGCAAGGGTGTCTGTCACTAACCGGGGGTGTACCCGGTGTAACCTCTCACTAGGTGGTGTAGGCATGGGCGTCCGCAGAAATTTTTCCAGGGGGTGCAAAACAGGGTCTTGTGACAAAATAAATGAAAATTTTTTCCAGGGGGGGGTGCAAAACAAGGTTTTGCGACGAAAGAAACAAGTAATTTTACTTTTTTCATAACTCCACATTTTTACAGGGGGTGCAATTGCACCCCTTGCACCACCCTCCGGACGCCCATGGGTGTAGGAAAATCCATGTACATATAGTGTAGCCCAACCTCGCATCGAGAATGGCTAAAGAGCAGAACTAGCTAGGTAACTAGAGGTTAGCTCAGGTTGCTGTTCATATGGACTCAAGTCCTTCAATTTTCTCATTAGCGTTAATTTAAGGCAAAGAAGGCAAAGAAAGAGAGTATACATCAAGGCAATTAATGGGAATGAATGAATGAGTAAAACATAGTGGTTCTCACACAGGGCAAACTCTCCTGAACCACTTTAAACTTTATTATTATTATTAATCCTGTTATTATTATTATTATTACTATTATTATTAATCCTGTTATTATTATTATTATTACTATTATTATTAATCCTGTTATTATTATTATTATTACTATTATTATTACTATTATTATTATTATTATTATTATTATTATTAGGCCTATTATTATTAGGCCTATTAATTATTAACTAATCGGAGACGTAGTAGTCCACTACGCAATGGTTAACGACTGGTGCCAATTTTAAACGACACAGATTTGTTTTTGGTTGACAGAAAGAATTTGAAAACCTTGTCTACAAAATTGCTCTAACAAAAAATCTTGGGAGAAAAATACGAGCCTATGAGTTTATTAAGACCAGGGCCGTATTTAGGGTTGTGCGGGCCCTGTTTCAGATGTCTTGGGGCCCTGCCATGCTACTCGTCCCTCCCTCGCTCCCTCCCAGTTGCGTAGCGAGGGTATCCGGCGCCCGGGGCAAAAAGATCTACCAGTGGTGCAGTTGGAAAATTTTGACGAGCAAAAAGGTCCTCGGCTATCATGTGGGTGACCGGGCAATTCGGAGCTAAAAAGAAATAATGTCATAGAATTAAGAATTTATTAGAATTAGTGCCACGAAAGTTGCATTAAGTTGTAAAACTGTTTCAAAATATGACTGTTTTAAAATGTGTCGATAAAGTTATACAACCTGTTTTATAATTGATTATAAGTATTTCGTGTCTACAAATAATGATACTGAGCATCTTGTATTGAAGTTCAATGAATGATAATGTTAATTCATTAATTCGATGTTATGGCTACATCCTCTTAAGACTTAAGTACTCGATTGCATTCCGGTTTTCGTAATCTAGCACCAGTCTGCAATCGAAGGCACCGACAATTGTTATCACCCAACCGTCGGGGCGAGATTAGAATTTATTTAAGCTCATTAAAACTTTGCTCCGAATTGTCCGGCTCCGAATTGCCCTAGAACCACTATGTGGGTCCCTCTTTATGCGTGTGGGGGCCGCTATTCCATGGAACATATGGACACGCCTAAATGCGCCAATGATTAAGACTGCTATAGTGATAAATGCAAAACAACGGAACTGTCACCCGATACGTAACCAAACAGTTACCACAAGCGCACTTTAATATCGGCAAAACACTGTCGAAACATCATCAACGCGTCATTTGAATGACATCGAAACTGTTCTGATCACCACACCTAAACAATCTTCATCATGATGGACTCTTGACGAGCGAATATTTTTATATTGCGCAAAGTATCATAACGAAGCAGCTATGTACAGTATGTACAGTAGCGCCTCATTCTAGTGGAGGCGAAGGTTCGTGTATACAGCTGTGCTTATTGACGAAAGGATTACCACTGGGTGATAATCTCGAATACCTCCAGTGAAAGGCCACTGGGTTTGGAGCGGCCAGACTGCGTGTGATAAGGTAGAGGCCATTTTATGACCACAATAATTATTATGGGTTCAATAATAACAATAGTAATAATAATAATATTATTATTATTACTATTATTAGTTCAATTTTAACCACCATCATGCATGATTAACAAATCATTAGTGTCAACAGCAAGTTTTGATGATAGGCCTACTTCTATTCCTACTATTAAGAATGCGTAGCTGTGAACTTTGCTTAGGTGCTAAGCGAATCTTGGCAAATCGTGGGCTTAATCTTGCCGTGGGTTACCTGAGTGTGTATGAAATTGAAGCTTCAAAAAGGCAGATTCCTCGAGATTCGACAACGTATGTCTGACGAACGAATACTAAAATAATAGTCGACAGATCTCGACACATCGTAAAGAAACACAATCGCCAAGGTTCATATACTATTATACAGTAGTTCATCGCGTTGTCTTCAGCCGCCGCCGCCACTTCCCCCCATAAACAGCAGATTACAACGACAGAACCATCTGTGCCTCTTCCCCCTCCGCGGAGCCTTACTTAAGTTCCAGAGTTGTCTACTTCTCGTCCTCCGTCAGAGCAATGTAGCTGGACCGACAGCTGTCGTCGTCGTCGTCGGCGGCGGCGGCGATGCAGTGGACGGACGGTGTCGTTGGAGGGGACGACATCCGAAGCCTGATGTCCGTCAACTGCGCCCGACACTCCCTGATGGTCAGACGGTCGAACGGCTGTCTCCGCCAACAGCCGACCATCACTTTGTAGATCTCTTTCGGACACATACGGGGACATTCGAGCAACTGGCCACGCTCCACGTTCTGTATCACCTAAAAGCGCACAAAAACAACAACAACTGCAACAACAACAACAACAACAACAACAAGCTCCTAAAGACATACTTATTTAACGTATCTTATAAATGACTCCTTTGTAAAGCGCTCTTGACTTTAGCTCCAGTTATGTTACTGCGCTATATAAATTGTCGTAACTAATAATAATAATGACAGTGGCGGTTCCACGTGGGGGATGAGTGGGAATGCATCCCCCACCGGACTTTCGGATTTACTTTTTGTTGGTTGTGAAAACCCATTTTTGGGTAAAAGTCTCTCTCTCTCTCTCTCTCTCTCTCTCTCTCTCTCTCTATATATATATATATATATATATATATATATATATATATATATATATATTTACTAAAAATGCAGTAGATTTCATCATAAAGAAATTTAAAGTATTTTTTCATTAGAAATGATCATTCAATCACCTTTGTGGAAAAACTCTTCGAAATCAAAGCAATCGAAGTGGAAGCGCTTCTGAGTGATATCGCCCACAAGATAAGGCACCAAATAAATGCTTTGTTAGGTTACACTACCCTTGGTCCTCCTCTATTCGCCAAATCCTAAATACTCCGTTTAGGTAAAACCGTAAAATGCGTCTGTTTGTACCTCGTGGTTGGTGAATTCGTACCACGGCTGTTTCCCGTAGGTGAATATTTCCCACAGCACAACACCGAAGCTCCATACATCCGATTCCACGCCAAACGTTCTGTACAGCAGACTCTCCGGGGCATCCACCGAACTGGGAGCAGCGCCTGGCCCCCAACCTAAGCAACGTTTAGATTTTACGCAAAAATTATTACAATTCTCCAACTTAGCAACACACTTAGCAGAGGCAAAAGTCATTCACTGAATGTACAATGTATACAGTAGACGACGTCTCATTTTGAGAATTGCTATTCTTCTAACACTTCATTTGGGTGCGCGGCGGAACAGTGGGTTAGCGCACTGGTCTGCCAACCTTGAGGTTCGTGGTTCAACTCCCGGCCGCGGCAGAAATGTTTCGGTTGTTTCTGTCCCAAGCGCCCCCAGTCGACTCAGCTGCGAATGAGTCACATTTATTTCGTAGCTTGTGAATTGGAGGTGTCGGGAAAAAAAAGTGCCGCCTTTTCGCGGCGGAAAATTTTCAAAAAAAGTCCGATAAAAAAAGTCGTCCAAGGCAGGATGTGTAAATTACCAAATGTCGTGGGAACAAAATGTCAGCGGATAAAATGTCTCGACAAAATGTCAGGGTTTATGGTTAGGGTTAGAGTTAAGGTTACATTCTGTCCGTGACATTTTAAATGTCACGGACAAAATGTAATCTTAACATTTTGTCCCCATGACATTTTGTCCCCATGACATTTTGTCCGCGGACATTTTGTCCCCGTGACATTTTGTCCGCGGACATTTTGTCCTAGCACCGCCGGTCTGATGGATAAGTCACTCGAACCCCACCTCTGGATGGTCAATCGAACCTGCGTCTCATTAATACTATGTTATATCGATGCTGACACTACGGCTCTCTGGACATTCCGAAGTCCCCGATCTTGACGGTGAGATGCTGTCCGACAAGGCAGTTCCTCGTCGCCAGGTCCCGATGGACGAAGTGCTGCGAGGCGAGGTACTCGATGCCGGCGGCTATCTCAGACGCTGCATTTGAGCTGCATTTTCGACGCATGATTAGGTCAAGTCTAAGATGAGAAATTTGGCGTCCTCGGCCGCTGCCGCCGACGACGACGACGACGAATCGCGACGCTTACTCAGTAGACCAGAATCAGGACCACGCGACCTGGCAGATAACAATTATTTTGTTATTGGTTTTATTATCATCATTATCGTAGATTCGTAGTAGTCGTTGCTGTCGTCATCATCACGCGCGTCGTCGTCTCTGACTCACTCTCGTCTACATGCATTAAAACCCAATGACCAGTTTTCAAACAGAGCAGTTGAGGATGAGGTTGCTAAAACCCTCGGAAATTTGAGATGGTCTGGACTAACAGCGACCCCTAATGTCCCCGGACAAAAGTCCCCACGGCTTTTTCAAAAAAATGAGTCCAGGAGTCTAGAACAAAAATGTCAGGGGTCAAAATCCTCGACAAAAAATAGCCTGGTTAGGGTTAGATTGTTTACATTTTGTCCGTGACATTTTGCACTCACTTCATTTTGTCCCCGTTCATTTTGTCTGAACCGCCGGCCTGATGGATATATGGCTATACCTCTATACTAATCGACCACACAGTACTATAGAGTAATCGGTGCTATAGGAGTCTCTGCAATAAACAACACTGTTCAATGGTGACTGCATCATCTGCATGTAGTGAATCAATATCGCCAGGTCCCGATGGAATAATATTAGTATCGAGGCCTCCTATGCCGGCGACTGGGGCTCAAATACGCTGCGTTCCGTAAAATACGCCGACGATCTGGCAACCCTATCTACGTCTACGACATCTCCGACGACGACGACGAAGAATCAGTTCAGTGGATCAGTTGACTCAGAAACTGTTGCGCGACCTGATCAACAATTATTTTGTTATTGGTCTTATTCTCATCATTATCGTCTTTGTCTGTCTGTCTGTCGTCTCTGTCTCTCTCATCATCATGCTCTCTCTGTCTCTCTCTCTCTCTCTCTCTCTCTCTCTCTCTCTCTCTCTCTCTCAGTCTCTTAACTCTCTCTCTCTCTCTGTCTCTCTGGTAAGAATAAAGTTAAAAAGTACTCCCGATAGGACAACTGTAGATTAAATTTAATGGAACCAATGGAACTAACAGCTTTTATGAACTTCTTTTATTTATTTATTTATTGACAATTTATATAGCGCAGTTCAAGGCTTAGGCCTACAACAAGGGCGCTTAACACAGTTCGTATCTGTTATCTGCAGCGTTTTTTTTTATTGCGCCACCAATTAACTAATTAATTACCCCCACCCCCACACCCACCCACGACGACGGCGTTCACCTCAGATAGTTATTGAGGTCTCCGTTCTCCATGTATTCGAAGACCATCATGAGCGGCTGGGCGTCGGTCGAAATCCCGAAGAACCGGACGATGTTTCGGTGATGGAGGTTGGTTAGCAGCTCAGCCTCTCGCTCGATCGGCCGGACACCACCCGCGTCACCGTCCCCCTCCAACTCGCCCTCCGCCTCATCGTTCACCTCCTTCAGCGTCTTGATGGCCACGGCCGCGACGTCGCCGGCCGAGAAGAGGTTGGTGCAGAGGCCGAGATAGACGCGGCCGAAGACGCCTTCGCCGAGCTCACGGACGACGTGCAGATTCCGGCGCTCGATCTGTCGGAGTCCTCCTCCTCCTCCTCCTCCTCCTCCTCCTCCTCCTCCTCCACAGGAACCTTTAAAGATTCGTTTAAAAACAGGACATCTTTGAAGATCTGCGGAATGGCTGAAAGCCAGTTGATGGTCATAAATTAGAAGCAGCTATGATGTCATAGAAATTACGTCATCATCATCATCAGGGGGAGATTTCCACCCAATCCCCAACAGAATTCATCAAAATCATCATCATCATCATCATCTGTGTCTCTTTCCTCCAACCAGCAGCCTCAATTTCCCTCCCAAAGGCCTGGAGTCATCAAGCACAGCATCATCATCCATCATCATCATCATCAGCATCATCAGCATCATCAGCACCATCAATATCATCATCGACGACGTCATCATCATCATCATCATCATCATCAACAACAACAACAACATCATCGTCAACCAGGGTTTCCCAAACATTTTGGAACCGCGGTCCACTTCAGCGGTTTTGCAACGTGCCGCGACCCTAATCATATTACGTGATATAAAATATGCATTTGGCCATCTGGCGAATTGACAACAATTCTCTGAGTTTTGAATAAATGGCAAAACAAAAGCTCTGATTCAATTCGAATGAAAATATGGCAAATATATTAGGCATAATTATTCATATAGTTTTGTTAAATAAGACAAAAGAGAAATAGATATTGAAATTTTTGAAAATTATCTTTTTAAGGTATCCTAGGAACATACCTTTATTACGCGTCTTAAAAATCTTATGCGTATGGCAAAATCGCTTAGTGGTAAGGCTAGATTTCCTGTTTGTCATTGGAGTTTCAGAGCAAAATGGTTGGAACGCGCTTTCCTTGCGCTATTGCAAACTAAGATTAATTTTTACAAGTACTACATGCCAGGGTTCTACATTTTTGGAACTGCTGCCATTTCAGCGGCTTTGTAACATGCCGGAACCCTGAAAACTTATTGTGAACTAAAATTTGATAAAACACTAATCATTTTAATATAAACCGTGTAAGGACGATTGCAGGCATATAAATTTTTTAATTTAAAACCCGAGCCTACTTGCAACTTTCAAGTTTCAAGGCTTGTGACATTGTGGTAATGGTTAGAAAATGACGCTTTCGAATCTAAATTCGCGCCACTCGGCGATCCATTAGAATCTAATGATTAGATTAAGCCCTGCTACCCACAGTTTGGGAAACACTGTCATAAACAACAACGATAGCATCATCATCATCATCATCATCATCGACGTCGTCGTCGTCATCATCATCCTCATCATCATCATCATCATCATCATCATCATCATCATCATCATCATCATCATTGTTATTGCTATTGCTGTAAGTGTCTCTACGTTCAATAACTGGTGTTAATCAAATATCCTTTTATTTGCATAATTTTCTGTCTTCATATCTTAAATTCCCGGTTTCTGTTATACGGTCGAATTCTCACAATGTCATATGCTGTGAGCAATCCTCTCTCTCTGACTGTGCCGTTAACCGAGTTTGACTGTAGCGCCAGTGTCAGTGCCTTACTTGATCTGATCCGGTGAGTCGTTCCGTTCGGCGGCGACGACACGTAATTGACGTTTTCGACGATGCTGCACGACCCGAGGGGCAGCGCCTCGCAGCCGATCAGGCGGTGACGGTAGCAGAGGCGGTCTGAGGGGGCAGCGGTCCTTTGACGCTCAGGTATCTGGCGACGAGCGACCGAAAGAAGCCCCGGGCGTAGGCGATGCTCTGCCGTTTTCGACGACGCCTGGCGCTGTAGCGCAGGTGGACGCAGTAGAACAGACTCGCTGTCAGGGTAACCAGGGTTGCCATGGCAATTGCAACGATAACTGCCAGTAAAGGGGTCGAACCCTGGACGACAACAACAACAACAACAACAACAATTACTTTGCTGCGACTGCCTACCTGGATCTACAACCTTGACCACCACGGACTACGGATTACGGACCATGGATTTCACCCAGATTGAGCGCTCGTGAATAAGCTGGTGCACTGCGCCAAGCTTCCTGGCAACGCTATACAGAAATTTGGTCTTACTTTTACTTACTTACTTACTTACTTACTTACTTACAAAAAATGCAACAGCTGCGATCGCAAAAGCAACACACGTCGAACACAGTTGAAGCGCAACAACCGAGCGACTGTGAAAGGCATTTATATAGCGCCAAAGTCCAAACGCCTAAATACCAATCACCGCCCAGAAGCGATCCCGGATCGGCAAGTTAGCTCTGCGCGCAGCCAATAAGCAATGCCCAATAATTAATTGATCCATAGAAATTTTCAAATCGCGATTTCAAGAATATTCATTTTGAAATGGAAACCCATCCCTGGGCCCCTTAAACTAGCGTCAGTTTAAAATAACCTTTTGATTACGTCTGTTTTCATTAAGAAGCGGCGTACGATGAGGAAGAGAAATGGAAACGACTTACTATAGCGCCATCATCTGCTCTTCGTTTCTGCTCCTCCTCCAGCGCCTTATTGTGAGAGGACAATCGTCCAGTAAGATTCCAAATATGAATTCCATTTAGATGGAACTCAAAATCGAGTTTCTTGATGTACTTCGGAAGAATTATGGGAGGAAGTTTGATTGGAGGCAGATGAAGATATATGCTGTTGTAGAAATCGTTTTGATCGCTGGCACTGCCTTCGTCGACTGGAATTATCGGAATATTCGGAGAATCTGCTGACCAAAGCAAAATACCGCATATAGGCTATACATGACACAGCGTTTCTCCATTTCAGTCAAAGTATAGTTCACTGTACAACACAAACATTCTTAAAGCGATGATACCTAAACCAGTTACAAGCGATGCATTTAGGCCTACTGTATGACAAGGTCTGTCTTGAAATATATTCACAGTGAGAGTAGGAAATAAAACCAAACTCTTTCTCCGCGTTTCATATTCTAGCTATAGTAATCTTTGTCCGGCTATAAAATCCCTAACGCTATCATCTAGAGTTAAACAACGCTTCTTTCTGCTTATTTTTCAAAGTCTGCCTTGCTGCTTCCCCACTATCACTCTGACCGATCTCTGCAATTGACTTCAGTGGCGTAGCCAGGATTTCCGTAAGGGTTTTGTTTTTTTTACCGTGACCAACTTCGAAACTTCGAAAAAATCTTGACAAGCAAAAAAAGAGGGCATCCTCATCATTTCTTTCCTTCATGTATATTTCCCTTCCAGGATGCTGACAAGAAAAAAGAGGTCGTCACCTCTTGCACAGTTACATTCTATACCACTTCGAAACTTTTGGGTCGGCAGCCAAGTGGGGGTTTGACCCAAAAATCGCTTCCCAAAATAAAAAATGTATGGAAACTCACAAAAAAATTTCGGCAGCCAAGGGGGTTTTAACCCCCAACCCACCCCTTGGCTACGCCACTGAACTGATTGACTTTGCCCGGCTGACCACTAAACTTCGGCTATAGCTATTTCAGAGGTAGATTAAGCGCCTAGGAATAAGCGGCCTCTAGGGCACCTGCTTTAGCTAAAGCGTTATAGAGATCCACGAGATTTTACTTACTTACTTACTCATAGTAGTATTAGCTCTCTGAACTACATACCTTCGCCAATGCCTCACCTTGGACGCTCGCGATACATATTTGATGATATTTAAAATAATTCTAAAATATTGTCCTATATTCTCAATACAGGCTCTGGTCGGCATTCGTCTTTTCCTGAAAAACCCATAAAAACAAGCATTTATAGGGGAGGAGGTGACTCTAGACAGCAAATGATCCGTTCCTTTCCTCGAAACCGTCTGAAATAAATTTAGAGCACACGTAATGTCGATGAAAGTCGTTGACGCAGATTAATTGAGAGAATAGCCGAACTCATAACGGCACGCAGTAGCTAGCGTGCCAGTGGCTACTATGGCTCGAGCCATGGGCGGCCAGTGGCGGCTCCACCGGGGGGGCCAGGGGGGCCCGTGCCCCCTATTGAGAGCCTGCCCCCCCCCAGTGGCCCCCCAGTTGGGACCCTATACTTAATGCTACATACATTAAACAACAAATGGTTGGCCCCCCATGATTAGAAGTTGCCCCCCCAACGGTCCCCCCACTTGCCAAATCCTAGAGCCGCCACTGTGGGCGGCACACATGAAGGGGGCGGCAAATTGAGCGGCGATGACGTTGTTTTGCTTGTCAGGTTGTCGAAATTCGTCCGCGACGACCTTTTTTGCTTGTCAGTTATAATAGGAGAGCAGGTTGGGGCGGCATTTTTTCCAGGAGCCATGGGCGGCACGAGACCACGCTACGCCACTGGCGGCACTGATTTTACATCTAACAATAATGTTCTGTGTCAAACATTTCAAAGCACGAACAGAACGACAATGATAAACAATGTAGGAGGATTCGGCACATGCAGTCGAGCAGAATAGAATGGTCGCTGCAGACGACTTTTGAAATTGAAAGAACATAATTCTGATACGCAACGATTGGTCCAGAATCACTGGAGTCAAACGGTCGCCGCTGTTAACTTGAAACAGAATACCGGTACGTAAAAAACAAATTAAATAATTCTAAACTTAACTCTAATCGATGACGAAATTCCGCCAAGAGATCAATAAATCTGGGACAGTTTGGTAGCAATTATGGCCTAGGTGTTTAATCAATATTCACGAATTTTAAACTTTTTTGAAATATATAGACCTAAAAATCAAAAAATAGGAATCTGCATTTAAGGTGAAAATAAAATCCTTAAGTGACAACACCTTCGATATCTTGAAACAGTTTGTAATCTTTGACAGAATTGTCTTAAATATACGCAAGCAGGTACATCATATTTTTCAAACAAGTATAACTCGGCTTTTATGACTAAAACTTCTTTTATTTTATGCTTCTTCAACTCAGTGGCGTAGCAATATGCTCGGGGGCCCTTGGCGAAAAAAGGGCAGGGGACCCTTTCTGCTACTTTAGCGATCTCTCTTATCAAACGTAAATTCCAGATGCGTGATGCGTCCTTGCACACTGGACCCCATTAGAGGGTCGGGTGACTCGGGTCGGGCCCTTTGCAGGTCGGGGGGCGACGGGGGCCCTTGGCATTTGGCCAGGTTGTCCATATAGCTGCTACGCCTCTGATTCAACTTCGGTTTTAAAATACATTACTGCACGGACGTCACACGCTACTGCGCGAAACGTTATTTGACTTGAATTCAGTTAAATTATTGAGAAACAAAAAATAGGCTTCTTCGTAACACATGTTTACTAATTCATTTTCACTTTTCCGTTATTTACAATAAATGTCGTTATCGTCTCGCGTTAATAGGTCTATACTGTAAATATCATAAGTCATTAATTAAGCTAGTATAGATAGTCATACCGGTTAAGTGCGAAATTGTGATCGCATCGCATTATTATGCGATCGCATATTTAACAAATTTTTTTATTGGGCCGTATTTTTTTCACATTGCGATTTCCGCATATATAGGCCATAGTTAAGCGGCAATTTTATTCAAACTTTTTGCTATTTTCGTCATAGAATAGTGAAACGAGGCGGTAAACAGTAGGCCTAAGTAAGAATTTGGAATCCCGAAGTCTTAAACTGCAGAATTATCAGAATAGTTTCTTAAACTGTTCGTCTGTTGATGTGACGACTTCAGACTTTACAATGTATCCGTATATTTCGCTATTTTCGTCTCAAGTATATCACGTTTTGCTATTTTCCTAATATAGGCATAGACTTTCAAGCATCATAGACATCCAAGCACCTGCTTGGGTGATCTGGATAACCTTCTTTGCTCATCGGCCTTTTTCTACCGAAAAACACCGCAATTACCGCAAATATGGGAGATGAAAAAGGCGCAGAAAATGAAAATTTAGGCGCATAAATTGAACATTTCCGCATTTTTCTTCCCGCATATTTAGGACCTCTGAGTCCCGCATATTTCCCGAAAAATCGCCGCATTAAACACCCAGCCCCGTACAACGCACCGTATTTCTGCCAAATATATAATTATTTTAAGCATCAAGAAAATATTCTAGGGGTGGCGATTTTAAACCACTTATCCGAATAAAATATTGGTGGACTATTTTTCAGAGATGGTTTAAACGTAGTGACGTCAACTATGTGAGGTCGTCAGAAAGTCAAATCGAAAGTCAAATTGGTGATTTTTAAATTCTAAATACCCGCCTGACCCGTCTAGTCACATTTGGCGAGCAGCGTGTATACGACGGATGGCTCAGGTTCGATCAGAAAATTGTATGCATGCACTGTGTGTGTGTGGGGAGGGGCTGAAGCCGATTTATGTCTGTGAATTCTTTTCTTTTGTGAAATTCTAGATTGGCATGCTGAAAATGCTAGTGGATCTAACTCCAGTTAGGCCTACGCAGTGGCGGTTCCACTATGTTGATGACTGGGGATCCATCCCCCACCGTGGTTCCGGATGACCTTTTTTGCTTGGCAACCTATTTTCTAGTGAGTTTTAAAAAATTTAGTGAAAAATACTGCGAATGACCTTTTTTGCTTGTCGGCCTTTTTGGCAAGGTTTATTAATGTATTTAGTGCGCAAAACACTAACAATTAACTTTTTCTCTTCTTTATTGTTCTTCTTAACTTTTCAACCCCCATCAACTTCCTATAATTTTTTTCATCCCTCCCACCAAGAAATCCTGGAACCGCCACTGGGCCTATGTATCCAAATCTCACATTGGACTCTATGAAAGAACTACAGAGATCTTTAGACAAAACATCATAGTAGGCCTCTACAGACATGGACATGGGTCCATTTTAAAAACCCAACCCACCATTATTCAAACCCAACCCAACCCACGGAAACAGCTGGGTTACTTGACCCAACCCAACCCAACCCATGCATAAAAATTTCTTAAATCCTCCTTCATTTCATAGACCAAATGGAATGTAATCCATTTGGCAGATTTCATATTTCTGGATGCCTTTAACTTATATTTTCCGGTTGCTGCTGTGAAAAGGCATCGAAACAGATTAAGGGTAATTAGTAGTATTTTAAAAATCATTAATATGTACACATTTGTACAATATAAGACAACAACCTGGCAACCCAACCCAACCCACCATAAAATGAAAATTTCGGACCCAACCCAACCAAACCCATGGGTGGACCCAACCCGTGTCCATGTCTGGGCCCATACAGTAGGCCTGCGTTGATTTGTGTGATAACTCTGTAGGTAGGCCTAGGTATAGTTTTCGGATTGCGCGTGTGTATACATGTAGCTCTTACCGGGTGTTTTAATGAAGTTGGCGTAGACCGTCTTGTTGTTAGTTCCCAAGTGATTCGAAGCCACGAGAGTGTAGTAGCCGTTGTTTTCGCGCATGTGCATCGTCAGAGCCAGGCAGCCGTGCATCAGATTCGCTTTTGAGTCGGGGGCAGCTCGTCGTCGAAGACGGCGGCAGCGGTTTCCTCGAGCGGTTGGCCGTTCTTAAGCCAGCGTACCCGTGGACGCGGCCAGCCGAACACCACGTACGGTACGCACCAGTTGGTGTACTCAGTCGGAGGCTCTAGCGAGACCACTCTGGCCGTTGCTTGATAACATAACAGCAGCAGCAATTTAATTTAGAGGGCGTAACGCGCCTAGGGAGGGGGTCCGGACATTTGTTACGAAGTGTGACGAGGGGGAGGTCCGTGATTGTGACGTAACGCAATGCAAACTTTTTAAGACGATGACCTTTTTTGCTTGTTAAAACTTGTAGGGATTCGGGAGATCGAAAGGGGAGGGGGTCGGCCCGTTGTTACGTCATATTTTAGGGGGTCCGACTTTTTGTTACGTCGCGTTACGATGGAAGGTCAAAGAGTGCGAAAATCGCTTTACGTAATTTATGGACGACCCCAGAGTAGTTTTATAAATCGTTATATTTTATCGGCGGCAGGTCGAGTAAATTTAGTTCTGTGATTGCATAAAGATAATACTGTAATTAGGCTATCATATCTTTCCGCACTGGCTGGCATCAGGCCATAAATTAATCATGATTTGTCAAATAACAGCTGTTTTCAAAGTCAAAATCTTTAATTCAGTTAGTACATCAATGTTTGTCGTGTCTAGAAGTCGAGACATATCAGTACCAATTTTTCTCTAAATTCTGTCTGCCACATTAGTCGCCAATAATCCGCCATGTGTGTGTGTGTGTGTGTGTGTGCAGGCCCGCCGAGAGAGAAATTCCGGGCCCCTGTGCAGAAGGGCCCCAAAAATGTCTTTAACAATTTGGCGACTTTTTTTGCTTGTCACTGTTTCACGATACGTCGTTGTTGTAACTCTCGAAAACCAATGGTGACTTTTTTTGCTCGTCGCCGCTTTACGCGCTGTTTAAGATATCCTCAGCGCTCGGGCCTCCCCTTTTACTCGCTGGGTCCCTATGCACATAACATGGTGACTTCCTTTTCTGTTATTATTATTGATAATAATACATCTTCGTCATCGGCCCTGGGTCCCCTCCAGGCCGCCGGGCCCCTGTGCATTTGCCCCCTGCCACCCATCTCGGCGGCCTTGTGTGTGCGTGTGTGTGTGTGTGTGTGTGTGTGTTACTGAGAACAAATGAGGCGGTTTTAATGAGATAGTGAACACAGAGTGCTGCTAACCAAACACAGCTATGCTCCAGGAGCCGCTAGCCCTTCCTACGGCGTTGTCCGCATAGCAGGTGATGATGCCCGTATCCTCGGCGCTGACGTCGTTCAGTACGAGGATCGATTCGGCTGTGGTGGATCCGGCGTGGATCTGGAAACGAGCGGCTCCGGGGAGGTTCTGGATGTTCCAGTGAACGGTTGGCGGCGGATTGCCGCGAGTGGCTCGACAGACTGCGCGAATGACGGAGTTGGCGAAGGCGTTCGATACATTCGGCTTTATCTCGACTTCCGGCATTTCTGATTAAATTGCGACAAGGGAACCTTACTGACAGACACATTCTGCGCACGATAACATTGTGACCAACGCGACTAGTCTCGAAATGTTCGCTACCAGACTTAAGACGCACTTGTTTAACATCTCGTTTAAGTGCAATCTGTAAAGCGCTCTTGATTTTGGCCTGCTGGGACTATAGCGCTATATAAGTTGGCATATTAACTAACTAACTAACTAACTAACTAACTATAACCAGCTGTAAGGGAATAATTTTGCTAAAATTGAACGCATGCGTGGTTAGCAGAGATATCAAATCGTCGGAAAAGAAGATAAATCGGAACTTAGATCTAAAAGATAGAGCTCGAATATTATTGTTAGTTAGTTTAGGCTTAATATGCCTACGCTAGAAGAAGCAGACATGTTCTTTTGGTAGAACTATAGGACAGTATACGGTATAGCATCAGAAGCCTACCGCAATGCTTCAGTGTATCTGTGGAGATGTCGCTGCCGTACGTGGGAGATTGGTTTAGTCGGGAGGAGGAGTCGAAGGCATCCCTGGTCGTCGCTTCTTTCCGGCAGTCGACGGTGGACGACGTGAGCGTCTGCAGCCATACGAAGCTGCAGTTGCACGCCAGCGGATTTCCGCTTAGAATTCTAAACGAAGCAGCAGTGTTATGAATTTCACGCATCAACTATCAGTCTATCACCGAAAAGCCGACATGTCAGACAGAGGATTCACCGAAGATAAACTGTAGAGATCATTTTCAATTTCAATACAACAATCATCGAAGTCAGAACAGTTATCTAAATCATGTTTAGCAAGACAAAAGTAGATGACATGACTGAAATATCCAGGTTTTCGAAAACTATACCAAGTTTTTTTAATATAACTTTCTTTACTGACATATTGTACGTGAAGTATCTTTAAACTAATAATTCACTGTTGTAGAGAACCAGTTACAATCAGTCATTAGACTGATTAGAGTTTGTACTGGATATAGTTTGCAGCAATTTTGTACCAGAGGAAGGTTCTAACTTATAAGACTGACTCGTGCAAGCTAAGCTAGTGGACTGTCGCTAGTTATAACAGAATGGCAACTGAAGTTATACATACAATTAATAAGATGTCTGTCGCTCTTGGTTCCTAAACAAATTACGATATCAGTAGCGAGATCAATGTGATCTCAAAAAAGTCCTTTAAAGCAAGAAAAGTGAATTTGCAAATTTAATCTTATGTCAACAGAACGTCATGATTTGTTAATTACAGATTTGTTAACCTGCCATAATTCAATTTTCTGGTCCCCGTCGTGGGCACCAAATACCCTGGGTAGGGCATACGCCGCCTCAGAAATTAAGATGCCAGACGAAGACAACAAATTTAAATAGGCTTATCTCTTGTCTGAAAGTTGTTTCGCAAGTACGACCGGAAATTAGGTTTCCGTCAGGTGCTAATTATTCCGACGGCGCTGGCTTTAGTCAATCCAGGCGTACAGAACTTAAGTGATCTGTGGACTCAATTAGATCGTACGTACACGTTGGGGCGAGTCTTTGGACCGTCGAAGAGACTCCACGGAAACCAGGCAATCTGGTTTTCTCGTAAATCGCTACAATAATTATACAAAGAAATTGAAAGGACATAATTCGCACAGGCAACGATTGTGGTCCAAAAGCACAGGAGTCGAGCGGTCGCCGCTGTTAGCTTGTCGAACCTGCGAAAGATCAGTCTAAATTACTCGCTGAATAATGCATTTAAATATTTAAGAGGTATAGTTTAAATTTAAGACCAATAATTTCGGATATTTTAGTTTACTGCCAATGTACATTGTTGCTGCGAAAGTAGTTAAATACGTAACGAATAATCACGGTTGGAATTATGTGTAGTTGATGGTTGCCGTTTTCAGTCGAATTAATTACAAACGGATCCAGGCAGGCCTGACTGTACACATTTAAAATCACGATTGGGAAATGGTTCGCAATGAAATCACAGGAAAAAATAATTATTTCTCCAATTTATACTGTACGTATCTGCGATTATGGCATTTATAACCAACAATACTTAATATTGACTGGCAATCTCACGGGCAATTTTGTCTTCTCAGATTGAAAAGATTTTCATTTTAACAATCAATGCGTCATTTTATCATCGCATTCATTTTATTTATTTACTTCTTGGGCATCTCCACAAAACGTTACATAATTGTTGGCATCGAGGTTAAGAAATTCTAGGTTTCAGATAATAGATTATATTGACGGTAGACATACAGACAAACATACATACAGGCAGACAGACAGATATATAAACGAAGAAACGAACTCACCGACGTATTTATGGCTGGCAATCTAGGGTTGGAGAGTGGCAATGGGCGATTGAATCGATTCGTATCTCGGACATTAACTGTTCACCAGCGCAATTTAGTCGTCACTACATGGGCTGGAAATGTGGCTTTAAAAAATCTAAGTTTTTATGGCTTTTATTAACAACCCAACAATCAAAATAAATCAAAATGTAGGGTTCAGGTTCTTTACTTTATTCGAAAAAAGAAAACTCTGCCTTTTTTTAGTTTTCTGCTCTCTACAGACAACAGAACATAGGCCTGCACGTGGTGTGTCAAGAATATAGAGAAGGTTTTATGGGTGTTGGACATGCCAAACATTAATACCTAAAAACGTGGCAACCTAAATTTTATTTCTAAAAAATCTAGGTTTTCCGGCCCTGGTCACTATACGTGGTCCGCATAGTTTCTAGAGCCACAGGCTGTTACGAAGGCCTATAAAACTATCTGGCGTTACATAAGAATTTACAGGGCAATTTCTTGCGTGGAAGGAACTCCGCGTGTAAATTAGGCAGCGTCGCGCAATAACAGATCTAAGACTATTGAACAGAAATCTGTGCTTGCATGTTGGTAAGACGATCGTTGCTACGAAAGGCGTCTTCGGCCAATGTCCGTACACCAGACCTCACGATTGTCCTGAGCACAAGAATCAATGGTTAAGTCAAATCAAACGGCTTACATGACGGCAGTGGACCCTCAGTCCCAAGTCAACCGCAGAGTGCGAAATGAAACGACAAGCCACAGCGCAGGAAACTTCGTTACCTGACACAGCAGCTGCACACAATTATCAAAACGCACACAACATCACAGGAACGCAGACCTGCAGGAACTGCAGGACAGCAGAGGACTGAGTTGGATGTAAAAGACCTCGATATATATATATATATATATATATATATATATATATATATATATATCGCATGCTCTTAGTTTTCACCAATGATGAAGTCATTGACGTAAGTGAGTAAACTCTCGTGAATTTATATAGCCCTTGGAAAAGTATAGTACAGTATAGTAGCTGCTTATTCTTTTGCGACGTGAATTTGCATTATAACGCAAACATTTTTGAACGCCATCCAGATTCCCACAACCGCTTAGATTTTATCAAACCATTATTTGTTCTGTCTGTTTCGAAAGTCTATATACCTTTTCTTTCGGAAATAATTCAAAGATAAGATTTTTAGCCATTTCTTATAATTTAAAAAAATCTAAATGCTGCCCAAATATTCCCGAACTTTGTATCGGATATTCATGCGTTTGAGTTGAGCTGTAGTTGTCGGCGAAAGATCTACAGAAACCAGTTTTTAGCGCATGAGTCGGGCATTTTCTAAATTAATTCAAAGAAATGACACGCTATGGGTCGAAAGGCCATGAAGTCAGTATCTTCCAAATCCCCATTTCATGCCACAGCATGCCATTGACTGTGGATGTAGGTTATCTGAATATGCGGTATTACGAACATACTGTAAACAGTATAAAAGTGACAAAAATGTCAAAAATGACAAAACTATGATTCCTGGTTCCAAAAATCAATGATACTCAATGATACTCATGGCGGTTCATTTAACCACTGTGAGTGCCTGTGGCGCTAAGTATAGAAAGACAGGCCTATAGTAGGCCTACAAATGAGGTTTTGGCACAGGACGTTAATGAGTGCGTATATATGGGCGGAGATCCCTCTTAACTGCCTCCTCACGGGAATATATATTTGGGGGTTCTTAGCACTTCACCTTTCCAGTGACGTAGAAATGGGCGAGGGCGTCCGCTCCGGGCGGCATGTTCCTAGGGGCGGCATTTTAAGGGGTAAAAACAATTGTCAGAGGTGGAAAAAGTTGCAGGCGTAAGAGAAATAGAAATAGTCTCCCATGATGTTGATAAATATAAAAATTTAAGGGATTTTCGAACGAGAAACGCCCTAGCGCCAACGACCTTTTTTGCTCGTCAGACTTTTTCAGGCGATGAACAGAAGAAGTTTCAAAATTTTTTCCAAACTTCCGCCTCGAAGGGGGCGCCAACCCACGCTACGCCACTGCATCTTTCTGGTTAATTTCTGCTGACGCGCATAAAGGTAGGTTATTCTCTGTAATCGATCATTATTTCGGACTTAGCCAATATTTGTCGTCTCTGAATTTTCACTAGGCATTTTCTCGACGTTTTAATGGATTACTGGGTACATTTACTACAATGGAAGACAACGAATCCATATCAGCTGAGGTGGGTCGCCTGAAAATGCAGGACTGGAAAACGCAGGACTGGAAAATGACTGACCAAATCGCAGGGAGTGAAAACGCAGGACTGGAAAATGACGGACCAAATCGCAGGGGGTGAAAATGCAGGACTGGAAAATGAAGGACTGGAAAATGCAGGACTGGAAAATGACGGACCAAATCAGGGGCGCCCACACAAGGGGGGAAAGGAAGCAAATGCTTCCTGAAAACCTAAGGGGGGAAGAAATTCCCCCCCTGAGTTTTGGTATCACGTTAGAGTAGTATATTAATTCAATAGGCCCCTCAATGACTGCGCAATTACTGGCTTTATTGCAGTGCAATTTTGTAACTTCATATAAGATTACCGGTACTCAATTCAAGCTCAAGTTCATTATTATCAGGCATTCATAAAATGTTATTATTATTGTAACTTTTACGTAGTCATTCTAATGATGAAGAGTGCAAACTTCCTGTGAAATATAAATCGTTTATAACAAACTAATAGACTCACATGGAGTTTACATTCCAAATTAGACTACTGCAACTCCCTCCACTACTGCAGCCTTCAAAATTAAAGACCTCCATCAACAAATTACAATCCATTTAAAACTGTGAAACGGTGCAATTAAATACTGTTAATAATAATTAGAAATTGCTTGTTTCAGTCAGTTGCCTTAAGTCTAGCTACCCAATTTGCAGTTGTTGCAGCTTTAATGCCTCTATCATCTATGTAAAATAATGTAGGTGTGGCTGTTGGAGAAATCTAATTTTTAAAATAAATACTAAAAGTAGCATTTATTTTATTTGCATTTGGATGTGGTCATATTGCCAATAGATAATTTGCAGGTAATTTTAAATAGTTTGACAGCGCAATTACTGCGTTATCTCTCCATAGTTTCAACTTACATTTAATAGTGCTTTGTGGGTGTTGGAATTTTCCAAAATTAAGAATTAGAAGTTACTGGTATGAGACCTATCCTGGTGCACCAAAGTATGCGATTTAATGTCCAAAATGCACTGAAACTCACCTACGAGCACCTATTGATTTCAAAAATTTTCAGGATACTGGAATGAATTTGCGGGGATGGGGATTGTCAATGTTCAGTGTCGAGTCTTATAACTTTTTCGTATAATAATAATAATAATAATAATAATAATAATAATAATAATAATAATAATAATAATAATAATAATAATGGGTGTAGATAAATCCCTGCCGGACCCCCGTTTAATGAGCAGCCAGGGGATGGGCGCCCTGGAAATTATCAAATTGCTAGTACTGACAACGAAGACAGTGAGGAAGAGCAGATGCTGCAGCCGACTGTACATGATAGCTTGCCTTCGGATAACCTGCCAGCTGAGCCAGTGACAGCCCAGAGTTTTGATTGCCGTGAGGTCTGTCTAGTTGCCCCGCGTGCAGGCGTCGTGATAGTTCCTTGTGGGCTTGCCACATTTTGCAACACTTGCGCAAACACGGTTGCAGTAATGTCAGGACATTGTCCGATTTGTCGGACTCCAATTACAATGGTTATGCGTCTATATAATTAGTAGGTCCTTTTCAGACTTGTAGTTTAAGTTGCTCAACATTTAATTTTTATGTCTTGTTCATTGTCAACTTCACATTAATAAACACTGTATGTCGATGCTTTACATATTTTTTCCAAGACTTATACTGTTATTAGCTTCACTTGTTGTCTTGCCTTTTTCATTGCTAACTCAGATGTAAAACCACTTTGTGTCGATGCTTGATTAACGAATGCTTGTTTTTTGCTAACTTGAGGCAGTCGTTAGTTACATTGACCTTCCTTTGTCTTTTATAAAGCAAATAAACAGCTTTTGTCTTAATTATATTTATATTGATAATGATAGTACAGTTGATAAACAGGGGGCGGAGGGTCAAGATAAGAAGACGTCAACAATTTCCTTTTCATAGATCAATTGTAAAGAAATTACGAATTACATTTTCCAGTCCTACAATTTCGTCCTGCGTTTTCACCCCTGCGATTTGGTCATTTTTTTCCAGTCAGTTTTCTACAATTTTCCAGTCCAGTTTTCTTCGATTTGGTCCTTTTTTCCAGTCCAGCGTTTTCCTCTCTGCGATTTGGTCCTTCTTTTCCAGTCCAGTTTTCCTTCATTTTCCAGTCCAGCGTTTTCACTCCTGCGATTTGGTCCTTCATTTTCCAGTCCAGCGTTTTCACTCCCTGCGATTTGGTCCGTCATTTTCCAGTCCTGCATTTTCTAGTGGTTGCTTTTTTCATAGTCCGTCATTTTCCAGTCCTGCATTTTCAGCGCTCCCGCTGAGGTGTGTCACTGAGTGTGGCAATTCCCACCCATACCAATGAGAAAACTGGTGCCGTGGTGAAGGGGTTGTACGGATGTAACGAGAACTTACAGTATCTCCAGTTGAGTATAGACAGCGAGCGAAGCGGATCGGATTTCTCGTAGTCTTGGTTGATCGGAAATAAATCTAACAGTTACAAACGTCATTTGAATTTAGTATACTTATCTAATCTATGGCATTAGAACACGTTTGTGCTAATACCAGCGTACAGCAGCGATTATTCGATTAATGAAATAATCGATTATTAAAATAGTCGAACGATTAAACGAAAATCTGTGGCCACAGATTGCGTCTCGTTTACGTCAAAATATTTCTTTTATCATTTGATTGAAAGTTAGACGATTTTTCTATGGCAGGATGCTTCTATCGGTTTCAATTAATTAATCAATCAACTGGCAAATGACCGCGTCTGTTGACGACCTGTTGACCAATGACATCCGATTTATGATGTCGTCTGATGCACCTCATCGACGCTAAACTTGCGCTTTCTCGACATTATTTAGAGTACAATAATTATTATACACTTGAACAAAACTTATCCGACAAACTACTGCTTGATTGTCCTGCTTACGTTCAGGCGCTCCCCTTTTCCCGACCTTGATAGGCGTCACTAAGGTCGCGTGACTTCCATCCAGGCATCAGCTATACTCAGCAACAAAATATCTATTCACTATACTGCGGTCATAAGACCATTACAGCACAACGGGAATACATACAACTGGATGACGACACTCGTCGCCACGGCTCAGTTAAGAGGTTAATGATCATTCCGCTGTCTATGCTATCTTTAGCAATTGCGCTCACATCCACATCCACAGAACCTATTTAATTGCCTTCAATGCAGATAATTAATAGCTTCCCGAGGAGGTTAAATGACACGCGTTCAAAATTGCGGTTAATTCGGGCCAAACGAGGACCGTAAAAGACCTGGTGAGCCTGGATAAGTAATTTCTCCTGGCAAAATTCGGTTCTATTTTTAGTATCTGACGTAACGCGGCGACTAAGATTAGAAAACATTCGTCGCCGGCGAACATTAGCAGAAAGCACACAGAATATTCAATCAAATTCTAAAAATAAGTAGCCAATTGACATTTTGTGTGATTTGTTCATATCGATCGATAATTAATCAATCAATCAATCAAACAGTTAAAGGAGTAACTCTGTAAACCACAATCAGAGAACTATTTTGATTTAACCAGCTAAAATTAGCTTAAGCGTATGAAACATGCAAATAGATCTGAGTTTTTAAAGACCCTTGATGCAACGGTGAACATTTGGGTCTTTTGGGACCTGGATTTTCGGCCTTTTCCGGTCTTTTGCTGAAAAAACGGCTTAAACTACGACACCGGAAAAACCCTTTCGATATAAAGTATTTTCCCACTGAAGCCAGCAAACTTGTGCTAGGGTTTCTTCTTTTTTATCACTGCGAAAATTACGTGGAAAGAACGGGTGTGTTTGAGAGAACCTTATGTTCTACCGTGCAGCTAGCTGTACTTGTGAGCATTTAGAATCATTTGCTATTTTAACTACAGCTATGAGACACTTACATGTATTTCTTGATAAAACGCAGCCAAAATTTGAACTGAAAATGTAAGATCTGTCGACTGAAATTGCAAAGCATTGGTTTTACAGGGAATTTACGTTGGAAGGAGAAAGCAAAATGGCGCTTCAGTTTCATATTAATTGGAAATGAATCAAAAATGCGAATGAAAATCAACAGAACCAAGTTCAACCAACATCCGATTTCGGGTTTTGGTGCCGTCCATAAAGTAGGCCTACTGTACGTCACGCTCGAGAGGGAGGGGTCTAAGAAAGTGTGACAGTTTGTGACAGGGACTTGTGCCAATTGGTGTGAAATGGCCAGCCAAGACACTGAAGATATGAGGCAGGGCCTACATTCTATTTAAAAGCCTGTAGTTTGCATTTATTTAGTGACTGTACTGTAGTAACCTTTAATTCATAAGATGATTGTATAATATCTGCTAAATTTAAACTACAATAAAAAGCAGTTTTAAAGCAAGAAACCGGCAGACTGTTTTGTATGCCAAAGTGATAAATAACAACTACTGGTTTCAAACATTTAATAAAAATAAATAAATTAATAAATTAATAATAATAATAATAATAATAATAATGTAATTTAAAGTGGTTTAGGTGGCTAAGTAAGCCTCAGACAGTCTCGAATTTTTTGGCACTTCGTGAAAATTAACTGAAATTAACTGCGGTAAGTAGGCCAGTGGCATGCTCAGAGATATTACTGACGTGCTAAAAACCACAAATTGCTTAAAAGGCAATTGATTAATTATTGACAAATGGCGAATTCCATTATCAGACTTTGATGATTCCGCAGCCTATTTGATCATTTTATTCGACCAATAAGGGTTGGATAAGGTCAGACTGTGCTTGAGACCGTATAGACGGATTTGAAGAAGCAGACGGATGAAAGCTATACTCATTTCCTATAATTCCTGTATTATATCCTCAAGTCTTCAGGTCTAAGCTTAAATCCTTCCTTTTTCTAAAATCATTTCCTCCATACTGTAGCTGTAACAACCTATAGCGTCACTGCCCTTCGGATATTGACTATTACCTGGCCGATCTTTCACCTTTCCCATAGCTATTTTAAGAAAGGCTGAGCGCCTATAAAAATACGCAGCTTCTGTTGTTCTGCTTTCCAAAGCGCTATATAAACTCACGAGATTTCACTTATTTACTTACTTACTTACTTACTTACATTACGCCAGTGCTTAATCTAGGCTCCTGGGCTCTGTGGGAAAACTGACAAGGCCGGTGGAAACTGACAAGGCCGGAGGGAAATCAGCTAGGGGGCTGCTGTTAGCTGATGTACACTGTAGTATGCCAAAATTTCCGGGAAGAATTTGAAATTTCCGGGGGGAAGGGCAATTCCCCCCTGCCCCCGGAAACGGCCTAGATTAAACCCTGCATTACGCTCACAATCAAATCGTCGATGAAATTGCAAAAAGAGTTAAAAGACAAATCGTGAAGAAGAAGAAGAAGAAGAAGAAGAAGAAGAAGAAGAAGAAGAAGAAGAAGAAGAAGAAGAAGAAGAAGAAGAAGAAAAGAAGTCGACTCACATTTCAGTGATGTTCTTAGCGGACGTGTTCATCTGTCGAACGACCTTCGGAATTCCGGTCAGAGTGTCCCTCTTGGAACAGCGTAAAACATTCGAACTGCAATCGCAAATCTGCGACAGGCAAACGTCCGTTTCGTCGTCGTCGTCATCATCATCGGCTTCTTCTGCGTCGTGACGATGACGTGACGTAGTCGTCGTCATCGTCATCGTCGTCGTCGTCGTCGTAATTTCCGGTGACGAGGAGAGATCGACGTTTCTACCGCAGCAGGGAAACAGTCGGGCGAAGACGGGCTCCGTCGTCGACGGCTGATCGGCAACGGGCACCGCAGAGGCGGGGACGGCGCCGGTTGAAGGAGGTGCGACGGCGGTCGGCGTGGCTGCTGCTGCTGCTGCTGCTGCCCAGCTGCTGCTGCTGCTGCTGCTGCTGCTGTGGCCCCCGAAATGACCGACGCACAGCAGCAGAAGGAGAACGGACCTGATGAACGGAGAGGCCGTCATCGTTTCCTGCGAACGTAGGTATTAGATCGAGAAGCGCGTTCTCATGCACTCTGGAAATGAACTCTCTCTCTCTCTCTCTCTCTCACGCAAATGCTGAAATGTCGTCGTCGTTGTCGCAGTTTCTGTGCCGACGACTCAGATGACAGTATAGCGGTGGTTAGAGAGAGATTTCCGTTGATTTCTTTTGATTTTTCGTCGTTTAGTAACAACTCTTGCAATCATGAATCGCGTTTCGCTGCTTCTATCTTCCTCTGAGTACTGCAAACAACAACAACGACGTCGTCTGAGCACAAAGAGCATTCGCTGTTTGCAAATCGTGTAACGTCTTTGGAGTGACTATAGTAGGTCTATCCATAGACTTTAATATATATAGATATATATAAATATATATATATATAATAAATCTATGGGTCTATTCCAGTGGCGCCAGGCGCCTTCAGAGGCCGAAGGAGGCCCGGGCCAGGTGGAATTTTAAAGCAAGAAGCTTAAAGTCTTTGCGAAAAAAATTTAAAAATCGGCGACAAGCAAAATAAGGTCATCGCCACATTTTTAACGTGACAAGCAAAAAAGGTAATCGACAATATTTAAAAATCAGCACCAAATTTTGAGGCCCCTCTCGGATGGAGGTTCGGAGCTTAAATCTCGGTCGCTTCAGAAACGTTTCGTCTGTTTCTGTGCCATGCAGTCAGTGGCGGCTCTAGGGGGGAGGCACTCAATAGGGGGAGCACGACCCCCTGGCCCCCGCCCGGTGGAGCCGCCACTGCATGCAGTTCAGTCGACTCAGCTGTGCAAACGGCTTTCAAAGTTAAACATTCTGAAAACTGTCATCGAGCTTCAATGACTAAAGACGATTGAATTCGTTTGTCACTGAAAACGGCGTTTTGTAGAATGGGGGCTGTCCATTAATTACGTCAACAAAATGGGGGTAGGGAGTTTGAAAAAGTTTGACAGTTGTTGACAGGGTGGGGGTCAAGAGAAGTTGACGTCAACAATTTCATTTTTTACAAATGATAAACAATAGGAAATTTCATGGAATGCTATTTATTACAACGGAAAATGCCCCGGGGCCACAAAAGTTTGACTCCCGACCCTAGGGGGCTCCACAGTGCTTAATCCGGCACTTCCGTTGGTACTTTGTTCGAACAAATTGATCAGTTATAAAGTATAACGACGAATCAACGCGTTGAATTGCTCCTGCTTCGTATAATCTGTATAATTTAATTAGCAGACGTCAAACTTTTAATATACTGAGCACACGATCGGGATCATTCAGTTTATAATGGATTCACAATTTGATGTATTAGAGCAAAAACCCACGAAAAATTTTGATTCGTTTCAAAGGTCTGTGACCATTTTTAACGAAATGCTCAGTAGTCACGCTAAATTAAGTTCATCTGAGCAGAGGAAAAACTTGGAAAACGACAAAACGAACGCTCACCTTGACTGTGTTGCTGCTTAATAAGACATCGACTGTGTTCATCGCTGACGCAGGCGAGTTGTTTCCGAAACCTATAAGGTAGGCGATTGGCATTCGTCTCAACAAAAATACTTCGAATATTTCCCCCAACAGATGATCACGCGAAAAATGTATTCCTTCCTTTGATTTGTCGCTGTTTTATAGAAGAGTTGTCTTAGGCGAGTGCGCATGCGCGTTGTATAGCTTCTGCATGCAGAGATCCGTCTTAAAAGGCAGACGAACAAAGAGATACTTTGGAAGTGTATGCATAATAGTAACTGATATAAGACTTTAAAAGAGTTTTCCTCCTCCTCCTCCTCCTCAACCTTTCCTCCATCTTTCCTCGACACTTTAAACTTCTTCTTCAGTCCTCCTCGTCTTCATCTTAAACCTCCTCTTCTTCTTCTTCTTCTTCCTCTTCTTCTTCTACCTCCTCCTCACAATCTTCTTGACGCCTTCTTCTTCTTTTCCTCCTCCTCCCTCCTCCTCCTCCTCTCTCCTCCTCTCCTCCTCCTCCTCTTCTTCCTCCCTCCTCCTCTTCTACCCTCCCTCCTCTCCTTCTCCTTCTCCTTCTTCTTCTTCTTCTTCTTCTTCTCCTCCTCCTCCTCCTCCTACTCCTCCTCCTCTTCTTCTTCTTCTTCTTCTCTTCTTCTTCTTCCTCCTCCTCCTCCTCTTATCCTCTTCCTTCTTCCTCCTCCTCCTCCTCCTCTCCTCTTCTCCTTCTCCTCCTTTTTCTTCTTCTTCTTCTTCTTCTTCTTCTTCTTCTTCTTCTTCTTCTCCTCCTCCTCCTACTCCTCCTCCTCCTCTTCTTCTTCTTCTTCTTCTCTTTCTCCTTCTTCTTCTTCTTCTTCTTCTTCTTCTTCTTCTTCTTCTTCTTCTTCTTCTTCTTCTTCTTCTTATATATATATATATATCTTATTTATATATAAATTTAAATTTATATTTAAATATAATTATAAATTTAAATATAAATTTAAATTTAAACTTCTTCTTCATGCGCCATGCATTTCTTCTATCTTCGCGACTATGGGCTTACGTTTGTCTCCGTTGCTCGTATCTTGTAGGCCTATATCAGGTCTAATAATTTGTTGCCACTTCTTTTACTTCAGTCAGTAGAATTACTTGTAGGCCCATATATGCGTCATTTCTTGCCACCCGCAAATGGCTGTCATTTCTTGCCACCCGCAAATGCCACACGTCATTTTGGCACATTCAGCATTCGATAAGAATAATTCACTGGCGAATAAACCAAATAAAATTTATAAAAATTTTATCCTACCTTCAGTTTTAACTTCAGCCTAAAATTGTTCCCGAAAGAACCGATGGCAGTTTTAATATTGGAAATGCGCGTTGAGGTGGAAAATTATAAAGTCTGTGCTAACCAATTGTAAAAAGTGCTGTGTAAATATTATTAAATATGGTTTTCTTGCGCATAATTATTTTATTAATTTCATTATAAGCGCCGCTTCTTAAAAATGGCTAAATTTGCCCATGTAGGCCTAGGTACATCTCTATTCATACTATTCATATAATATAAGCATAACGAAATTTTTAGGCATTTCAAAGTATACGTTCAGGACAATATTATCAGAATCGTGCTCACGAAATCGTCAAAAAATTATTAACGGAAAAATATTGTAGACCAAAAATATCACCCCCAAATGTGCTTCCGTAAGCAACCACCTACTTCGTCTACGCCTAAGACCGTCCCTGTTTGGAGGCAGGAAGATATTTAGGACGTCACATCAGTTAAAGAAGGCATTGCTCAGCTGAGATGCAAATATCTTATGCATCCATCGAAAAGAAAACAACAGCAGGATGCAATTGGTCGAAGAACGGTCACCTGCGTCGCTGACCCTGCGCAGGTGATTTCCAAGTCTCAGAGATTGAGAGAGAGAGAGAGAGAGAGAGAGAGAGAGAGAGAGAGAGAGACAGACAGACAGACAGACAGACAGACAGACAGACAGAGACAGAGACAGACAGAGACAGAGACAGACAGACAGACAGAGACAGACAGACAGAGACAGACAGAGAGACAGAGACAGACAGACAGAGAGATGGAAAGACATGCAGAGAATCAAAGCAGCTTCTTTGCCACCGGTAGCAGGACTGACACCGATCATTAGCCGGAGAGGCAAAACAGGACCAATATGTAACAGGTGGCCGACGGCATTTTTCGATGACGTCTTGGGCACCTGCTTGCGTCAGTTTTCGTCGAATGCTTCGCTGCAAGTAACTTGTAGGTTTTAAGATGGCCGACTATTTCAAAACGCAGGAATTTATTTATAACTTAGGAAAATAAATAATATTTATAAGAATTCATTTGCAGCATTCATCATGAGACATGAGGCCCATATTTATCGCTCGCACGTGAATGGCGCCACTAAATGGCGCCACGTAAATGGCTCGCACGTTAAATGGCGCCAAATAAAGCGACAATGGAGTACAGTACCTATTAAATTTTGGCAATGCAGGTGGACCTCAATTGAAAAAGGAAACGACTATTTTCTGCCCATTAATAACAGCCTCGCAATCTATTTACCTGCAGTTTTGACGGGCGAGGGACAAGGGCGTAGGCTTACAATGCTTGATTTACCTTGAGGTTGGACAGATCTTTCACCAGTGGCGTAGCCAAGAGGGGAGTTTTGGGGTTAAACTCCCACGTGGGCGTCGACGAAAAACTTTTTTCAATGTGTTTCCATGCATTTTTAATTTTCGGACGCGGTTTTGAAGGAGGGTCAACCCCAACCCCCTTGGGGCTGGTGACCAACATTTTTAAAGTGCCATAGGCGTGAAGACCTTTTTTGTTGCTTGTCAGCATCTGAAATAAAAAGTTTAGACGGAAAGACATAGGATAGATAGGCCTACATAGGATGACCTTTTTTTGCTTGTCAAGATTTTTCGAAAGTTGGTTACGGTCAAAACCAAACCCCCTTCCGGGACTACGTCGCTGGACAGAGGTGGTAAATTAGTAGCCACCCCATTAGCAGAAGACGTTACGAAAAAAGCAAAGCAGTGCGAGGGTTAAGCACAATGGTAAATACGTCACTTTCGCAGGCCATTTCCTGATAGCATAGGCCCTATATAGGGCTATAAAGGCGTTTGACGATTCGAGTGAAAGCTGTTTTCGTACTGACTAAACTCATCCGAACATGTTATGCCTCTACTGGTGTCGTCGTCGACCCGTAGGCCCATGGTCAGGGTCAAACTGAAACATCGGACGGATGATAATTACAGCAACAGCAACTGCCACTTAAGGATGAAGTTAGAAATTAGAATAGGATACTTTTATTTAAGACCGGTAGGCCTAGTCCTTAAAAAAAGAACATAACTGTGGCCGGACAAGATATCGTGGTTTAGGGTTAGATTTTGTCCGCTGACATTTTGTCGGTGGACATGTTGTCCTACAAGCGGTTGGGGAGAGAAAACCTTCTATTGGCTCCAGCCAATCACGGCAAGCAATATTTATATTTGCAACACTGGGGAAACCCCATACAGCCTCCCTGCCCATAGTATTATCTTATAGGCCTACTGTGTTTTAAAATGGCGGAGATAAGTGAAGGAAAGACAGTCATGGTGAATGTCATCTTCCAGACGGGGAGCGAAGAGGCCGTAAAGTAGCTCTGTCGGCACTGCGATTTTCATGCAGTGTGTGTCGCGTCGCCAATCAGACGAATGTAAAGAGGCACATGCAAGAGAAGCACATCGGCTCCAGCGGTCAGACAATCACACTGCAGCCGAACATCTGGCCTTCTAGGATGATAACACGCTGTCCGTGAATCCATCAGTGCCACCGCAAATTCTAGAATTATATTTCTAATCAGACCTTTGCTTACCAACAACATAATTGCCCAAACAGCAACATGTTCAAGTATCATTGGCAGCTTGGTTTAAATTTTAAATATATTTTTGAGGGAGCTGTATATTAGGCTACTTTCACCCCAATTTCTTACATTGTGCATGGATAGTTTTATTGAGGATTAAAAATGCAAAACATCCATTGCAATTTGACAAAAGCCAAATTACGACTACGCAAACACTGTATATCTCAATGCCGGATTTGAAGTACAATTGAATGTCTGCCTGCGTGTCTGTCTGTCTGTCTGCGTGTCTGTCTGTCTGACTTGCATTATAAATGGTGATATAGGCTATTTTGTCGATCTAAAAATAGTGAGCAGCCATCGCCGTGATTGGCTGGAGCCAATAGAAGGCACCAGCATCAACAAAACTCATATATTAACTATTTGCAGTAGTACAGTTGCATTTAAGGACGTCTAGGATCAGCGAATGTGTATTATGTTATATATTACCATAATAGGAATGAATGGATGGGTGGTGCATAGTGGTCAGGGATATTTCTAGGATTGTGAATTTGGGGGTGTCGACCTCAAATTGGGGGGTGTCCGGAGCTAATTAGTATGCATTTTGTATGCATACCATTGTCACATTACCAAATTTGGGGGTGTCGACCTCAAATTCTCAAATTGGGGGTGTTGTGTTAGGGGGGTGTAAAAATATCACTGATAGTGGTTCTAACACAGGGCAGACCCTACTTATCATTTTTATATACAATATCACCAATACCATTCACAACATTGTATTTAACAAGAGAAATCTGGACTAAATGCTACAGGGTATATAATTTTGGGAGGTGTATCTGTCTTGTGAGTCGTGACACTGCCACGGAGAAGGAGCAAAGGGCAAACTGAGAAGATGTCGTCAGTGTAAAAAATAAGAAATTTATGTTGCATCTACATGCATGTCCATTGGATTTTATTTATGCCAATCAAATAATCGGATTTCTCTCCATTCTGTCAAATCATATAATTTAATGGCACTAATAAACACAAAAACTTAATTGAAAGATATTCAGGAACTGTTACTTAATAGTTAGCAAAAACGTCAATTCTGAGTTCACAAAATTAAAATTGTCCTAACTTGAAATCGAATACTTTAAAAATGCAGCTAACTCAAACTGTTATTACATCAAAAAATCCTAACGTAATACTCAACAATATTACAAAAATAAAAGTTTACACAAAATTCATCTCAAAGCAGAGAAAGCTTTGAAAACAGTATCACTGTGTACTAATTTTTCATAATATATTCTCAAAATTTACTAATTTTTATATATAATTTTTCATAATATATTCTCAACTAATTTATACATTTGTTAAAATGGATTATTTGAATTATATTCTAGCCACAGACCATATAATATAGGCAATCCATATATATATATATATATATATATATATATATATATATATATATATATATATATACAACTGACAACTGATACATCATTTCCATTACAGAGTCTTTGAAGAGGTTAGTATAAAAATAGATGACAATGGAAGTCACTTCTAAACTACAATGCCTTGGTTCACCTTTGAAAGTAATTCTCTTGAGATGATAATTCTCTGTATTTGTGATGTACCTTCATATATCTAAATAAATTAGAATGCATATTAATATTGATTCACAAAACTCTGTTGAAATGTTCATCAGAAATTAAGATAAAATAACAGTGAAATGCTGAAAGTGAAACATAATCTGTAATGTGCAACAGCTACCAACTGTTTTACAGTGTCGTGGTTCTCAGTTTTATGATTAAAATCGCTCAAACAAATGCGATTGAAATTTTGAACACACTAGATTTCATATAGTTAGCTGGTTTGAAAAGGCTTCATCTACTGTGTTTAAAGTGCCATTGATTTTTCAGCAAAGTAAAAATCAAGAAATTCCATAGCAAAAAAGAAGTTCCATAGCAGAATAAAGTACAAAATGCAACAACTGCAAAATGTCTTGGAAAGCAATGGTAAACTTTGCAAGATCCAAACTATAAGGAATTTTTATGAAGAATGCTTCTGTGACTAGGCTAATATAACATATCTTTAACACTTTGGAAAAAGACTCAAACTTATCAAGAGCACTAAGACGCACAAAGTACATACCTGGAAGATCTTGGCATCACGCATCAACTTCTCTGCTGGATATTCCCTATTGTAACCATTACCTCCAAAAATCTACATAAAAATATCAACAGATGTGTGAAGCATCATCATTAACTCTCTATCAACAATTTAAAAGAAAAAATTAATTAAAAAGAATAACTGGTAAATAAAATTAAATAAAATTTTTACAAATAACTAAATCAGGCAGGCTTTGGGGTGGAAGATGGCAGAGTTAGTTATGTGCTGGAGCATCAGGCTGACAGAGCGGTTCAAGCCCCATCAGTGCCTCTAGTGGCTTTCACACAGGCAGTAATGCCTCCTAAGCCACTTTAAATCATGCTAACTTTAAGTTTAAATCAGAAATCAATTGAAGACATTAGCAGAAATAAATTAATAATTATTTATTCTAAAGTTATCACTTCCAAAACAAATATTCCATATGAAAAAAAGACACACAATACAGGCCGTAGGAAATTTCACTAAACAAAATAAGTTATTTCAACTTACTTGCACACAATCAGCAGCCGCCTTGTTGGCTGTATCAGCGGCAAATGCTTTGGCAATAGCAGCCCAGTATGTATTGCGTCTTCCGCAGTCAATTTCATAAGCAGCCCGGTGTACAGCCAAACGAGACAATTCAAGATTGATTGCCATATCAGCAAGCATAAATGAAATGGCTTGGTGCTATAAAAATGACAGCTTATTTGTTCAAAACTGACAATTCTTGCTATCAAATAGTATTAGTCCACTGTTACTCAACTGCAAGGAATCCACTAAATGCTTTCAAGAAGAGGTCATCACTTGTTCTTGGTAAATCAATGACATTGGTGAATGCACGACCTTTTCATTCATAATATTCTCATACTGACCATTCCTGCTATGGAATGCCATACCATTGTCCATTAGCCTTGGTTAGGGTGAACTATGTCATTTTTGCAAACAGGCTATAAAAGTGTAATCTTTGTCAATGCGTAATGTCACTCTGAAAGGAATTTTAGATTTTAGCGTGTTAAAATAAAAAAATTCTATTGCAACACTAAATAAGATGCAATCACACTCTACACTAGTCATTCACACAGTGTGAATGTCTGTGGACATCAGTTTCAAAGGTACCTAGGTCAAAGTAAGCCATGCAATTCAGCAATATCTAGCATTTCCTATGGGGTCTGTTTCTGCTTAGTCTATGCAGTTGTTGGCAGAGTCTCACGTTGAATATTGGAACACCAAAAGTCTTCCGCTCCATCGAGTACTTTGTTGCCTCGTAAAGCGCTCGCCTGGATACACCAACAGCCCCAATAGCCACCTAGCAACAAACATTTCAGGATTACATTCACACTGAAAATGCACTTATTCTGTGAATAAATACCAAAATATCAGTGTAAAATTTATTTTGTTCCTAAAAATGTGAGCAACATTCAGAATAACTTCTAAAACTCCTTACATGAATTTCATCATTTCAATTATTTGACTAATGAAGCATCAGCAAGAAATAATCAATGCATTTCATCACAATTCCAAAAAGAATATTCTTATTATTATTTAATGAAGAGACTATAATACAGCAGCTATATTTATCATTTATTTGGGAAGCAAGTAACTTAGAAATGATTTTACTGCTGGTAACAGAACAGTTGGAATCACTCTTACAACAGATACGAGAAGAATATCTTAAAACTGTCTTAGTTCAAAACTTTCTTAGCAGACACTAAAATTATTTCTCAAAATATTTCTTATTTCTTCAAATATCATATGAAAAATTGAAAAAAACATAAATGCAATATAAATGAAAGCATTAAAATTATACAACAGGCCAAGAACATATTAATGCACGTCATACCATGGAACTCAGAATAGAAAATTCGTCTGATAAAAGTATAACTTACCGGAGGTCTGGTCTGATCAAAAGCACCCATTGCAATTCTGAAACCATCTCCTTCTTCTTTCAATCGATTCTGCAAAAAAATGCAGAAAATGCACATTCACAACTAAACTAATTAATAGCCATATCCCATAATAACATGGTCATGCAAGGAAATCCTATTCTCTGGAATGCACTACACGGCCACATGACAAGAGAATCGAATCTCGATCTGTTCACAAGGAAACTTAAAACATACTTTTATGAGATCTCATATAAAGTGTAAAGTGCTCTTGACTTTGACCATTCTTCCATGTTTCTGCAAAATATAAATTGACTTACTAACTAACAAACTAACTAACTAACCAAACATAACTTGAAACTCTATGATGGACAAGAAGATCTCCAATTTCCTTTTCATTCCATAATGTTAACCCTTTGAACACTAGCCTTCCCAGCGATTAGGCTCTATATACATATATATATATATATATATACATACATATACATGTATACATGTATATACATACATATATATGGCAGGAGCGGCCTGTCATGTTCAAAGGGTTAAACCCTGCTGTAATAAAGTTAGGATATAACGGACAAAATCACCATCCTGTAGTCTTATATAAAAACAAGTCGCAGATTAGCACTTGTATTAAACACGACACAAACTTATCATGTCATAATACAACAAAGACATTATCAAACACTTACCGCTTTTGGCACAATTACATCTTCAAATGTTATTCCTCTGGTATCAGAAGCTCTCTGCCCCATCATCCGCTCCTATGGTTTGAAATACATGATAACATACTTCGATAGAATAAACACAGGGTAACTAAAAGGTACCAAGAAACTGTTTTAATTCAATATACTGCTTCTAAAAATTAACTTCATACAACTTTTTTTAGATCTTTACGGCTTTCAGAGGTTTAACCAGTGATGTTAACAAAAACCGACCCCCTCCTAGGACAAGGATAAGAACGAGGACTGACTCCCAGAGGATGAGGACGAAGACAAGGACTTCAAATTGGTCCTTAACCCGTTACAGGGGTTTGACGTTTTAAAACGTCGCCTGGAAATCATATGCGAACAGGGTCCGACGTTTTAAAACGTCGTGCAACTGTTTTGCTCTTCCACCACGGTGTTCGCCGTTTAAAAACGTTTTCTTGATTTGATTTGATTTCTTTTTTGGCACGGATGGATGGTAAGTACAATAAAAATGCTAAACAATGATGCAAACCACATCTTTGTAGCTTCTATATAGCCTGCAGATTTCAAGATTCTCGCAAAAAATTTCACTTCTCGGAGCAACGGGTGCCTGGTCTAGAAACATCATAACTCCCATAAATTGGGCCCGATCTTCAAACTTTTTGAACTAATCTGTTCCAAAGACACCCACCTACAACTTTGCCGCTGAACCTAGGGGGTCACCACTGAAAAATATTTTTATTGACCTTTGAACGTATTTTTTGGGAGGGGGTCATATTTTGGCCTGTAGGGTGGGCTCAACCCCCGAAATTTCTTTTTTGGCACGGATGGATGGTAAGTACAATAAAAATGCTAAACAATGATGCAAACCACATCTTTGTAGCTTCTATATAGCCTGCAAGGTAAGGTGTTTCAGATTTCAAGATTCTCGCAAAAAATTTCACTTCTCCGAGCAACGGGTGCCTGGTCTAGAAACATCATAACTCCCATAAATTGGGCCCGATCTTCAAAATTTTTGAACTAATCTGTTCCAAAGACACCCACCTACAACTTTGCCGCTGAACCTAGGGGGTCACCACTGAAAAATATTTTTATTGACCTTTGAACATATTTTTTGGGAGGGGGTCATATTTTGGCCTGTAGGGTGGGCCCAACCCCCGAAATTTCTTTTTTGGCACGGATGGATGGTAAGTACAATAAAAATGCTAAACAATGATGCAAACCACATCTTTGTAGCTTCTATATAGCCTGAAATATAGTAAGTTTAAAAAGTACATGTTCACAGTTCAAACAAACGCTTTTCCCCAAAATTAGTTACCCAAATTGGTAACGTCTTGTAAAAATTAATTCCCCCTTTGACGGGTTAACACTAGAAGGACCAGAATTTTTATACCTAGAAGGCCCATGTGTGTCAATTGATGCAAATGGTTACAGCTGGTTGATTCTGTGAGAGATGTATTGGAATTATTATGAGAAAATCAAAGTATTTTATCTATTTCTTTAAAAACGAATGTTACTAATATTATAGGCTGTTAATTAACCCCTTAACTGGGTGCCCCAAGTAATGCTCATCCATTTTACATTGAGTTACAAATAGTTGCCCAGTTAAGGGGTTAATAAATATTCTATAGGCCTATTGTTGTTTCAGCTATTTTGTAGCTTGTTTTATGCACGTTTTATTAATTTTTTATTAATTGTATAGTCCAGGGATTGATGCTAGATAGAGTAAAAGTTTTATGTTGTAATTATCGTTTAATTTGTAAATGAATCCCATTCATCTACATTAAATATTTAATTTATTGCCATATTAGACATATACAGTTATAGGGCTTATGGCTTGTTAGTGGCTGGTAGCCAAGTCTTTTTTGTCAAACGGCATTGTCTGTTTTAGTTTTCTACTGTAGGCCTGGCCTATCTATGATCCTACTCCTGTTTTATTGTTATTTAACTTTGCTTTTATTGTTATTTTTATCTTAATCCAATATTTATTTTCATTTATAATATAAAAATAAGAAGGGGTCTCAAAGTAAATAAGTCGTGAAAGCTGCCGAAGCTGTCTCTGTTGTTGAACTATGTACGAAAGTTACCAAACATACGGGACAAGGCGTGCAACAGCCAACAGTTACAGATCAAGAGCTCTCAGCATCGGCTTAGCGTGCAAATCGTCCTCAGCGCAGGATGTCTGCAGTACAAGCACTGCAGACATCCTGCATTGCAAAATCTAGTGGAAACCAAAAGTGGCAGTAAATCCGACAGTACTGCCTGTGCATCATACCGTACTTGGGGAAGGATGAGGCCATGGTCGATAGTCTCGGTACACGCGTTGTAATGCAACATTTGCGGCCATACCTAGGACTTGATTACAACGTGACAATGGACAGCTTTTTCACAAGTAGAGAGCTTGCAGAGAAGCTACTGGAGAAGAAAACCTCTGTGGTTGGAACAACCAGAGCAAACAGCAGGGAAATCCTCACACTGGTGAAGCTCCCTCTACAAGAGTCAGTTTTTCTACAGCAGTTCTTCACTCAATTTGACTGTCTACCAGGTAAAACAAAACAAATCCATATTGGTTTTGTCAATCCTTCACAAATGGGCAGCACGACAAGAAGATGAAAAGAGAAAGCCTGAAACAATTCTTTACTACAGCAAAAATAAACGCGGCGTTGATATGCTTGACTACAAGTATCGATAAATGAGCACCAAAGCAGCTTGCAGAAGATGACCACTGGCTATCTTGTTCATAGTTCTTTCATTACAAATTTTTAGAGCAAGATTAAAAACCCATCTTTTTGACTGGGCTTATCCACCATAGACTGTCACCCGTTTGTCCGGCCGGATACCCTGGATCTGACCTGGATCTTTAGTGATTTGGATTTGGTGTGCCATCGGTTGATGCTCCTGTGCATTATGAAAGTGGCGCTATAGAAGTTTAAGATTAGATTAGATTAGTTCTTGATCTAGCTGGTGAAAATGTATGGATTATATGAAAGCTGCTTCTGTTTGAACTGTCTAAGCAGCTCAAGGAAAGCAAAGTTTGCAGGAGAGCTAGCACACCTGTTTAAAGTTTCGTTTGGTTGTTAGACGCCTTTGACTTTAGCCTTAGCTATGCATACGGCGTTGAATAAATCGTCCTGAATAATAATAATAATATAAATAACACCTAACAGAAAAGATCATGGAATTTGGAAGTATTAGGTAAACTAATAGTAAATGCATTGCACAAGAAAACAGTATGCTACTATTCTAGTCAACAAATTATAATCTTCATACTTTGTAATGGTGTCATTTATAATTTACCGCTGAGTGTTTTCTAACCTTTCGACCAAGAGTCACGCCTGGAGATTTCGCATCAACAATAAACCCTGTGAGCGCTTTGTTTGCCGGAGTTTTTGGATCGTCGGCAGTACGGGCGAGTACGAAGAACCAGTTGGCCACGCCAGCGCCCGTAATCCACATCTTCTGACCGTTCAGGACATAGTCGTCTCCCTTTCGGACGGCCCGTGTCCTTACTGACGCTACGTCGGAACCTGCGCCTGGCTCAGTCACACCATAGGCCTGCAACAGGCACAATCTTTAGAAATACTTTATGAAAATACAATTCCACAAAATCAATAGGCCCTTTTGTGTTTACAGAGATATAATATGAAAAGAATCAACACAGTGTGCCAACAGGATTTTTCAATGCCTGGTAACAATCAACTTAATAGTAAAATAGACAGCAGAATAACGTATCTGAAGTAATCATACTAGACAGTCTGTTTAAAATCTGACAACTGCATCATGGCAAGCAGAATTAAGATTAGCCATCATGCCATCACATTGAACCTCTAGTACAATCTCACACATTATGCATATGACATATATAATATCAGCCTAAACTTATAACCAATGCATACCTCAGAAACGTCACTATCAATGTACTACTAATCATATCATATTATCAATTTACACTGAAGAGGCATTCTTCCGTCATTCTTCCAAGGTATTTCTTCTTCTGTTCTTCGTTTCCAGCATTTACTACAGGCGCTTGCTGGCAAATAAAACAAATCAATAGTGCAATAGATATATCAGCACATCATTATAAAAAAACACAAATTTTCATATTGCATTGAAAGAGATAGGAGATATTTAATATGCTGCTATAAAAACAGCATGATCATATCTATAATATTAAGATCCTTATCTGTATGTCTCTCTGTTACCTTCAAGCGTTCTGATTGGTTGACTGTTGGTAGACGGTTTAGACCATTGTCCTTACGTCGCGATGCGTTGGTGGGCGAGCATTGTGGTTTAGACCGTTTAGTCCTTACGTCGCGATGCGTTGGTGGACGATGTTCGAAGACGACGTTGCTATTGGTAACAATTGTTCGTAGAATCGTAGTTTAACACGGTTTAGTTGAGTCATTGCAGCGTCAGAGGGCTGGGCGTGCGACGACGTTGCTATTGGTAACAATTGTTCGCAGCCTGAGGTAGTTGCACAATTTTAACGTACATTTTAATGTACACAAAAAATACGTGTACAGCGTCACAAATGGCCACAGTTGCATGATTTTAACGTACATAGGCCTAATTATTACGTGGCGCAGAGCTTGGCTAGGTGGCGATCATTGAAATGTTGTTCAGCATGAATTCAATGATTGGGTATTAGGTATAGGTATTGGATTAGTATTATCCTGCACTGCGAGCGAAGCGAGCATCTTTCTAGTTAACCCTTAAACTGTCAGATACTTTGTAACTATATGCAGTATAACCTAGCATACTCAGTTCCGGCAGCTTAAGGGTTAAAAGGAGTCATATCAAGTGGTTTCAATTGTATTTAGACTATATTCAAAAGAAAATTTAATATTTTTAGTAAGCAGTACTTCTCATTTCTTCCTGAATCATTACAAAATACCTATTTTTGTTTGAATCTAATCCCTGGCCCGGCAAGAGGTTGTTCAAGTGCGGAAACTCCATTCTTTGGAACGCATTACTTGGTCACGTGACTAGAGAGTCCAACCTTGATTCGTTTGCAAGGAAATTTAAAACTTATTTCTTCGAGACCTCGTATTAGTGTAAAGCGCTCTAGCCTTTGACTCTTCGTTCATGTTTTTGCGCTATATAAATTGACTTGCTAACCTAACCTAACCTGGAATTTATTACCAACATCACTTCATATAATAAGCATATTATCATCTTTTAGAACCGGTCTTAATTAAAACTAACTTTTTTTGCTTCACCTATTCTCTCCATAGCTTGCTCCCCCACTGACCTAACTGACCTTTCTACCTTTACCTGCTCTAATATGGCTTGGATTTCGTGTGACATCGGTTGATGTCCTAGTCATTATGGTAGTGGTGCCATAGAAGGTGACTGATTGATTGATTGATTGATTGATTGATTTAACCTTTCATCCATTCATCTAAAAAATGAAGATATAGTGAAAAGGAAATGTTGCCAACCGAAAGATTGTTTGCGTTCATTGCTGTCGTAATTCCTGAACAGCCAAAGTGGCATTCCTCCATTAGGACACACTCAGTTAAAACCCCGTATGGTGATCCACCTTGACACAAACCATCATGACTGAGGTTCTTTTAAATGAATATTAGTAACTATGTAGACTTGCAAAAAGAAAAGTATCAATCAAGCATAATAGTATCTATACTATTGGACACTAAATGTAAAATGTAAAAAGAAAAGTATCAATCAAGCATCATAGTAGCTATACTATTGGACACTAAATGTAAAATGTAAAAATAAAAGTATCAATCAAGCATCATAGTAGATATAGTATTGAACACTAAATGCAAGCACAAGTATCTTCTTCTTTCTTTCCTTCCGTCTTTCCCTATTGGGTTGGACGATGGGTCTGAACGAGTATAGTAGTCGCCAATTTTTAAAAGTAGGAAAAAGCTTCCACAAATGGCAACTAAATCACTCAGAACATCCAAACATCATAGGAGACCTGCTGCTAAAGTAATTGACAATACAGTATGTTTAGTTATGTAAAATAATAAACCTGATTTATGAGCTTACCATATTTCTCAGGAATGTGATTATTCATGAATCCTAATTTCCAAGCCTTTTTCAGAATTTCAAGTGGGTACTAAAATTAATAATAATGTAAACACTTAAAATAATCTTAACTAATCTGTTCATGATTCATGTCAAAGTTGAAAATCATAATGACATGATTACTTCTAGTCTCAAAAGCTCTAATGCTAGAACAGCAAAAGCAGCAGCATCATCACCAGTGCTGGTGTGATAGAGTGACAGGACAACGACGAAGACAATGATGATGATGATATTGTCAAGCCAATCTAAAAATAAGATTGGAAGCAAAAGCAACTTAGAAAAAGCATCAGGTAAGAATATACTAACTTCACCGGTTTCATCATGATGTGCAGCCTTTGGTATGATTTCATCTTGGCAAAATTTTTTAGCAACCTGCTGGAATTCCACCTGCTCAGGGGTTAACTCTGAAAAACAGAATTAAATCCAAACTTCCTATATATCTTCATTAGTCAAATACTCAAGAATGATAACGATCCTCAAACCCAGACCCTCATGTCAGCCAAAGTTTTCTGAAATCTTTAACCATGAAAGTGACCTCCTCACATGCATAAGCAAAAGCAATTTGTTGAAAATATTTTGGGATTACAGCAACAAAGGCCTACTATACTCTTGTGTGAAAAAAGGTGCAGGAGCTCTCTTGCCGCTGAGGTGTGTTAAGCATATAGCAGTGGTACCTTTTGTACGCACGCCCTCGTTAAATCTGAATAATATCTAAATTTCTATAGCGCTTTTAAATCTTAGTTTAATAGTTTTGCAACAAGTATATGGTGCTTTTACAATATTGGAACAAATATTGAAGAATTATGTAAAAAATTTATGGTCCAAAAAGGTGTCGGAGCTCAGCTCTGCTGTGCACCGGCTGACTTTCAGCCCTGTCTGTAACCATCCATAAAGAGGATAGATCAGCGTCAGATTCTTTAGAAAAAGAACAGTAAAGGCTATGAAAAAATGAAAATAATGTCAGACTTTATTGTTTTTTTCTGATTCTGTTGACAATCATGGTAGTTTTTGCAGCAACTAATAATCAGTCAAACCACTGCAGGACAACTAACAGCATAACAGGCAGTAGGAATGCATAACTTCCAGAATTCACTGAATAATTAGAGAATCAAGTATCAAAGATATCGCACGTAGTGAGTGCAAAAACAGAGAGAATTGCAACTGCTGTTCAAGATATTTTGCTCTATTTACTATACTGAGCATTTATACAATTGCATATATTCCTGTAATACTGAATACTGTTCCATAAGAACATTTTTCTCTCAAATTTGATAGTCAGTCAGAGCAATGAGTTTAATTTTATTTTGGTCTTTAACAAGCCCATGCAATTTACATAATCATTTTAAACACTTTTCAAGTGTAAAATTTAGATTGATTGAATCCACATGATATTTGCCTATTGAGATTCACTCCGAAGCAAAACATTGCAATGCAAAGTAACATTTGTATTGCGCATCCTCTGTTTCTACTCAAAGGCACTCCCGGCTTTAGAGTCACATATATGATAAAAAAGTAAGACTTTAGCATTAAATTAAGAAAGTAAGTAGAAGTGAGGTCCAAAAAGGATGGAGTCAGGCCATTCCAGAGAGAAGATCTAGCCGCTCTGAATGCTCGATGCTGAGTAAAACCCAGTGTGCGTGATCTAGGGACATCTATCTATCTGGCAAATGCAGTCACTGCAGTAGTGTCCAGCCAGGCTATTGCTCTGTCATCAGCAGACATCTAGACTCAGTAAATAGGGCTTATAGGCCTAGGCAAACTGTCAATGGACCATAAGATTACATATATTCTTCTATTTAACAGTTGTAGGCATAAAGAGTTTATTTCAATTAGCAAACCACCAGTGGCATGCAGAGACTGGTGGATGCCCGGGGCCAAGTCAATTTGGATGCCCCCATCTGGTGGATGCCCAGGGCCACTGCCCCACCAGCCCCCCCCTCTGCACGCTACTGCAAACCACTGATATGGTAACTAGCAATGGCTCTTTCATACAGATTCATTAAATGTATACTAAAAATAATGATGAAACTTTCAATACCAAATGATAATCCAAGTATCTTCTTGTCTACATTCTTAATGCTTTCATTTACAGCTGAAGAAAGACTCCTTATATGCTTGGAGGAAATGGCAAAACGTGAAAACATTGTAGCCTAAAAGACAGAAGAATATAAATACAAAACTTTCAATTACAGCAAAAGTAAAAGATTTCAATAGCAGATTTTTAAAAAAAATCTTGCTGAAAAAGCGTTTGGTAATATTCGGTGAATTTTTTATTTCTGAAAAGAATCACCAACGGCAACCAACCAATCAATCAATGAACTAACATAATGTCTCGAGCAGTGCTTCCCAAGCTTTTACATTTAGTAGTGTACTGGTAGGAAATGTTCTTATTGCATCAGGAACTGGTGCCATTTTAAAAATTCTTCTTATAATATGACTAGTGATGGGTAATTGCCTTTTTTAATCTAATTAATTAGAATTAGAATTAGTTAAAATTTTACAATTAGAATTAGAATTAGCAAAATTACACAACTAATTAATTAGAATTAGATACCTTCTACTTTAATTAGAATTAGCAATTAGAAGTGCAGTGATAAAAAATTGTGATGCATTTTAATGTAACGACAAAAATTAATTTCATCCTCCGTAATCTAAATCATATCAGAATTGCATTTTGCAAGTAAAAGTGACTCAAACAAAGTATCATCTAATCTATTTCTCCTATCATTAAGAATAAATCCAGCTGCACTAAATGATCTTTCAATAGCAGCATGTGTGGCCGGTACAATATGACGTTGCAAATGCAGCTGGTATAAACAGGGAAAGTTCAATTTGTGGTCCTCCCAAAAAGAAATACAATTAGTGTTCATATTGGTTGGAGTATCTAAGTAACTTTGGAGCTCTTCAGTTTCTGTTGATTTCAGTAGTTTCTTCCATATATCAAAGTAGATCGTTGTGGGACTTAATTTGAGGTGTGACTGATTTGTCATTGTCCATAGCTGGTGTAAAAGGTGTATTGCTTATCTGCTTTGAGACTGAATTTAGTCCACTTGAAGTTTAATTTGTCCTTGAACAAAACATCCTTCTTCAGAACTCTCTATCCACTTGAGTTTTGATCGTGAGTCCAAAGCACTTAACACAAGCGAGTGTGCTAATTAGGCAACTAATTGTTATTTTCAATTACAATTAGCAAGCTATTCATTAGAATTAGAATTAGCAAAAATGTTGAAGTAATTGATTAGAATTAGAATTAGACAGATAGCTAATTCATTATCTAATTAATTAGAACTAGAAATTCAATTACCCATCACTGAATATGACGTCAACTATGTCATGAAACATATGCATCTATATCAGCGGTTCTCAACCTGTGGGTCACGACCCCCACGGGGGTCGAATGACGATTTGCCAGGGGTCGCCCAAGACCTTCAGAAATATAGGGTCGTCTCTTTTATTGTTATTGCACAAAATTTACTCATTGGTAGTTACTAGTTGTTTTACTATAATTGTCATTCGAGGATAGACATTGGAGACAATTAAATAATAATGATTTCAAACATTTTGATTGTCATAGCATTATTATTTTTAGCAGCTTACATCGTGAATGAAAATAATTTTACCGTTGGGGGGGGGGGTCGCCACATAATGGAGAATTGAATTAAAAGGGTCGCGGCACTATAGAGGTTGAGAACCGCTGGTCTATATAGTTCTCTTGGTTCTATATGTGTGAACATATCACAAATGTTAGCAATACGACACACACGAGAACATATTCATAAACTTCTAACTTTTTACTTTTTTCTTAATTTTTTCGACTCATCCCGCAGACCATCACTTTGGGAAGCACTGGTTTAAAGCATCAGTCGATGGTGCGCCAAATCCAAATTAGCACCAGGTTCAGTTGAAAACTTGAAATGGTCAGTCCAGATCTGCGGGGAACAATCTACGGCAGATACTGGATCTAAAAGATGATGTGCTGGTCACAGGAATCAATCTATCAATCAATCAATCAACTTCTATAGCGCCACTATCATAATGCCCAGGGCCAGTGTTTAATCTAGACTCCTGGACTCCAGGGGAGAAACTGACAAAACCGGGGGAATTCTGCTAGGAGGCTGCTGTTAGTTGATGTAGTATGTCAAAATTTCCGGGGGGAATTTGAAATGTCCGGGAAAAGGGCAATTTTCCCCCCGGAAACGGCCTAGATTAAACCCTGCCCAGTGCATCAGCCGATGGCGCACCAAATCCAAATAGCATTAGAGCCAGATCAAGTCAAAAGATCAGTCCGAACCGGCTGGAGAGCAGGAAGTGATGTTGGCAATAAATTCAACTTCAAGTGGTTATATGGTCTTGGAAAGACATAAAGTGCACCCGGCGCAATCAATTGCTCTGTGTTTTCAATAAAGCCCACTAGTCCTTGCTGCCTCAATGCATTTTGAGGACAGTAGTCAATTCATTTGATCGATTTTAATTTGTCGATTCGCTGGAATTTACGGTATCACATTATAGCCGTCCCAGCTATGACCGCCCCAGTTATGACCGCCCGATTTGGCGTCCGCCTCAGCTATGACCGCCCAGCTATGGCTGCCGTTAGTATCATTTAGGGTTAGTGTTTCGTGTCTGGTTTATGGTGTGGGTAATGATTATATGACCCCCTACGGGGGTTATGGGGACTTATAGCTGAGGCGGCTACCACCTGTAACCGGAATTTACAGCGTTCCTGCACTTGGAAATCGCTTTCCCGACGCCTGAGCAACGGCAACTTACCCTCAACATGTCCGCTAATTCACCGTCGATCTTCAGCCACACTTTCAAACGAAAAACGAAGCGAACTTTGCCTTCAGCACATCCCTAACACGTGGTCCATTTAGTTTATCTCTCTAATCACAGCAAGGCCAAACGAAGGCCAACAGCCAATAATAATAACGCTGATGATATGATAATAACTTAGCGTGACTTAAAGTGGCTTATACCAGGGAGTGCTTATACAGACTACAGTTATACTTACTTACTTACTTACTATGACTCATGAGGCGTCACTGCCTGTGTGAAATCCACTAGGGGCGCTAACTGGGCTTGAACCCGCTCCGTCAGCCTATCGCTTCAACACGTATCCCACTCTGCCATCTTCCATCTTATCAAATAACTTTGCAGTTTCATAGCACAGGTTTTACAAAAGGAAATAGGCCTACATTCCTCTGTCCACGCCAGGGATATCCAGTAGTAGTACAGCGGATACAGTAAGGTATACTGTGGAGCAGAGGCGTAGCGCCCCAATGGCTACTATAATATTATATTTTACTTTAGCCATGGGCGGCACATATGATGGGGGCGACAAATTTAGGAAACGACCTTTTTGCTGGTGGGGTTGTTGAGGAGTTTTGGCGAAGGCGAAGGGGGCTGAAAAATGTAGAAGGGGCGGCAAATTCAGCCGCGACTACCTTTTTTGCTTGTCAAGTTGTCAGCTATAGTAAAAGATAAAAAAGCAAATTGGGGCGGCATTTTTTCCAGGAGCCATGGGCGGCACGGGTGCACGCTACGCCACTGCTTTGGAGATAAAGACAGCAGAGGAAAAGATACTTTTATTAATTTGACAGAACACCGTAAATTACAAAATCTAACTATCCTTATTTTGGTGTAGCATAGTATGCGCACCAGTAGTTTGCGCAGCTAGGAGTTCAAAATTTTATAACTATACTAAATGTCAGGGGTCCATTAATTTACAAAATTTTTGAACATGGGAACCCCCTTGTTGAACTGAATAATGACCCCTCAATAATTATATCAAAAACTTTTGCCAATAAATTTATCAAAAGATGTCCTGGTCCCAATAACAAAGTTATTATTTTTGGCATTTTGATGACCATTTTCCCCTTTTTGCCCACCGAGTGTTTTTAAATGTGGTGGTGATGACATTTAGCCACCCATTTTTATTTTTGTAATTTTGTAGTATTCCAAAATTTCCTTATTTTTATAATTATTTGTAAAAGTGAAATTGTTGACCAACTTTATATCAATGTCAACAACTGTCAAACTTTTAACCCCTAAATTGTAAATGTAATTAATGGATAGCCCCTAACAAGTGGTATATTAATAAAATAAATAAAACAAGTTGGGACATAAAGATGAGTCTTTTGTACATTTTTTCAATAAAAGCTGACTATCAGTGATAGTCATATAACAAAGTAACAAGATAGTTACAATTAAACAGGAAAAAAGGAATTTACTATTTTACTAAATTAAACATGGGAACTGAAAACAACAATTCATGACTCAATATTGTATGCATAAATAGGACCAATAAATTTATTTATGAAAGATTCCTTTGGACCAAAAGTTGCCTAACAACCGGTCAGCTAAACAATTTAATTATACTATCGCATGATTTGTTGTACCCCTAAATTTTTATACTGAACATTAAAACCCTTTTCTTCAGAATTTTGTGGCTTTTAAAATTTAAGTTATTGTTATAATTTTTATGGTTCTCCAAGTTTTAACCAACTTTATATCAATGAGAAAATAACTGATGTTTTACCTAAATCTAAACTGCAACAAACTATATTAACAGTGGTATATTAATAAAATAAATAAAACAAGTTGGGACATAAAGATGAGTTTCAGTGGCTTTTCTCAATAAAAAGCTCTGACTGTAGAATATCAAAAACCAAAGCAAACAAGATATTGAACATAAAAACTGCGCCGACGGGTCGACAGGCAGCGCCGAAATTAAAAAAAAACAAATCTTGGCTAGTGTTGCATCCTTCTGATCAATTCATGATGCACAATTATGATTCATTCATTTGGGAGCAAAAGTTGCCTTAACATTTTATCACCAAACAATATATAATTATACCGGAAGTGCCGACATGATTTGTTGCCGACGGGTCGCTATCGCAGATATTAAAACTGGGGCGAAAAGCCGCAGCCGGGTTGCCGGGATTCCGAAAATCGTCGAGAACTTATGGGTCGCCGGGAGGCCGAATAAATTGCCGACGGGTCGCCGGGAGAGAAGAAAAAAATGGAACGGGTTAGTGTACGCCGACGGATCGCCGACGGACAGATACTCGCCTTTTGGTTACACAAACAAACACAAGGCCTTATCCATAATGGCAACACAAATCAGAAACCCGCGTCTTAAAATTCCAGAAACATTATGATAAATTTACTCAAGAGTACATCTGACAGGTTAAATGTGATCTTTAAACTGGTCATTTGCTTGCTCATGGACAAGTAAATACCTCATATTCTGACATGTCTTGAACAAATACTAAATATACCCATTAAGCATTTTATCAGCATCTGAAATCATCAACATAAAATATCACATGTACACAGTAACAATTTAACAAATGTCTTGGTCCTGCAAAACCACTTTGGACGAGAATAAGAAATATATGCACAGCTGGATGACTGGCAGTAACATTCTATGATCACTTAACAAATCAAATTTTATCAAACAGGGCTTCAAATAATAGCTTCCAGATTATTAAAACCACAATACAAAATCATACAAGACTCAACAAGTTCTATCAAAACTGACACTAAGCCAATTATGCAACCTACATACAAATCTGTAGATTAACATATTCACTGTCATCGATGAAATATCACTTAAAGTATGAATTTTTCCATATAACTATTAACAGATAACTTGTAATATAGCAAATAGCTATGCTACTAGTATGCTACTAAATATGTCCTGATTACCAGTGAACACTAATGGCCACAAAATACGGGGATCAGCACCAGACTCTATGGGCATTGAGCCTATGGGTGAAACCTTTACTTTACCAGTGAACACTACCTGTCTCTATCTAAAAAATGAACAAAATTATTGTTCTGCCACTATTTGTGGCCCTTTAGTTTTTCATAAAGTCAAACAGAGGATATCCTTGATTAAACTTGAGGTTGGTAGATCGTTAGCATAAATTTATTACTCAAGTGTGAAACAGATTAAAAATTAACTGCATATATTTAATCAATCATTTTCTTAAGTACAATTCATAATAATGTTTAATTTTCTCTATAACTGGATAAAATAATGACCCAAGGACTAGATTACTTGAAGTATCACTTATAAAGCGGTGCGACAGTAATATATATATATATAGGTAATATATAGATTACTATACAGTATGTAGCATTTCTAGTCAACCTACTTCAAGAAAATTTCAAAAGATGATTATGATAAGTACATGTATAATGATTTCAAAAGATGATTATGAAAAGTACATGTATAATGCAATGATAGCATATCCAAAGTAAATACATTTTCAAAAATTATTCAAAACCAGCTATTCTCAAGTGATTATTTTCAAGCTTTCTTATATATTGCATAATTCAAAAATACTTTGCTCAAAACTTTAAAAATCAAACTTAACTGAAAATTACAAACTTAACGAAGAAATTAATAAAAAAGAAAATAACAATGACTAAAACATCGGTGTCAAAAAATCACATCCTTGTCTGACTAATGGTTGAGCTCTCCAAGTTGAAGACATAAGCGTACTGCAATAAGGAACACATCACAATTATGGCATTTTAGATTTCAAAAAAGTCAAAGGTATGCGATCGGTTTAGTAATACCGGTAATCAAATGTTTAGTAAATGCAATATATTTCCTGTAATATTTGCACATAGCTTCAAACAGATAGCACGACAATATGGTGATTATGCCAGACCTCAGTGAAAGGGTAGCTAGCCTGCTTGTCACGAGTTCTGGGGTTCAAGTCCTAGTTGCCATAGAAACTTTCAAGTTACTCTGCTCCATGAGCTCACCCAATTGACTTGGATGTGAGTGTGCATGTTGGGTGTTTATACAGTGATAGGAAAGATGGAGAGGAAATGGCAGGCAATCATTTTCATTCAGTTGATACAACATAAGACTGAAGGATCTAAACTCTCAACATTACCGTGGAATATGAACCTCTGGAGCACCTTATATAGCTCCTGATGCTCCATATCAAATATGTCTGCTATGCAGGTGTAGGCAATGACAATCATGATTCTTCACTTGTTAAGGTTGCTTTCAACATATCAAGTAATCTAGTACTAGTCTTACTCACCCTACTATATGCATCAGAAACCTGGTCCATAAAATTTGGATATGTAAATACTGGAAGCATTATATCATAAATGGCAAAGGAAAATGCTGGGAATCTCCTGGATAGAGAAAGTCAAATCAAGAAGCCTGACATCAACTAGAATTTGGAGTTTTGGGAACAATAATTAGATGATAATGGTTAGCAGAATAAATGTTCAATTAACTAAAGTGGATTCCAGGAAACAAGAGAGGACTGAACATATCAACCCATCTTGGGAAGATGCAAAAAAAATTGAATGTAACAGACCACTGTTGAGGAGCCGTGTTGCCTAATGTGTGAATGGTACATGTAGGACAAAATAAAAAGAGATCCTACAAGTCACCTATCGTTCCAACTTTTTTTTAAAATTGTTATATTAATTATAATTATTGATTGAATAAATAGTAAGAAGCATTTATTTCATTTCACAGGTTTACTAAAGAACTTCACATATAATGAAGGCAAAAAATATTCTGTCACAGTAAAGGTCTCACCTCATTCTCAATATCAGCCAGTGACTTGTAAGACACTTTAGGAACAGTCTTCATCTTAAGCTGAAAAGTAAATAAACACCAGAAGATGTCTCTTATTATTCTTACTCTCTAAATAATTTGAATATTTCCAAATAGAAATATATAGTTTACTAAACATAGACAACCAACCTCAGATACAACCATTACTAAGCAAAATTTGTCGACTACAGCAGTCTGGGTTCACTTGCAGCAGACCTACACTGGATGCCAGTCTTGCAATGCGTCTTGTGTCAGAAGTGCACAGCGAGTTTCGCAAGACACTGAATGTTGCCTATATTGACCTCAAGACGGCCTTCAACAATATGGACAGGAAAACAATTCTGGAAAGCCTTGACAGGCTTCGGCATTCCCAAGATCCTGCTAGATCCTGATTAAGGAGCTTAACACTGCTACCACAGGCCAGGTCCGCCATGGCAACCATCTCTCTGGAAAATTCCACACTACCTCTGCAGTCAGACAGAGATGTAATCTGGCCCCCGCTTTATTTTGCTGTGCTATGGACTATATCATGAACTGGGTTGTTGCTGGCGACATGGGCATTCAACTGGGTGACTACAAATCTACGCATCTCAACTATGCCGACGATGCTGCTGCTCTTTTGTATGAAAGTCAGGAGAAGCTTCGAGATGTCTTACTGTGGATGGAAACTGAGGCCTCCAAATTCGGCCTTCACATCTCGTGGCTTGAAACAAAACCCAGAACCTCAGCTATGGTCACACCAAGACGCATATTTCCATTGGCTCTGAAACTGGCTCAAACATGTACAGCATGGCTAACTCACAAGAGGAGTCCCTTCACCACATAGGTATTGCCTCTTCTGTCATGAATTTACTTGACAGAATCTGGAGGCAGCAGTTCTTCTCTATGGCAGCGAGACCTGGACTATGACCAGTCGAGACTGGCAGAAAATTGAGGCATTCCACACAAAGGCCCAGCGCCGGATCTTGAATGTCAGATGGTCAGACTTCATACGCAACACGAGATTTGCTCACGATGTGGCCAAGGTATTATGCATTCGTAAATCTGCTGTCAACGTCTAGGTCTCTTCGGACATGTAGCACAACTCCCGATTGAAGTCCATGCCTCTACTGCACTCTGCCTACCTGCATCCATCCGAGATGGTGATACAGCTGCCCCTGATTGGCATTGACCTCGAGGAAGACCACTGATCACCTGGTGTCATCAAATCTGCGATGACTGTGGACTAACAGCCACCGAAGCACTCCAATGTGCTCAGGATAGAACGTTATGGAAAGCAATCACAACGGCCATTCCGGCTATGCGTGACTGATGATGATGATGATGATGATGATGAAACATAGACAACATACCTCTTTGCAATAAATTATATGCTAAAAAATCTAATATTTCATTGAATCAAGTTATTTCAATAGCACCATAATAATAACGCTGGGTGAATAAACAGTGGAATACTAAAAATTTAATTGAACAAGAACAGTTTCTAAAGACGAAAGAAGTCCAATGATTTTCTAAACATGACCTGAACTTTTTAATGGAGGGCAAGCAATAGGAATTAAACTTTGGCAGCAATTTAAAAGGTTTCAGCTTTAAAAATCAGAGCCAGAAGTAGTCTGATCTTCAAGTACTTTGAATGATAGACTATACAAATACAGAGTCAAGTGTCAATGGAACTAAGGACTGAACTTTATCCAAAGAAAGCTACATACCAGAGCTCAATGTTCATGATAAATATAGAAGTAACTAAATAGACTCATTGCACATCACATGATATTCCAAGATCAGTACATGATGTTTCAGTTAATCTGAGATTGTCGGCCACTCTTTCAGGCAAACATTAAATGCCAATTAGTAAATAAGATTGTGGGTCTCTAATACAGGCATTATCTTCATACTAGAAAATTCTGGCACTTACATCTTTAAAGCTTGTCTCATCTGCAAACCTTGTATTCAGAAGAAATGGAATGTCAAACATCGCTGTAATTAGACAAGACTTTCAAAATTCTAATACCAAGAGAGCAATACTAAATTGCATGAAAATACATTAATAAAAATAAATTTTAACCTTTCTGCAATCAACTTTTTTTAGCAAATTCGCTATGAATCTTCAATTAAAATATACACCCATTTAAATGCCTCATTCAAGTTCACTATCTGTTTAATAATTCACTTAATTAGTATTTACAAATGATATTGCATTACACATTCTTAGAACTTACGACTTGGACCAGTGCTACTCTTCGTTACTGCCGAGCTTGTAGGATGGGTAGCAGTAGATGCTGGCACACTAGAGAATGCAAAAATGGTTGACGGTAAGAGAAAATAACTACATTTTTAATAAGTGTGCAAAAACAGTTTAACCTTTTGACCGCAGCAGTTCGTATAACCAATAGGTTATGAAGCAGAAATATCGGCCTTATGGGGCAAAAGGGCTAAGTCCAAATTTTGCATAGACAAATTCAAAATAGCATCATTTACCAATATCTGTTTTGATCATTAGTGCAACCGAAATCTCTGTATATACAAAATTTTCCTGAAGTGCCACTTTGGCAGTTTGCAAGTGTTCACTTCGTGCCTCGGATTATAGTCATTCTTGGCAGTATTACCGACATCTTGCACTACTTGCTTTTTGAACTAAATTGTGAGATTGTTGTCTGCCCTTCATTAGAAAAAAGTTGATGCTTGTCTTTGCGCTATTTGCACACTGATTGGATTGTTTTCACGTCATGCGACATTGACGTGATTGGTCCGCTATCGTGTCTTGCCTTCCATCCCATCAACGTAGTGTATCCAGACTACATTAGATGACAGCCATTCCAGTCTTCACAAGGAGTAATTACTCTGATTGATTCTGCAAAGTTTGGTGATGGATTATTTGCTCGCAGAAGACTGCCCTCAGAAATTTGACGCCTGACTTCACCATGCAGAGAATTCCTTCTGCCGTTCATTCAGACTTTCAGCATCTTTTCTTCTGCACTTCGCTGATTTGTTAACGCTGTGACAGTTTTCCTTGCTGAAGACTGCCATCTCAAGGAATCGCCATCAAAGATCGTCATGGCTGTGAACTCCTTCATACCACCCGAGTGGATTTTCAAGACCATCTTCCATTCCACATTGCCACGTGCCTTTGACGTTGGCCTTTGCTATGCTATGGTGCTATAAGAGTTGACTTGATAGAATAAATAAATCAATAAACAAAGTACTGCAAATATAACGAGAACAAATAATCTTTATCTTATTGCAAAAGATTTTAAAGCTGAAAATTGCTGAAAAGATGATTCATACATTGATGAGGTCACAAATCATCAAATTCTGCAAATATGCACGTTAATCAAGCCATGAAAAAAAATCATGAAACAAAACAACTCTTCAAACACAAGAATACAAAACAGAAAATAATTTCAAGGAATGCCAGAACATTCATTATTTCAAGCATAAATTGTTCAAGGCAATTTATAGTCAGCCTCATTTGTTCAGGATACCCTTTAAAAGCAATTAAAGCTAAGAAAATAGCAGCAATAACCAAATGAAAGCACTGTGTCATAGTTACAGTTAGGATGAACAAAACTAAAGCTAGCAGAAATAATGTGCAAAACATGCACTAGAAAAAATAATTTATATGGTTTGGTTAGTTCAAAACAATAAATTTTGAAGTGTGCTCAACAATAATAAATAAAATTCTGCAAAGATATTAACTGATAAACTGAACAATGGAAAGGATGGAATAAACCCTAAAGAAAATTGGATTCCATCAATGTAGGCAGATGCACAAAAATGGTCATAAATGAACTTTCTGCAAAAAACAGAGAATTGTCTCTTGGTCAATCATTCAAACAATCAAATACTTTCATGTCCTGAACGACATGCTAAACTTGGCAACGTAAAGTGGCAAAAAAATGAAATGTCTACATATGGAGATGAAATTTGCTCAATCTGAGCAGTAACTAAATATCCCCGGTAAAATCAAACGATATTATGCATCAAAGTTGCCAAAGAGCTAATACAAACCAAGTCAGATATAATCTTTGAGGCTTTGGGAGGAGTAATACTGTGCCTGTACATACAATAATGGTATGAGAAATCAAACTCTGCATACTATGCATAGTCAAGTAATGCATCAGAGCTAGATAGTAAAAAATATTTTCCTTATATGCGTTAAAGATCGGAGAATTTCACGGATACACAGACGAAGAATTTTCCAAATCATGGAATGCAAGTCCAGACTAGTTTTAAGCCAAGGCAATCTAGAAATACATTATTCACAAGCTAATATTGCAATCAATACTCCTAATACAATTACAAATCTAGAAAATACTCTTGTTACATTGTGCAGAGAAAACAGTACAATGCCTAAATACCGGTAGAAGTTAATCAGCATGCAAGAGATTATCAAGAGAAATGAATATTTATTATATCGAAAAGACAACACCACCCCCTCCATGATAGGCAAAACCTCCATGCACGCGCAACAACACTTTCATTCACTAACCGACCTGCCACAGACGTAGGAACTGTCAGAACTGCCACCGTAGGGCCATAAGCCACTGGTGCGTTCTGAAGCCCTCTGTGTTTTTGGCTGATAAGGAACTGGAACACCCCACCAATTAACTGCATATGTTTCAGTACTGAAAGAAAATTCATTTAAGCAGTAAACATAATATGATTGCTAACTCCTGACCAATTTTCAGATATAACAGTTTAATAAAGACAATAAATAAGAACAAATACATTACCCATAAAAGCCACTGCAAAGACATCATCTAGGGATAAATATACTTTTACTAATGTGGTGAAATCACAAGGAATAAAGTTACACGTCAAAATCTCTGCACAACTGAAACTTCCTTAAAAGCGGTACTCAGCAAAACAAAGCACAATGGAAATTAAGGACCTAAAAGTAGAATATACTGTACATGAAACTAAGCAGCCAGTGATTGCAATGGCACAGTACCACAAAAAACTCACAAAACAAGAATAAAACCCATAAAAACTCATAAAGCAACAAATAGAAGGAGTGAGCGGTCATGCAAAGCTTTGTCAGTCATATAGGAAGTTTTGTTTAAATGAATCGTTATTTCATTATGCACAAAGGAGGGAGAGGGTCAGGTCTATCCAAAAATTTGTACACGAAGACAGAGGAGATGTGAATATTTACATATATAATCCAGAAGAGAGCGTGATGTAGTAATGTAGCAATAGCCTGTCCAATTTGGAATCTGAAACTTATCCAAATTGGTAAGATCCTGGGATATTCTGCTGTTGTTCCTAGACGCTCTTCTGCAAGCAACCAATTGGCGTCATATTAGATTCTTCTCTCTCTTTCACCAGTCACATAAATTCAGTCATCAAATCTTCTCATTATCATTTCTGTGACATCTATCACATCATAAATATGCTCCCCAAACCTGATCAATTCAGACGATCAATGCATTGCTTTCTATTCATCAAGACTATTACAATGCTCTCTGGTATGACAAAGTCAAACTTGCAGAAACTCCAAAGAGTACAGAACTAACTGATTAGTGAGTTATATCCAAAACTTGAAGGCTTAAAGATGTAAGCCCAGGTAGACAGTCCTTGCCTACACTGGTTCCCTATAGAGCAACCAATAATTTTGACAAAATCTGTTATCTTAAGAAAAGACTTATTCCTCGACCTACCAGGCTACTAATTTATAATCACTCCACTAGATATTCAGTAGGCCATTCATTTCTTGTTCCACACTCTCCTACAGTTATTGGCACTAGTTGTTTCTTGTGGTGGTGCTCTAGATCTGGGAATCAATTACCATATTATCATATTATATTATGTATTACCAACACGTTATCAACTTTTAGATCCAATTTTAAAACGTTCTTGTTTGGCTTGGCCTATCCTCCTTAGATTGCTGCTCCCTGAACAGACTTGACCTTTCTGGCTTGACCTGGCTCTAATTTGGTTTGGATTTGGTATGGCATTCATTGACCTTTCTCAGAGATACAATGAAATTCTAATTATGTTATAGTTTATCTTTAACACTTTGAACACAAGCTAGGAAAATACACACACACACACACACAAAGGAATATGGAAAAGATGGTGGACGGATTGGAAGAGGATCTGAATTTCAATGGAAAAATTGATAGAAGACACCGAAAGACCTTGGAAGAAATAGCAAAGGACTAATTGACAGAGAACCTTCGAGAGGTGTCATGGAGAAGTCAATAACTGGACACAGCTGCAGGATGAAGACCTGACCTGACCTGATACACACACACACACACACACACACACACACACACACACACACACACACACACATACATACACACACACACACACACACATGTATATGGAAAAAATGCAAAACAATTCAAAAAGAAAATAGGGTCATTGCCAAAAAAATCAAGCAAAGCTGTTCAAGATATTATAATAAACCAGCTTATGTCTGATTTCAATTCAACCTCTTTGGCTCATCTTTTGCATCTACAGTCTTTGCTGCTGCAGATGGCTGTGGCTCTGTTACCGTCAACTTTGACATCTTGAAACATAAAACGAATCCGTTCAAGTCTCTGAAGCAAAACACAAAACGGATTGACATTTTACAGGTTAAGTTTCAACATGCAATTAATTGCTCTTTCAAAAATCTGTTACTCCTTCAAAAGTAAGGCTATCAGACTGGTTGCTGGTGTCTTGTCTCGTCTTTAACTGTCTTTGCTCCGAAGATTGGCTGCATTGTTGATTTTCTTTTTCCATGTGCTATGGTCTTCTGCTGTTCTTGTAGTCTACTCTATAGTGAGTCCTGTCCATTCTTTGATGTTGTCTTCCCACTTTTTCTTGGTCTGCCTCTTTTTTGTGATCCTGGCATTGTGCCTTGTATTATTTCTTTCTCTAGACAGCAGTGCACTGGACTACAAAACGGGGCTCTAGAAATTGCTGATCCCAGGGTCCCAATGGTCACAGTAACAGCATTCCTGCTAAAATTGTTTAATTATAAAGCTGTGGTCCAGCTTCGATACATTTCATTAGACAAACTATTATGACAAATTACTAAACATTATAATAAATACATACATATCCAAGAGAGAACACCAAAGAAATGAAGACATCAGAAAACAGCTAGGAGCAGTATGACCATTAACCAACATAATTCAAGAAAGAAGACTGAGATTCTTTGGACATGTCAACAGAATGGATAAAAACAGAATACCATACAAAGCCCCATTTGGAAGAGTCGCAAGAGAAAGATCAAGAGAACATCAGAGGAAAAGATGGTTAGACAACATCAGAGAAGACTGCACCATAATTGGACTAGATGTGACTGCAGCCACAAGACTTAACACAAGACCACACTAGATGGAGATCCATATTGAGGCTGTCAAGGCATGCAGAAGCATCGCCATGGCACTGATGATGATGATGATGATGATGATGATGATGATGATGATGATAAATACACAATTTAGGGCCCCAAAAAGTATATTTACCATTAAGGAGCACTGAAAATTTTACAGGCTTCCATATTATCAATATGCTCACAAAGCTATATAGCTACGAATCTATGCAAACACAATGTCGTCACAGGAAGGTCCACCACAGCTATAATTGAAGCTTCGTTCAAATCTCTATTTAAACATTAAAAAATAGGCTCATTCAGATGAATCCTAGCAGTTTCCAACAAATTTTATAATTCGCTTAGCAGATAACAGTGGTATAGCCAGGGTTCCGGATTAGGAGCATATCGACATTTTCGAGTGAAAAAGTCTACAACCAAAAAAATGTCACCAAATTCTTGGCACATTCAACCAAAAAAAAATGACTGACCATCAGGGGCCCAGATAGATAATTCAAGTTCAAAATGGCAAATTACAAATTCACCTTTGTCTGTTGTCCCTCTGTCTGTTACCTATGCCCCCTGATTGGTTGACAAATTTCTCATTGCCTTGTGTTGGTGGGCAAATCCCATGACTGACCATGGTCAGAATAGGGGCCCAGATAGATAATTCACCAGACCGTACAACAAAATGCATTGTAAATTACTTCGAAAATCCAATTGAAAGCCAATGTTAAGCAAACTATAAGTAATTAATTTTCCTTACCCTGCTGCTGTGTATCCAGCAGGCGCTCTCTTGTTTCTGCTAAGCAGAATGATATCACTGATAGCACTGGCTGTGGCATTGATAGGAAGCATTCTAACACTAATGTGCTTTTTGTTTGTTGCCTTTTCACCTGTAATACAAAATGGGTAACATGTTTTCATAGCAAATAAGCTTAATAAATAGCTTCAGCACTTGGCAAGGAACAATAAATTAATGACCTCAGAAAAATTATGAAAACTCAGCTGTTTCAGATATGGTCAAACTCATCTAATGTCATTCCTTTTAATCACTCAAAAAACTTCTCTAGCACAATTATTATAATGCACGGGTGGCCAAAGTCATAGAAAGTGCAAGCCGTAAATGACAATTTTCACAAGCTTTGGAGCTGCAGTCCAACAATTAGACATGAAAACAAGGTGGTGTGATCCAATTCCTTGCAAAATTTCATTAATTCTCTGTTGCTAATTTTTTTATGAGGGTTCAAGCACAGAACAAGCAAAAGTCCTATTAGAGGGCAGATATGAGGGAAACAGGGCCAGAGGAAGACCTAGAAGAGACTGGCTGGACGACGTTAAGGAACACATACAGGAAAAGAACTACGGAAGACTAAAAAGGATTGCTGAAGACAGAAAGAAGTGGAAACAACTCATGACTGTCAACCTTCAGATATGAAGATGACACATGATGATGATTTTAACGAGACCTACGATAAAATTGGCAAACAAGCAAAATCGTTACTGCTATGTGGCAATTGTATGCTTTTGTTGATCTGTTAATGAGATAAAAAATTAACTTTCAGGAAGCTGCAGATTCTGCTACAAGAGCTGCAAGTGGCTCGTGAGCTGCAGTTTGGCCACGCTGTTATAATGCATCACGCATCAGCTGATGCTTGATTCAGATTCAAAGTTGTAGTCAGAAATTGTTCATGGTAGACAATCCACTTGTCAGCCCATATGTGGCTGGCTCTGACCAAGGAGGGCATGTAATTGATGGGAGATGGGTTTTAAGGTGAAACCAAACGGTTGAGAAAACCCCAAATGAGCAAACTTGAGTGGGAGAGAATTCCCATTACCGGATCCAGTAATACAGAAATCATGTAACTTGCCAAACGTGGCCATAGGGCAGAGTATGTGAAGTGTCAGATTGTCAGAAACCATCAATTGCCGATGATCTTGCATTGTAAAAAAGAATGGAGGTAAGATGGCTGATTTCTGATGACTGTTAAGCGCCTCGGGGATGAGCAGATAAAGTTCTTAAATTTGATTATTTGTTTGATTTGTATCCAGTGAAGTGTTCTGAATACAAGCATTATCTGTTCATATCTGGCTGTTTCATTGATGGCTCTAGAACCTGTAAAGAATTCTTAATCTTCTGCAGGCAGTTGAGATTCAATTTAGAAATCCTTGTGTAAAGGGACACAAGACAAACAGAGAGTAAAGCATTAGATAGAGGAACAAGTTCAGTGTAAGGAATATAGTGGAAAGAATTCATGGCATGCACTCCTCCAACTGCTGCAACATTTCTTATCAGTAAATCCAGCTGCCATATCCATTTTGTGTTGAACAATGTGAAGCAGACCACAAATGCAATATTAATCAGGTTTAACTGTATTCGTACCTAAATAAAGCACACGACCATGCTAATAGTGAGCCCATTGCAACTTCTGCAGTGGAATTAATCCATAATCCATGTGCCACTAGGGAGCGAGTATCTCACAAGATAGATGATGTCAATTTACAAATATTAACAACTTTTTTTAATGGTACATCATTTGATAATTTAAAATGGTCACTGCATCATTCTACAAACAGTGACTCACGAGTGTCAAGCGTTTTGTCAATCAGTCGAAAACCTGCTGGAGGAACCTCTTTGTCATTCTGAATTGACAGATCAACCAAAACCTCCTTGGACCATCTTTATTCTGAAAATGACACACTAGCTAAAAACCTATCACAGTTTTACTCAAAAGAAGCATGACAAAAGCTATTAATAAGTACAGTACAAACAGATAAACTAAAGTATTGCATACAAAGTGCCATCCATAATAACTAGAGCAGCAGGTTGCACACAGAAAATTGTAAATACAATCTCATCAGCAGCACATATTCTGCTTATAACACTGCATACAGAACATATTAGAGAGCACTATAACTATGAATGAAACCAATGCAAAATTAATTGATACACATTGGCATATGCTATATTAATAATTAATCTATGATGAAGACAATTCTGTACAATGTGCATTTCTGTGCTATCAATAACAATACATTAGTAGCTAGATTTACAAATGATCAAAACAGAAAAGTGAAGTCAAGGAGTAAGCAAGTGAAAAATGAAAAGTAAGTGAAGAATGAAAGCTCACACGACTGACCTGACCAGTTCTACTGAAACACAAATAGCGCGAAACTTTTGACTTGAAAACTCCGTCTTTCCAAAGATCACAATCGTCTTTCTTATCACTTGATTTCAGTAACTGTCAGAATATATCAGAAACACCTAGAAGAATATCGCTTTCACGTGGTTGCATAATGCTTTATTACCAAAGTCATTAGAAATCTTGACATGTCCTATAACTATGAACGCAAACCTAAATATTATTTTTCTACTGCAGGGTAACAACAGTGTCACAAGGAGTAACTGCAGGAAAAATGGTAAGTGGAGGAAGAACGTTACGTGGAAGGAGAATAAGCACTTTGGATAAGCTAGCTCAAGATAACAGAAACACTCACAACTAATAGCAGATAAGGTTTCTTCTTGAGAAAATGGCAACTCAACCTATACTTCATCTACCCTTAAGCATCAGCTCGGCTGCACGTTAAATTTCTTCTTTCTGTGGATCAAAACTTTCAATAGCAGTTTCTTTGTCATTTACCGGTATGCTAAAATGCATTTTACTTTTTGTCCTGCTGATTGTTAACAATACAAATATTATTATATTAAACATACATTCGTTCAGCCAATTATGATCATCATTAATTGTAAGGCACTGTCTTACAACGGTCCCTAATGTTTTCGTTAGAATAAGCCACAGAACAATTACATATGCCGGTAATTTGAAAAAAGAACCAAAATAAATGCTGCTTACTTCTGCTATTGCTTTTTACTCAAACAAAAACTGGAAATTATCACATATGCACAGTAAAAACACTATTAAAAACAAATCCATACCAGTTCATAAGCTGGAGGACATTTGCCTGGATCAGCAACCACACACACAGCTGTAATGGGGTTGTTTGAAGACTGCTGCATTTCTCCTGTCTAAGCAAGCTTCTCATCTGAAAGCTAATAAAACATAATACTATACATCACAACACATAAATGAACAGTGCCATCATGACCACAGAATAATGCAAAAACTATTGATCATTGCCATGCTTTTTAATATTAGATAGATTAGATAGAACATTACGAAGCGCATTAAAACACTAATGTGCCGCTGCTGATTGCTCAAAAAGAAACGTCTTCAGTCTCGATAGAAAAATGTCCCGTGTAGTAATTCGATCTCGAAGTTCTGACGAAAGAGTGTTCCAGTAGGCAGGGCCAAGCTTCGAGAACATACGATCACCGAATTTTGAATTAGTCCGAGAGATGACGAGTAATCGCGTGTCACATGATCTTAATCCATGAGCCCTATCAGATGATCGAACAAGCCTACATTCAGTTTGCAGATATTCCGGTGCATCTCCACGAAGACATTTGTCCACCAAAGAGATAATTTTAAACTTTACTCTGTAGATCACCGGAAGCCAGTGTAATTCACGAAGAACTGGCGAAATGTGCTGGTTCATTCACATCTCAGTTATCAACCGAGCAGCTTCGTTCTGCAATGATTGTAGTCTCTTTAACTGTGTGACGTTAATTTGAGCCAGTAGACTATTACAGTAGTCTAACTGTGTGCAGACCAACGCATGAACCAGCGTCAATGCCACCTCACGCGTTAGCGAGGTTATTATCGATCTTAATTTACGCAATTCAAGAAAACCTCTTGATACCACCCTACTTATGTGATCAGCCATTGACAGATCTTCATCAAGGAACACGCCTAGATTCCGAACGACCTTTGAGCGCAGAATTTGATCAGAGCCGACCCTGACTCCATCAAGCATTACTTTTTTGATCTGCCGCTTCTGTCCCAAGCATATCAGTTCTGACTTCGATGGATTTAATTTAAGTCTATTCACGCTTAGCCATTCCTGAATTTGTCCAATACCATTAGACAATAATTCGGCTGCTTGCATAGCATCATCAGGGTAGTGAGAATGATACAATTGAATTGCTTATAAATATAGATAAATGCTCTCCAGTTCAAGTGGGCAGGTAGAAAGTGGATCATGGGTTTGAGTTGTGCAGGAAGGAACTAAAAAAACTTACAATAATGTAATAATGCATAATAGTTTAAAACCATATAGACAATGAGCTCAGGCAGCTAAGAAGGCCAATAGAATTATGGGTATGATCAAAAGAACTGCAGTGAGCAGCAGTCAAAAGGAATAATAATAATAAGAGATTGTCCATAAATGACATCACACACTTAGGGGGAGGGGTTCACATTTGTGGCAATGTGTGACAACGGGGGAGGGAGTTTCCAGAAATGTGACGTCACATAATACTAAATATCGTTATTAATAACTCAATACTATGTTACTGCAAAGTTGAACATATTTTACACTTATAATTCATTTTTTTAAATAATTTGAAAAATTTCTGAATATAGCTTAAACTATGATAATTATAAGAAGTATTTTCAAACGATTTCATTGAAATACCTGCTTCATTCAAGAAATAAGTGCATTGAAACATTAATTTTGACATTAGAAAGAGGGGTTAACGCATAGTGACGTCATTTTTTAGGGTCTGACATTTTGTGACAAGGGGAAGAGGGAAAAAACTGCCAAAAACGCGTGACATCATTTAAGGACGGCCCCTAATAATAATAATAATAATAATAATAATAATAATAATAAAGACAAAGGTCTTTATCTTTTATCTTACGCTATCTTAAGTTTACCAGTAATTGTGGGCTGTTGATACCCGCATGTAAACAGGAAGTAGAAATCCTCGCTCTAACTGAACAAACAGAAGTACCAGTGTTTTAGTCTGCACATCATAACACATATCATACATTTATAATATATATATATGTTAAAGTCTATGGTACACATGCCTACACCCAAACAACGTTTGTATAGCACTATAATAAACAGTTTAAATCACCTGTGTGTAGCGTCGAGTAGCATAAAATTCACAATTGTATAGCACTATATTAACCAGTATAAATCACTTGTGTGTAGCATCAAGTAGAATAATATTAACAATTAACAGACATAATTTGTCAGCATACAGAAGCATGGAAACCCGTAAAAAATTAAAACTAAAGTATGTTTGTTTACATTATGTTATTTTCTGTTTGCCAAACTGTGAAAAAATAAACATCTTAAATTCTCGTGACCTTATATTGTGAAAATATTGGCGCTATACGAAGTCGGTTAGCATAATACGCCTCTCAAGATTTCTATGGAGCAGTCGTCGTTGGAACTTCTTTCAGGATGAATGGACTACTTTCGGATTACTACCTGTTTACATGCGAGTATCGACCACCCACAATTACCAGTTTACCTTACTTCCGCTAGTCACAAGTGTTATTCTATTTTTCAAACAGCAGTAGGGCAGACTAACTTAGGACCAGTTTAACTTAAAGGAATATGCAGCTACCGCTGTAATACTTCTAAAACGCTAAGCAAATTCACCAAACTTTATTTGCTTAATTCCTTAACTTCTCCAAATTCTCGAAAAATTCAACACCATTTAAAATCCAACTTCTAACAACTTCTAACAAGCATGTGAGGAAAATTCCCAATAGTGAGTGCACTGACTCCGGGAACAAGACCTAAATGGCTTAATAAATCGAATAAATGCAACGAAATCCATAATACGTTAAAGTGATCGAAATAGCTTACTTTACAGCGTCAACGTATGATAAATTAAATGCAAGAATTAAACCGATCTTTTAAAAATACAGTCTAAATTAGATTATAATCATTTAGGCCCCTAGACGGTTACTAGTTTCGGAGGCAATCATTGACGCTATTAATAGATGTCAATGGAGGCAATCAATTACCTCACTAGCGCTAATAAGTAAGTAAGCCCTCTACACAGACAACTATACGCTTTTGTAATTTCATGTAATGTAGTCATTTCTCTTGAATTTCTTAATTTTCTTTAGTACTAGTAATAAATCGTAGAAAATTGCGGTTAATATGTTCTTGATCGCCTTTTTGCCATACACAACTATAGTTAACCTGCACTGTGTGCAAATAACCGGTTGTTGTTGTGTGTTTATTTAATTTTACGAGGCTGCTTTGTCAAATATTATCTGTACGTGCAGAGTTTGTAGCGAGTAAGGCTATAAAGCAAGTTCCGAAACCATTCTAATTAACTTTCACTCCTAGATAAGCACGAGCAAGGGCCGGAGTCACCTCTGAGTGCCAGGCCCGGATGCGTCGAAAGCAGAAGGTTATGCCGTTTAGGGTTAGGGGTTAGTCACCTCTGAGACCCTAACCAACCCTAACCCATAAAGTTGTCTTTGCTTTAGAAATATTCACATTAAGAGCGTCACGCGGTTCATAAATATTCATATAACCTTCTGCTTTTTGCAGAAAAAAAGACGTGGCCCGGATTCGAACCAGAATACGGATAGTCCATTCTGCAGACTAGCATATCTACGTTTCTAGGATCTCTCATCAACAAGGTTATTTATAGGATTGTCAATTTTTGACCCTGCTGAAAATGTCTGACAAGCAAAAAGGTCATCCCTGGTTTAACAGATTGTCGCGTAATTGTCCCTTCCTAAAATATTCTGACAAGCAAAAAAAAAAAGTTTATCCTTGGCTCAGATTGTGAGGGGATGTTAGGGGAGAGGTGTTGGTCTCAAATTGAGGGGGTATTAGGGGTGTAAAATACCTCTGCTCATCACAAAGGTAACTTCAATAAAGGCGTTTAGAAGAATAAATGTATGCAGTATCTATGAGTGCCTGTGATCGTTATGCTGATTCTATATGACTATAATATAGTTAAATAAATTTGCTCTTCTTATATTTTCTCACTTGCAACTGGCAGGAAAATGGTAATGCTATGTTTACCGATATGACAAGTCAGAGAGAGGACTATACGATGTTACGTTTTGATAGTTGTAAATGCTAGTCTAATTTAGGGCTATAAAATTCGAGAGTATCAAAATACGTTACCTGCGTTAGCTGCGGAGCGGTGTAGCTCCGCAGCCACCGGGCGCCATCTTTTACATAAAAAGGATCCGAATAAATAAAGTTGTTGTTGTTATTATTATTTTTATATTTATAAATTATAAATATATTAAAGATGTGTACGCCCGACATTAACGACTGGATTCTCCCCGTCTTTTTTATCGGCGTGCTGTCGATCGCTCTTGTCTTTCAGATTACTTTTTACACGGTGTGTGTACTCTTGACCCTCGGGGTGTTCCTGTATTTCTGCTGTAATTACGTTGACCAGGGCGAATGGGTCAGTTTAAGGTCTTCGGGTCGTCGCACAGACTCATCGATTGCGTACGACTCTCTGTATGATGGCGATGATGATGACGATTATGCGTATGGAGGGTCTACGGACGGTTATGAGCGTTCTGACGAATTGGATAAAAGTTCTGCAGCGAGTGAGTCGAACTTACAATGTTCTGCTTCAAGCGACGGACGCCAGTTTTTATTGTCGAATAGCAGCGTACACGAATCGCGGAGTTATAGTTCATCGTTTGCAAAGGACGGACCTGTGCAGAGAACATCTGGTACTAGTCCAGACAGTAGCACTCGACAAGCGTTTCAACAGAATAGGACAAATAATAATGATAATTGGAATATAAATTCTTATTCGTCATCATATATACATCGCGTACCTTCAGATTCGCTGTCATCCAGTGCTGGCAGTCATCTGGAAAGGAGAACATTTTCAGAAAAAGAAACTGTGATCAAAAATGTAAGAGAACACAATTCTCTTCGGCCTTCAGAAGGACTTTACAGCCAGTCATCATCAAAGTTTAGACATTTACCAAAGTGAGAGTTATTTTTTGACATAAATAATTATTAAAATCATCTTCACTAAGCATTGTACTGTGTTGTTCATATGTTGCAAACTGTGAATGGTGTTTATCTATTTGCTTTTTTGAAGAATATATTTGCTACCAGAAGAACTTTCTAGGACCTGGTTTCATTTGATGCAAGTTTTGAGTAAATGATTCATTGAACATATGAATATAACAAAGTTATTGTTTTCTAGTTTCATAGATTGGTTCAACGCTTTAAGAGATTATGTATTGCAATGAAATGTTGAAGTCATGATAGTCAGGTGCCTTTTTACCTCACTGAATTGTTCACACCTCCTTTCTCCACTTCTTCAGCCTACCTACCATGTTTGTCTGATTGTAGGGATGTGCATTGTGCGTATCCCTAGACCAGGGTACTCAGACATTTTTGAAGGCGGCCCACATCCAGTCTTCCATCGTTCATGTGGGTCCACTAGTTACAAGGGAAGTCCAATTATTCCAGTGACAATTACAGCATAGTAGACAACTACGAGTAAGTGCGGGTCGTCTTAGTAGACTGCTATAAATGAACCAAGGCAACATAAAACAAGACTAAATTTTAAAATGCACAGAATAAATTTTAGCTGAATCGGAAAATTTCAATTAAAGCAGATCTTAAAACACATTTTGCAGTCCTACCCAGTGACTAGGCGTGAAATTGTTTCTTCGACTGCATAATCGAAGCATAATCAGGCGAATAACCAATCAGAGCAATACGCATTGCATTTTGCAGGTGTTGATCTGTTATAACACTGCGATGTTTCGATTTAATAATGTTCATAACAGAAAAAGCTGATTCACACGTATATGTGGATCCAAACATTGTCAGGACAGAAATTGCTAACTTCCTGATTACAGGATACTGAGAATCTGGAACAAAGTTGGCCCAAAAGTTAGTTATACCAACTTCATTGAGTTTGTGTTTCAAAACCTCAGATGTTTGTGCAAATCTGCTTCAAAAAATATGTTTCAGTCTGCAATAATGCCAGCATAGCATTTGCAAAAACTGAACTCCCAATATCTGTCCAATCACTATCAGGCAAATTTAATGCATTCAGATGTCCCATGAGGTCAACAAGAAATGCTAACTATGCAGTTTTTTTCATTATCATGATTAAAATTCAAGATTTCAGTAGCTTTTTTGTTTTTAGCAATTGAAGAAACTCTGGGATATTTTCTCTCAGGTTCCAAAATCTTTCCGGAACTCTCCCTTTGCTCAACCACCTGACGTCCTTTTGAAGCAGTAAATCTCCAAATTCTGCAGATACATTTTCAAGGAATGAATGCATAAGATGATGCTGTAGTGTAGTGCTGAATTGCATCATAAAAATTTGACCAATTTCACAACAGTGACCATAACTTAACTTGTGCTCATCATAAGGTTTCCAGCACAGAGCTGCTTGATTGCAGTGACAACAGTAAGTAATTAAGCCAAATTATTATTACGGGCTCAAAATTTCTCAGACACAGAAAGCTGTGGTGGTCCACAAGAAACGTCCTTGCAGTCTGGATTGTGGACTGCGAGCTGTGGTTTGAGTACCCCTGTCCTAGATCATGCATCAATTTTGTCCAGCATTGTGCACTTAAAGTTACTGGACCCCTGTTTGGAATAATCTGACTCTGTACATTCACTCTTTGCTTCTTTCCATCTCTCTGTAAGCTTGCAATGAATTTTAAGGTCTCTTGTCTTTACTAAGATACTGCAAAATTGGGAACATCTCTGAGTAGAAATGGAGGAGGTGCTATACAAGGCTTGCATTACATGACCTATCATATTTCAAGGAATGAAATCAACAAGTGCAAATTTATTTTAGAGGGGTGCAAATAAGGTTTAAGAAATCATTATTGGCACCTCTATTACTTGAGGGAACCTGGCTCTCTGGAACGCGTTACCAGACAGTGTCACCAACGCGACCAACTTGGAAACATTCACTAAGAGACTAAAAACGCACTTGTTCGGACACTCCTTTAATGCAGTGTAAAGCACTCTTGACTCTAGCCCGCTAGGACAATATCGCTATATAAATCAGTCTATAACTAACTTACTAAATAATCTAATGTATGTGTTTATATTGTAATTATTGAGGAAAAATTTCATTATGAATTTTTAGTAATGAAGGAATAAATGAGACACAAATTAACAGGAATTGTGAGAGATCAAGTTGGCATATTTAACCAGCAGACAGCCCTGAGCTAAATGCAACAAGTGAAAATATTTATTGCTTTGTCAGATTTGGTCAGGTGTTCATTTTCCAACTGTGTCCAGTTGTTGGTTGAACCACAAACTTGCATCAATCATTCTTGAGTGCTGACCTCTGTCATCCTGTTGTATTCTGTGATTGGTCATTCTATCCTGGCACATCTAGGTTGATCTTTTCCATATTTTCATCTGCCATTGCATTGCATTGGATCAGAACTTAGGGAAGCTTTAGCATTGCATTTGAAATTCCTGTATTCTGCTGTGGTATTATAAATTTTCTCTGATGCTGTGCTTGGATCTTACGCAGTCAATCAATCAATCAATGAAAAAACTTCTGTGTTGCCACTATCACAATGCTCAGGGCATCGGCCGGTGGTGCACCAAATCCAAACTCAAACCAAGGTCTGTGTTTGTTATTTGAATTACGGTATACCATTTGGCAATGTAGTCTTTAATTCTAGGTTTGTTTATTTTTGCAGCGATGTTTCACTCCAGGAGAACTTGCCACTTGATCGACAAAGAAATGAAATTTATTCCTATCCAACACATCAGCCGCAGTATGGAAGTCTCGGAGTTCTGCCTTCTGTTCATCCATTTGGGGCTCATCAGACTGTCTCTAAAGAACACAGCAGTCCTCCTTTTAACTCCCGTCCGCCCTTTTTGAAGTTAGCTCCACCTGATCAACTGAGAGAGTCTTTGACGTACGTATTGTGACTTGAGACTTAAATTGCAGATAGATATTAGTACTCACACTTGCAGCACATAACATATTAATTATTAATAATAATGGCATGCAAGAAATTTGTTTTTATTTGACTGGTAATGTTGTTTTATTTTTCTAATTCTGCTTAACCCCTTTACCAGGAAACCTGAATATATCCATCCATTTACATTGAGTTACGGTTAAATACACGGGAAAGGAATTAATGCTTCCCAGTCATTTATAAATAGATAGAAGGCAATCTGTGGAGTAGACTCACCAGTTGTGAGAGATTTTAATGATAATGGTGATGTGTTGGCATCAATTCTTAATGCCACAGCTTATATAATTATTAAAATCAATGACATTTTGTGGTTTCATAAATAAGTAAGTCTTTGGAGTTAGTTTGAATGACATGGGTGACCTCACTTCCTGATGTGTTTTGGTAGGAGTTCCATGTCACTGGCTCATTTTTGAAGCTGATTGCATGCCAAAGGCTGCTGCTATGGAATGGAAATGTTTATTTCTTTCTTGCACATGTCATGCCGACGGTCATTCTGAATTGACTTTTAGCACTCTTTCTCGATGTATCTGCATTTCGACTTTGTTGATGACTCTACCTTACTTCAGCACCTTTGTACCATATTTGGCATTGGCATTCAAATTTTGTATGGCTGATATCCTATTGGTTTATGGCTAATTGACTATGTCCTATCTTGTAAATCACTTCCAGATGGGGTCCTAGATGACTCAGGCACTTAATGGTCCCTTCCTGCTTTATATCTTTCATCTCTCTTATGTTCTTAACCCACATGCTTTTTGTTCTCTTGTATGCCAGAAATATACTAGAAGATTTGCATGGCCCTCCAACTCACAGGTGCAGTCCATTCTTCTTGTTCAAGACACTCATTTCTTCCTAGATGGCTTAATATCATCCGTACCTCAACATCAATAACTGTTAAAAATTTGTTTTTAATTTCCCTCACAATCTTTTATTCTATTGAGCACCATATGTACTCATTAGCGGCTGAGTGGATCGGGTGAGCTGCTGGAGCAGAAACAACTGAAACCTCTGGCACAGCCAAGGCTTGAAAACCTAACCTTGTGTGCAGACCACCTTCAGTGCTGTGTTGGTTAAGCTTATCTTCATTGCTTAAGAATAAATTATTAGGTATATTAACAACATTTTCATTTTAGTATGAAAATTACAAATAAAGAAATAAGGAAGTGAACAGGATTGGAAACACTAGAAACAATAATTAATCAGACACAGAAGATTACGGTAATGTGGTACGGACATGTGGAGAAAATGGAGGATGGCCGGATTGCCAGGCAGGCAATGAAATGGGTCCCAGAAAATAGGAAAAGGAGATGGGGAAGACCAAGGCCATTTCATTGGAAGACCATTTCAAGGCTGAAATGGATCCAAAACATCAAAAATGGCCTCGAGCACTTTGGTCTATCCATAGAAGACATGGAGAACAAAGCAGGCGACAGAACATTGTGGAGGAACTGGGTTGCCTGGTGTGTCGATGACACATAAAGGACAAAAGAGGAAGAAGATTTTAGTATAAATTTTAAGAAAATCTGACTTACATACAGTTATAGCAGTGATGGTTTACTGTAGCTGCTGTGATACGCAGTGACAGTGATAACGATAAGGATGATTAATTGCATTGTATTCAGTTATGATGAATTATTATCAGTTACTTGATATTTGAAACTTTGGTGGATATTTGAATTTTCAGGTTGCATCAGCAGACAGGGGACTCATCTGTCAGTTCCAATGATGTCTCAGTTGTGCATGGCAAGAACTCTTCTCCTGAAAAGAGGTGTACATGCTTTTTCATTTTGCCACAGAATTCTGCATTTTGAGCAAGGAAAGTTGAGCTGATTCACAGTGCAATTGGTTTCAGAATCACTGAAGATTAGCGCAGAGTCATGCTTTGTTAGCTTCTGTATTTTAAGTATTATTTGCTTTTATTTTCTTAAAGTAATTTGGAATATTCTGAGATAATTTCTCTCTATGATTGTAGAAAGAGAAATGTTGAAGGAGACGAATTGGAAGAGTTGTCCTCTTGTTCTCCTGATACTGTGATTAAGCGAAGGTATGATGCTGAATATTATTATGCTTTGATATTGTCTGCAGGGAAGTAACATGCTAGAGCTGGACGCTGATGGAATGATATCTAGTCCCGCAGGAGCCAAAAGGTCTCAGCCTTCACTCACTAGAGAGCAGCAGTTCTCAACCTTTATAGTGCTGCAACCCTTTTAATTCAATTCCCCATGATGTGGTGACCCCCAACCTTACGACAATTAAAATGTTTGAAATCATTCTGATTCAGTTGTCTACAATGTCTAGCCTTGAATGGAAATTATAGTAAAAAAAAACTAGTAACTACCAATATGGAAATTTTGTAAAATAAAAAGTTTTGCTCATCAGAAACTAGACAGCCCCACATTTCCGATGGTCTCAGGTGACCCCTGGGGGCCCTGACAGATCATCATTCAACCCCATCAGGGTCATGACCCACAGGTTGAGAACAGCTGCACTAGACGGCTGTGGTAAATGAAGAGCATCTGTAGATGCTAAAAATTAAATGATGTAGGAAGCTAGAAACTCTATTTTCCATATGTATTTTGTGACAAAATTTATCTTCATGACCATATATAACCAGGATGTGTGTGTGCATTGTTGTGAGATCCTCTTCCAGGTTGTTGTGTACTTACTTATTAAGATAGTTATTAGCTAGGTGGTGCATGCACAGTGGGCATAATTAGCTTCCGGTTAAGATTTGCTGTTGAAACTATGTTCGAGAATTAAAACTATTAAAATCTGATGCAATCTTATCTTAATTTACAACATTATGCAGCGAGCCCTCTATAGCATGCATGCATTTATATGTGAGTGCGTGCGTTGTGTGTGTGTGTGTGTGTGTGAATCTGTTTGCATTGTCTATTGACTCACAGCCATGTGACCTCCAATCAACAATTGGGAATCTGAAAAAATATTTTCAGTATCTAAATTCTCGCAAAGCTACTCCTGATTTAGATTGATCTAGATCACTTCATGCCTAACCACTTTTTGATATGTTAAAACACTGCATGCTTGCATCTACAATGTATGAGTACTTATTGATAATGATATATTTTATGATACCTTTTCTTTTTTTGTAGAAAAACCTATACTGAAATGCTATCATCTAGATTATCCACAGAGACTGCAATGGCTATGTCTTATCTTCCTAATCTTAAACGACCCGCTTTAAACAGTGTGAGCGATGATCCAGTTTCTCCTAAGGTTCAACGTCTTTCTCAACCAGTTTCCCGGCCTTTGAGCACTCAACCTGGTGCCTCAGCCAGGAATCCAGTCGAAGCCTCGTACGTCTCAAGCAAAAGATGGTTGGATCGCATGGTAACGGTTTCATGGATGATACCTAAAATTTCCTATGATCAATGCAAATAGTGACTATAATGTTGCATTGATGTTGTCATTTGTATGTACTGAAAATTGCTGTCGATTTTCTTTGGTCATTCATTTCATTTGTGGTTATTTGTGATGCTAATGTTTATAGCAAAGCATCAGACATCAAAAAAGCAGAAAGAAAGTTTGATGGCTCCATAGTGATTGGCAAAGCAATGCTTATCAGAATAGTGAATTGTGCACTTAACTTTGGCAGACATTACTAAATATTCAGTTGAAGAAAATTGGACTGAATTTGATTTATTTGCCAAAAACGTCGGGGATATTTATAATAGTCAGTTGTATTAAGTGAGATTAATTGGCTTTATTCTTCAGAAGTTTGTCAGCCATGTTTCCAAGAGCTTGAGGCTAGGTTTTACTGGCATATTCTCGGCTAAATTGTTGCAGTTTGTGAATGGATTCGAATGTAAGACTAAACTTGCTGATTTCGTTTGTTGTGTGATATTATTGTGTTGATGGATTTTTAAAACTTGTAATCTTTAAATGCTGGCGTTTTGATCACGAAATTTTAAGGCTACGCCCGAATCCAGCACAAGCAGCAAATTTTCCTCAAATCCAGTAGCCCAGAAATTGGTGTCCTCTGGTGACAAAACGTATTCAAAAGCTTGGAGCACCATTAATAAAATGTCTCCAGAAAGGTAAAAGTCAACCCTTGTTTTTGATTAGAATGCATAGATGTATTTTCATTATCTACAATGCTATCTATAATTATATCTCCCTCATACTGATCTCTGGAATGACCTGGATCTTTTGCGGATTGATTTTGAAGTACCATCGATTGATACCTTGGGTATTAGAACTGGTGCTATAAAAGTGCATAATTATTATTATTATATGTGATACATTTGAATTGTAATCCTCAATCAGTCCTGTTTGCCATTCACCATTTCTTATTATTCATTTATTCAACATTGATTGGTTGGGATGAAAATGAAGAAATGCGTGTTTTGAGAAGGTAATGACAAACTACTTCAGCCTAAGGGCATTAACCATCTGTTTTGGCCAGTGACTGGTTCTTGGATGCAAGTTTTGGACAGTCTTGCAAAGTCTGGCTTCATTTTATCATTTACAAAAAATTTTACATTTTTATTTTGTGTTACCAGCAGATGTCTTTAATTGCTAGAATTTGACTGTTATAAAAACTCTCTTGAAAATAGCTATAGCTGTTCTTGGTTGATAAGCATTTCACGCTCTGAACTATCACTTGAGACAGGGACGGGCAACTTCTTTCGTCAGCTGGCCACATGTTAAGAAATTTGCAACACGCTGGGCCATGCAGACCAAATTAGGCACTTCAAGCTTTTTGGTGGGCTGCAAATGCATGAAACATTATCAGCTATGCTCGTTGCAACAAAATTCTTGCAGACAAACTGTGCTACATATTTCATATTATGTACTGTAAAACAAACTTATTATCTCTGTCCTTACTATTCACACACATTTGTGTTCTACGACACTACTGCGATCTACTGAAATTGTTCACTAATTATCTTAAATCTGGCTTTAATTGAGAAGTAGAAATTCTTATAATAGACTGCAGGTGACCATTAGTTAAGTTTGAATGCAGGTTTAACTTATTTAAATTGTTGAAAAGCTGCCCAAAAGTCTGCCCACAAATATATGTTGAACCGAACATCGAAATTAGCTTCATCACATTGCCTCTGAGATTGGGAAACTTGATTTGATTCGGTGATCCATAAAACTTGTCAATCCGTTCTGATCTATTAAGTATGTCCTTTGAACTCAAGTTACACTGCAGGTCGATCAGTTCCAGCTGAAGGGCACCAGGAGTCTTTTCATATCTGTAGTTAAAGGTGATGCCTATATGTCAAACTGTGTGGTATCAGATTTTTAAATCTCAAAATCGCCTGGCAAATTCCATGTCAAGCACCGTTATCATATTGCCGTACTTCTCAAATTATTTTATCTCATTGTTTATAGCCCACTTTGTAGGGAATTTTCGTATGTGTCGTTATTTTTGTTGCGTTATGAGTTGGTAGCGGGCAAAATTAACATGTTGTGCATAATTCTTCTGCAGGCCATTCTAACACATCTCACGAGCCACATCTGGCCCACAGGCCACATGTTGCCCGCCCCTGATTTAAGATAGTCATCAGTCTGTCATTAAGACTTTTATCGGACCTACACAGTTTGTTAGAGATTATAGCTTTGTTGTGATATATTCTTATAGTTAATAAATAGCATTTTGTTATTAATCTCTGAGTCACTTGTGTAATGCTTCCACCTTACTAGCCACTGTCTGAGGCTATCTCACTATGTTAATCATACTCTGGACCCATGGCTCTATCTTTTAAGTGATGGCTAATTAGCTCACTTCCTGACTGTTCTAAGGCAGGAACATTATAACATTGGTAATAATTAAAATTCATGTTGGATAGTTCTTAAATAGTGAATAAAAGAATTAATTGAATTTAAGGTCTGATGATATTGATGTTGTTAGATGTAGAAACAAATAGATGTCTAAAGTTGAATGCCATTGTAATGTATGACGAGTCTTCAGAGAATAAAGAGTTTGGGTATAAAATAACATTTATATTTGTTATGTACCTGTCTATCTTAGGATGTCTTCTTTTGTGTCATATTTGATATGGATTAGTTAAGTTCTACTAAGACTGGCTTCATTGTTTGGAGTTTTTTCATTTGTTTGGATTTTGTCTTATTTAATTAGTGAGAGCTCTAATTTAGAAAAAACAGTTCATCACTCTAGCAGCATCAGTATAATACAGGGGTGGCCAGACCTGTAGTAACCAAGAGCCATTTTTCCAAATTTTCCAAATCTTGAGAGCCGTATTGACTCACTGTCCCAACTCGCAATGGAAAATTATTTTATTCATTTATTTTAAGAAATTATTATAATTCTCAATTAATTAATGTTTAACGGATTAGAAAAGAATTAGAATCAAGAATCTTAACATCACCAACCAATCAGAGTCACCATATGCTTCATTTAAATTTTAAAAATAAAATTATGCCCAAGTTTTAAAAAAAAAAATTAAATCAAGCCAAAAATTATTTTCAGCCCAGGTAGGTCCGGAAAAATTTACAACCATAAATTTTTTTGATTTTTAAAATTTTTTGAGCCACAATTTGAACACAGAAGAGCCGCATGCAGCTCGTGAGCCGCGGTTTGGCCACCGTTGGTATAATATTTCAATAAATTGGTGAATTTGTGTATTAATTCAGTGTATGCATGCATTTTAGTTTGACTTTTGGCATCTGAGAGCAGAGCATTATTTTGTTATTTAGTCGTCAAACAGAGAGAATGGATAATAGAGAGAGATCAAGCGTGGAGACAATTTCTAAAGGTTCTGTTAGAGTGGCCCATCCTTCCAGTGGAAAAAATACTCCGGTCTGTACTTCTGCCAGTCCAACAAAGGTTTAGCTGGTTTTTATGTTTAGAATTTAGCATTTGGTCTACTTCTTTGTGCTGGTGTTTTGCTTAAGCATTAAAGAGAATTTGAGCATTATGTTGTTCATGCTTTTATACACTGGTAATTCTTTTTGTAGCTAGATGGGTTTTGATGGATTATTGTATTGTAAATCTTTGCGGACTTGTGGCCGTATATTTAAACTGTGGAATATTTGCCATTAACCTCCAGGGTGCTGCAGATGAAAATCGCATTGATAAGTCTGGTTCTTCAGAAGATTCGCTAAGAACAAACAAGTCTCCTTCACTGGGAGTGAATTCACCGTCAGAGGTTTGTTTGGCTATGCAATTTAATGCGCCCGTCATGTAATACATTTTCCATATTTTTCAGCTGTAGTAGCGCGAGCATTGAGTATTAACTGTGAAGTTGATTTGCTGTTGAAAACAACTTGGGTTTCTCTTTCTTTTGCTTCGGTTTATCATGTTGTAATTGTTTGTGTTTCAGCTGGCAAGTTACAAAGTACATGTAACAGCAGAAGATGTTGAAAAGGATAGAGAGAAAGAACTAGAACGAAGTAAACGCATCCTGGGTGAGGAGTCTGACCTGATTCCAGGTAATTATGACAGTTAGGACATGTTACTGCCAACTAAACTAGCTATCTTGCTTTCTCTTGTCTTTGCAGATTCTTTGTATTCACTGAAGAAGTTTATTCTCCAACTCAAAATCACAAATCGCAAAATTATTTAAGTAGAAGCATAATAATTAACTATTAAATATCGGTGTAGTAGTTAAACACAAGTTGTGATAATTATCGTCAATAGAAGTTAAGAGTAAAACTTCAATTTAGATTGACTCAATAGACAATGAATAAGAAATTGATATTCATTCATAATAACACATACTAGTGAAGTAATATAATTAAAGTACATAAAATATAGGTACAAAGTATAACTATGACTATGTAACACAATATCAATATTTATAATAATGAGATATGGTTAAAATTTAATAAGCAAGTGGTAGAAATGTATCTGTAAAAATATTAATTACTAGCAACGTGATAATGCAAAAATAATAGCTGGCTCGATTTTGGTTTCACACCTTTAGGACTCCTGCAATTGCTTTCACCTTTTTCTCTATTATTGACATGCTGTGTTTCTTAGACTCTGTAGGAATGACATGAACCATAAGAAACGACTAATTACATTTCAGTAACATAACTTATTACATTACATATATAGTTTATTGTTTACAAATCCATTAGCAATGAAATAATTATTACAGGGAAAATATAATTTGAGCATAATACTTAACACATTTCAGTATAGATGAAATTCAAATAAATTACTTAATTAAAAATAAACAATCAGAAAGATCATAACATAATTACTCATATTAGTTCAAAACAGGGAAATAAAAAGATACCATAAGGGAAAGAATTCCCGCAAGTAGGTATCTCAGGTATCTGGTATCTTGTAAAAATATTTGTCCAGAGTTATTTATTCAAAGACTTGTTATATTTAAATATTGAATGAATAACGACCTAGCCTGCTTTTTATGGTTCACATTGGTTTCTTTTGTATAGTATTAAAATTAATTGAGGTTTAATTTTATTTTCAGATAACAGACTACATGTAAAAAATATGCATTTCATTCTCAGTTTGTTAAATTCACGAACTTCAATGAATCTGTGTTTCAGAAAGTGAAAGTCAGCAGCAGACGTCTTCTTTTTCATCTCCACTGGGCGCATTGTTCCGGTGCAGTATGGCTGCCTCTGCTGCTGGTGACGTCTCTTCTGTCGCCGTTACCCTCCATCCGACGACTGCTGCTGCCTCGTCGTCAACCTCAGTTTTGCAATCTGTCGACTTGGCCGTGCTTCCCAGCACCGCTGTCGCTATCCCTTCGGAGTCTTCTAGTTCCAAGCTGACTCCTGCAACCAGTGGTGGTCAGCCAGAACCAGCTAGATCATTACAGCTGTCTGTTGTTTCTGGATCGTCGCCTAATTTAGTGCAATTTGCAGCTTCATCGCAGTCTGAGGTGCCGCTCAGATCAGCTGGATTTGATGTGCGCTCCGGCTCTGCACCATCGCTTAGTGGATTTCAGTTTGCACCGGTCTCCTCTGAAATGGCTAGTGTTACTAGCGGTGGGCTTACGTATAAGTCAAGTATGCCGACAGTGGCGTCCAATGCCAATGCTGGCTTTAATTTATTGCAGAGTGGCTTGGCAAAAGGAGAAGTATCAGGTGTTCATTCAACCTCGTTACCTGGTATTAATGTCAACAACGACTCTAACAAATTTTCTTTTGAATTAACAAGGAAAGCTCCAGACATGTTTATTAGTCAGTCATCTTCAGCGACCACAACTGGTGTAGACTTTGGTAATGCAGGCAGCTCGGCAATAGCACAGACGGGTTTTACTTTGCCAAACAAGTTTTCTCAAAATTTGAGTGTATTTCCAAATTCTGGAATCTCCAGTTCAAATAATATACCAACAACATCAAATGGCAGTAACACTATATATTCTATCAGTCAAGCTACACCTGTAACGAATTCTAAAAGAACGGCATCAGTGGATTTCCTTAACGACATTAACAGAAGTCAAGTGTCAAAGAATCAGGACACTCCAAAAACCACCTCTTCAAATTCTTATCCTGGAGCATTAGGCTTTTCATTAGGAAGTAGTGCACTTTTGTCTTCATCTCATGTGCTGTCTACGGCATCTTCTGTAAATTCAACGCCTGTAAATTCATTTATGAGCCCTCAGATATCCTCGGACCCTTTTGGAGGCCCTACTTCTACTGTTGCCAACAACTTCTTGCAAGCTGCAAATACATTTTCTAGCCCAATATCTTCACCTGGATTTTTTGGTCCTACAAGCTCCACCGCTACTTTTGGTAATCAGTCATTAGGGTCTTTCACTTCATTTTCCAGTCCTTCTGGAGTCAATTTTGGTAATCAAACTGATCAACATAATGCTTTTATGAGCCAGGCAGCTTCAGGGTTTCCTGTTCAAGGTAATTTTGCATTGCCCAATGCTATGGATATCAAGGCTTCAGAACAAGCTACACAGCCACCAGGGTCCTTTGGAAGTTTCTTCAACTTTCTTCCAACAAATACTACGGATCCGAAGTCATTTGGCAGCCAGCTCCCCTCTGGTGGCCTCAATTCCTCCTCATCCTCCGGCCTAGCGGCTGCATTTCCTCCGAATCAGAATCTTGGAAGTGCTAATACATCAAATCTTTTCAGTTTTGGTGAGATTTTCATGTTTTCATTAAATTTAAGGATGTTTACGTTTTGTTCTGTTTTTGATGATCAGTGGTACTTGCTGTCATACACTCAACTGGACTGTGACCCTCGGTTGTCTAAAAATTAAAGTGAATATTTTCAATTGCCACAGAAAGTGAAAGGATGTGTGTCAGATATGCTGAATTTCAATATATTCGTGTTAGTTAAAGTGCCTCTCACCTAAACAAGCTCTACTTTTGTTTAATTTAGGTCAGCCAGAGAATCCATTTAGTTTTGGACAGAGTTCAGGTAATTATGAACATTTAGCAAGTATTCACACTTATGTGTTTTCTGGAATTTTAACATTCTCTGCATATGTGATTATGTTTGATTATTGACTTCTAATCAAGACAAATTTATATTGGAAAGCTGTTAATTAGTAAATAACTGCACATTATTAATTTTTCAAAATTTGTGGTAGCAATGTACGAAGATCTTGTACGAAGATCGACTGTGATCGAGAGGAGATCGGTTCTCAGGTCCAGTCGGAGAGTGCAGTTGTTGGTCCCTCCCCCGTCCAAGACCCCAAAGTTTGGGGAAAGATCATTCGCACGGGGAATCTTGCCCTGTGGAACTCTTCCAGACAATGTAACTGGAGCAGACTGAGCTGGACTATTCATTAGAAATTTGAAGACACATTTATTTAATATTGGATGCGAACTGTGTTAAGCGCTCTTGTTGTAGGCCTTAGCCTTGTGTACTGCGCTATATAAATTGTCAATAAATAAATAAATGTGTTAGCTTGCCTTTGTCTTCAAGTACAAGCTCTGTTTCTATTACAGGTTCTGGGTTCTCCTCCATATTACCAAACAATTCCACGGCAGTGTTGTCGAATCAATTTCCTCAAATGCAGAATCAGTTCAACTCTGCGTCTCCTTTTACGCCGAAATTTAGCATCGGAACGGACAGTTCCAGTTCAACGAAGAGTCGGCCATTACAAAAGAGCCGGCTAAGAAGACGATGAGAATCGATTAAACAAATGATAGGTTATGTAAATTTTGCCTCCATTGCCTAAGTTTAGACTGACAAGCAAACTGTTTCTACAAACTTACAGTAAAAAAATTAAACAAATCTTGGAGCAAGATGTTTGAATTTTGAATGGATTTCCCAGGATACCTTTTGTGTGCTTGTTGTATATGTACCGATTGTACTTCGCATAATCATGCATTGTGTGTTGCTCGGTGGTTATTAGATCAACCCAATAATGGGTACTAAAAATTTATGCTGGGAATTGCTTTAGTTGTATCAGTATTTGCAGTTCAGTTTAGATGCAAAAGATGTGACTGTAAGCAATGCTCCTGGACAAAGCTCTAGTTTGAATCAGTAATTTTGTGGCAATTAATATTACAGCATGGTGCAATAATATTGTCAAAGTTGGGCATTTTGTTTAGAATTGTCAATGTTTTTCTTATTAATTAACAGGGTATTTTGTTCATTTGAAATGAAGTCTGGAAGGTTAACCTTATGATGAACCATACTCATGTTGTTCCATTAAGATAGCTTTTAAGCAGAGGAAATTCTTAGTCTAAAGGGTTAAGGTTGATTAGAAGTTTGATTGACTGACTGACTGATGCATTTTGTTAAAATTGAATTTGGATTATTCTTTTGAAATGATGTCTGCATGGGAAGATATAGTGTTATTATTTCGCCATTTTTGTATCTTGTAAGTCACCTAAGATTCTTCGTGGTTATTTCTGTAATAGTCCATTGTTATATCTCTCCCCTCTGTCTTTTATGGGTTACATGTTATTTCTCATAACTAACAATTGTTACTTCTGCGTATGTTGTGTACATCCATTATGATATATTTTATTACTTTTAGTTATAAAGGTAACACTGGTACAACGCAGATAAATCTGAAGTATACTGTATCAAAGGTGCTTTAAAGCAATTATAGCCAATGTCAGCAAATTAAAGATGGATTTAGGAAGCATAGAAAGTTATCAAACATTGAGAGCAGCAATTCTTGTCATTCAGTAAACTTTCTTTTAGCATCAACAATTATTTTCTTTTGGGCAGCAAAATTACTGATTTAGTGCAATTTTTGTAAAAGCCAAAAAATTGCCAAGGCTAGCTTCTGTATTTACGGTGGCATCGGCGTTTGTGTAATGTAATGTAGCATTTGTATAGTGCCTCTTATATTTCTACTCAGAGTTTGTTCTGAACGATGGGCATTGTGTACAAGCCACAAGACAGAACTGCTTCTCCTTTAGTCACTTTGGTAATCAAGTCAACTGCGTGAAGAACCAATGACGCTGTGTGTGGTATTTGTGGGGGAGAGGGGTATTTTCCTGATCGCTGCTCACCCCCTTCCATTGGTCCACTCTATGCATAGCAAGAGGAAAGTTTCGTGCCACTGTTAACTTATTTGACTAACTTATTTAGCACAATGAAACAGTTTAAAAATCTCTCCACGGGCTTCTTTTTTCCCGCCCCTTGTTCGGACCCTCAAATACCACACTGCAATTGGGCATACTCTAGATCATTGCAAGTTTATGCTGCACTGTGTTATACTGGCATGGTTAACATTGTAAGGCTTTTTAGACATTTAAATAGACCTTAAGCCAGACAGTGTAATTATATTGTCGTCCAATACACTGTGTATAAGCAAATATACACAAAGAAGTATTTGCCAGTGTACGCAACATTTTAGTTTATTATTTTTGTCTGTGTATATTGAAGGTAGTGTGGCATTGGTAACAATTTTGTAAGCTTGCTAGATGATCTATAGACATGAACTGAATGCTACATCTGTAGCGAAAGAGAGACCGTGCTTAGCTGATATTAGTAAGCATTTCTATGTTAATGAGTTTACAAATTGCATTATGAAAAATTTGTGTGTTGCATGTGATATCAACATTATGACACATGTGAAGGGACTATTTGTATAGTCTGTGTGCTAAGTTACTAATACATCATGTGTAATAAATAAATCAATTGATAGAAATGTTACATTTTCTGATAGTTAATTCATTTAACAATGAGTGTTGAATAATAATTATTAAGTCTTTTATTTGAAAATGTATGAGATAATCAATAGTGGTGTAACTAGTTTTTCAGATTAGAGGGGCACCATCACTTATGAAGCCAAACTTGGTCTGACTCGATTAGGGGGGACTTGGGAGAGTGTCATGAGTTTTCCAAGTGGGGTGTAGCCCAAGCAGCTTTTGAATGATATCAGAGTGAAAACCATTAGCATTGGTGCAAATTTAAGGCATAAATTGTGATTTATTATGGAGTGACAAAGGCTGTTATTTGATTAAGTGTCAACGATCATCTTTCCCCCTCAAATTTTCTCATCGGTTTTGCACCCCACAACTGGTCAGTTTCTGATTAGGGGCCTGGCCACCATGGCTCAGCTAATAGTAAACAGAGCCACTTGATACAACATGTCTCTCATGATAAAACGTAATTACAGAACTTGACAAAAAATCTAACAAAATTAGGAAATCAGTGCATCAATTTTGTGAACTTAGAAGTGTGCTGTAGCATGCAACTTATGCTAAACATTCACGATTCCAATTGCTTTTGAAGTTTTGCGTGTGATGTTTGGATGAAACTAAATGTTTACCAAACAAGGTTGGAATGTTACGGTAAGTCAAAGTGTAAATGTCAAGCAGTCAAGTCTATTCTGAGAAACATAGGTTATTCTATTCTGTATGTTTATAATATATTAACACTTATTCTTTATCAAAAATGAATCTTTGCAAATTTTTGTAACAATAATCTTAATAATATTTAAACATAACAAAATACATAAGGTCTGTTTTGAAAACTTTTACACAAGATTGCACAAATTAATGAATATTTGTTATCAAAACAGCTGCAAAATGCAATTAAAATTAGAAAAAGGTAGGTACTTTAGTGTCAACTGGATATAATGCATTCTAGAAAATTTCTGATAGGTTCACAGCACAATCAAACCTGAAGGTGCTAGTACAGTATAACAAGTACAGTACAGTTGTTTGTGTTGTATTCTGTGGGTTACAGACATTTCCAGTGAAATGCAGGAAGCCTACTCACTTCTTAATGAATGTTGCAGCTATCATTCCAAAATAGCTTGGGATTCGGTGAGCATAAATCTGCGGTGCAAATTTAGCACCTTTGCTGGCTTCTTCAGCCATCACACCATGCAACATTTGAAAGCCTTTGGAAAAGCATGCACAGGTATATGGATCATGCTTGAATGCTGTAACCAGATGCTCATACGCTGCAGTTGGATCCCAGATTTGAGCTTGAGGATCACTGGACCTAACCAATGGAGAACGAAAATTACCATAAAACTTCAAAGTAATGTGCAAATGCGTGAATTCAAGAATAAATTGCAAAGTTTTTATTTCATATAAGCTGCTAAAGCCACAAAGGCTTTTTTGAAAACTTCAGAAGCAGCCATATTCTTCCCTCTGGTCTTTGAAAATATATTTTGATTCAACAAAGTTGCAAATAAATACAATTAAAATGCCACCATGTAATTTATTAGTATTATTAGTGCTGCAATTTTTGAATAGCCTGCCATCATCAACAACTTTGGCAAAGACACTAAAGCATTTAAACGAGAACTGAAAACTGCTGTTTGTTCACAGTTATCCAGAACAATGATTGTTGTCAGATATACTGTATTTTTAATTGTAAGATGTCCTAGCAGTACTTGTACGATATGCCACCATAATCAGCTCATTATTATTATTATTATTATTATTATTATTATTATTATTATTCAGGATATGCAAAGTGAATTGCCAATTGAAAAATATATGTCCCACAAGCAATCTGAAACCTAGAACTTAACTATATTCAAAATTTGATATATGAACATTACAATGCATCATATCTGTACGAATGTCTAAAAGGGCAAACTGGATACACTTACTTTTGCTTGCTTTCAACCCACGCAGCAAGAGCCGTGTTGTATGCCTCTGATGAATCCACTGACTCCTTATAGTTTGGCAAAGGCAAACTAAAAATAATAAATAATAAATAGTAATACAATGGGTAAATACTGCAAATGTTCTACATTATCTCCAATTAAGGAATGACCGGACATTTGCTCCTGTTAGATAGTGTGGTATTAAGGAAAATCCAGGTTCACCAGATATTAATGTCATGAAACTACTGAATCTGAATGTTATTGTCACAGTTCATGTTTCAATGAAAAGCAACTTACCTGAAGTTAACTAACACACCCGCAAACTTAAATTTAACCAGAACTACATCACAAAGAATTAGTTGAGGCTGCATTTACTGCAAACTGAAGAGTGAGTATTAAGTGGCTACTGATAACTGGTAACTTTAGTAATTATTTAGGGTCATTCTAATCCTGTGCTGCAATATTCGCTTCAGATCGGATACGGCAAATGTTGACCAAAAATATCTGGATCCGGTATCCGATGGAAAATATCCACCCAGTCATTCCCCATCTCCAATGCAGGAACCTTATGGAAAACACTGCACAGTTAACCATAATTTTGTATATGGTGACATTGTGGTCATAATTTTTAGATTCTACTGAGTGAGAGGAGCTCCAATTGCAGTGCATCTGTGAAACAAATCAACATGGAAGATTTTATGGTCAGAATAAAGCATGAACTCAGATGAATGGCGTAGCAGATGCCATAGTTTGTTCACTTGATTAAATCCGAATACCAAACATTTTCTAGTCTTCTTGCTCTATAGAACTTTCACATAGGTATAAGCAATGAACTCTGTGACTATAATTTCGAGAAAATAAATGCAAAATGTTCACCTTGGATCAGGCATATAAACAGGTTCAGGACAATCAGTTGGATGGAAATGTGCCAAATCACCGCAAACAGCAACGACCACTTTTTCAGGAATCTTTGCCAGAAATTCTGCCAACCTCTTGCCAGCATTAAGTCTCCACTCCTCAACTGAGAACGTCGGTGGCTTCAAATCATCAGTTGTGATGATGTATTTTGTCTCTATAAATATCAGACATTCAAAGTATATTTCTTTGCTTCCTCTGAATTTCATTTCTTTCTAACAGACAAAACATTGCTTCCTGATAAATAATTCTCATCCTCCTGTTAAAGTTGACTAATGTCTCAAGACTTTAAATGAAATCATGTTCAAAAACACCATCAGCAACTGATTTTATGTAAATTATTTATAGAAATACTTGTGTAGAAAACAAAACTGTGCCACCAACTATTATACCTTTCTTGACATATTTCTGAAGGAAAAGCAAAGGCACTACTTCTGCCCAACGGAGTTTGCAATCCAACCCGATGTACGTACGAATTCCTTGAACTGGTATGGAATGCTGATCCCAAAAGGACTTCAATTCTTCCGAGCGAACAACATCTATGTTTGCAGTTGCCTTTTACCAACAATTGCAATTGCACATCAAAACCATTTATGGCATAATTATAACAGCATCGTATTTTTAGAATATGATTGCCAGAAATATTGCACACATCGAAAGCCTTTTATAGAAAATACAGAGTGAAGCAGATGTAGAATCTGGAACAAATAAATTTCACCTTTAAAAGAAAAATTTTGATGTTACTTAGGCTGAGAATTGTCTTATGCTAATTCTTTCTGATAAAACTGGTATTTTATGGTAATTCTATTATAGTCTAGTAAGGTCTGTCCATAAGCCTGCTTGCCACTCTGTAAGCTGTTCTAAATGTTGTGGGTCATCTTATGGCAGCTTCTTGCTATCCTAAGATTTCATATTTTATGATTAACACCATCCATTGGCTTCCAAACAAATTCAAAAATAACTCTTGTCTCTACAGCCCTTCAAGGCCAGGCACTGTATGTTACATTACTGAGCTTTTCAAACCACCCTCTTTCACCGCATATCTTCAGCTCTGCTCCATTTATTGCAAGAATGTTTACGTCCCCAGATCATGTACTGTTTTTTAGTCAGCATTGAGAATTCAGAGTGACTGGACTGTCTCTGGACTGTGCTAATGCCATCCACTCAGGCTACTCCACTTCTTACTCCCTAACCACTCTGTTCAATGCGAGTGCAAGAAAAATACTATTTTATCTTGTGACTCCAAAGCCTGGAGTGCCTCAGAAAAGAAATATAAGAGGTGCTATACAAATGCTACATTACATAGTCATGAAGAAGGTTTCAATTATTATATTACAGGTAAGTGCACAGTACAAGTGAAAATACACTAAAAAGGCTTAAAACAACATGCCTAGTATGTGAGCATTTGTAAGAGATAACTGCTCTACAGTGTCTGTATTTTTACTTCAGTACACAAGAAAGAGCAAAGATCACGACATCTTGAAAAATCCTATATTTCTCAGTTCAGAAAAAGTAATTTTGCCTTGGAAAGTATGCCCGGCGAAACTCATGGCTATGCTACTCATTAGTTACGAATGCATAATATACACCGTGATCACGAAAATCGGGACCCCCTAGATTAATGAGTATAACTTAACTACCTTTCGACCAATCATGCTGAAATTTTAATTATATTAGGCCTAGGAGGCAGTCTCGATCCTCAAAAAATATTTCGCCTCTACGCTGCAGCTGGTACAAGAAAGAAGGCCATCTCTGGCGCTCGTCGTCTGCGTAATCATCCGACTTTCACCGAGTCCTTAATGGTATCAGTTGGCGTTTCAGCACTCGGTCGTACAGCTATTCACTTCGTCGAGCCGGGGGTGAAAGTTAACGGACAGTATTACAGAGACGTTCTACTGATGCAGGGACTGCTGCCGGACACCCGAACTTTCTCAGATTATTACACATTCCAACAGGACGGCGCACCGGCACACAGAGCTCGAGAGACAGTTGAACTGTTAGGTAACGAAACGCCGGACTTCATTCCGCCTACTCTCTGGCCACCCAACAGCCCGGATTTGAATCCGGTGGATTATAACATTTGGAGTGTTATGCAGGAACGCGTTCACCGAACGAAAGTCCGTGATATTGAGGACCTGTGACAACGCATCATGCAAGTGTGGGACGAGATTGATCAAGGCATCATTGATGCGTCATTCAAGCAATTGCGTAGGTGTCTTCGTGCGTGTATTGCAGCAAATGGCGGACCGTTTGAACACAAACTATGAGTGGAATATCATTAGAACTATCTAAAGTACACGTACTACAACTTTGTTGAATATTAGTTGAATTTTCGTTGAGTTATATTCATTAATCTAGGGGGTCCCGATTTTCGTGATCACCGTGAAGAACAGGGGTGGTGACCAAACTGCGGCTTGTGCCACACGCTGATCTTTTAGCAGAATCTGCGGCTCGAGAAAAGTTAAAAAAATTTTTCGGACCAGATTAACAGATCAACAGAAGTATACAATTGCCACATAGCGATAATAATTTTGTCTGTTTGTCAATTTTATCATAGGCCCCATAAATATAGCAGCAGAGATTTAACAAAATTTTGCAAAGAATTGGATCACATTATCTCATTTTCGTGTCTAATTAATTATGACAATGCAGCTCCCGAGCTTTTGAAAATAGTCATTTGCAGCTTGCGCCTTCTATTGGTTTAGCCACCGCGGATATAGAACTTTTTGAATTCAAATACATAGTAGTAGAAGATCTTTTACCGAAAACTCGCTCCATTCACCAAACCACAGAGCGTTCCCTGTGCAGACACTGTTAAAGTAGATGCCGAGTGAATCGGAAAGACTGATGCCATGTGCAGTGTTTATGACAATAATGTCTGGCTCCAAATCGGCAACTGCTTTTGATGCTGCACACATTCCTTCATACACCTTTGTTCACAAACAAATTTATATATTACATAATTAAATAAATATATATAAATAAATATATATATATATATACATACATACATACATACATATATAAACAGTACAGTATATGTATGCACAATTTAAACACGTAATGTGTGTGTGAGTGTGAGTGTGTGTGAGTGTGTGTTTAGCAATAAGCTTGCATTTAATCCTTCTGATTTTGACAGATTTGATTTACCTACTTACCTACATTATTGTTTCAAATAACTGATTAATAGTCAATTAGTTATTGACTTTGATTAATCAATTCCAAAAATGATTAAAACATTGCAGCCCTATTTATTTACAAGAAAACAGAGATTGTGCAACTCAAGTATTCACATGTACACATTAGCATGCATAATGCATAATATTATAACTTACAATATCAACTGTTTATTATATAACTTGATTGTTTAACATTTGTCATATAAGTTTATCTGCATTACTATGTTTCATTATTATGTAACTGACATACTAGTTTATTTGTATTATTTGCCATCACCATATTGGATTTTGTGTATCGCTTGTTAGACTAGATCTAAATATGTCATCTTTTTATTGTTTCACATTTCTTAATTATTTCATTAAGTAGGGTCATACTTTGCTTGGTTATTTAAATTTACTCTCGGTTTGTACATGCATCTCAGTTTGTACATGCATCTGTTTTAAGTTGAGTTGAAATAAATCATCTTCAATCAAAAAAGCATAGAGCAGGCACCCCAAAAATATACTGTATGTATAATATATGCATACATACAGGCCTGAGGAGAGGGGGTGCAGCCGGTACATTGTACCGGGGCCCATGGAGTTTTCAGGGGCCCAGATCCGGTGACGATAAGTTTTTTTGCTTGTCATGGTGTTTTTTGAGAATTGACGTTTTTTTGCTTGTCAGGCTATTTTTGGAGAGTTGATAACGTTTTTTTAGCTTGTCAGGCTGTTTTTGGAGAGTTGATAACGTGTTTTTTACTTGTCAGGTTTTTTGGAGACTTTATAAATTTTTCTTAAGGGCCCGCAAATTTTTTGTTCCAGGGCCCGGAATTTCTCTCGCGGCCCTGCATACACATATACATATATATATGAATGTGATTGTATATATATATATATATATATATATATATATAAGTATATATATATATATTATACACATGCATATATATACACACACACACACACACATATATATATATATATATATATATATATATATATATATTATATTAGGTCCTTATTCCTATGGAAGAGAATATTTTTAGAGAGGTTTCAAGTCTGACCCCATAAAACGTTTCCATCTGGTATAGGAAGTACACATACCAAATTTAGTATAAATGTTTTACTTCTAAGAGGTCGCTCAAGGTCTCAGAAGAATGTAGTGTTTAATAAGAAGAAAAAAAACGTCAAATTCGGACATGTCCTCTTTTAGATGGCATTACATTTATTATAAATTGACATTTAAAAAGTTAACCGAAATGTACAAAAATCGCAGTCAGTTTACTGTTACTCAGTTTCTGAACTATCGCCACAATAATTTCGCTTTAGGCACCCAGGATATCTCTTAATGATCAGAAACGGCTTGAAGTAAAAACTGCAACTGTTCTTCGTCTTTTAGTCAAGCTACCAGTAAATTCCTGAACTAATGCAACCCCTCGTTCAGCATGATCATTTGTTACTTGAAGAGTCTTAACAGTATTACAGGCTAAGTTGTAATCATCCCTGTCATGCCATTGACATACCGGAGTGTGTAAAAAATCAGAAGGTAGGTTGAGCTTTGTGAAAAGTGACATAGTCATCTTAGTTGTAAAGTCTTCCAATGATTTAGTTTGAACTTCGTCTAGCAAGAGGTTAACGCGCTTAGAAGGAACTGTGGCACCATCAGTACATAGCATTGCCATCACCATTTTCTCCTTTGTATCATTAGAAACTCTGTCATCAAACAAAGAGAGGCCGACCAACTCCTCAGATAAGTACCAAAGCTGACCTGCCAGTTTCATTGACGTTTTGCAGGAAATTAAAAGAACTCTCTTATAATCAACTAAGGACTTCAGTAGATTTAAATCGTTATAGGGTGCGCCCACTGCAAGAGGAGCTCTTATCCACGCAAACACATAGATTCTAGAATAGAAGATGCAGAGTCTTCGAAGACCATGTAATTGACGTTGTGCCAGTTTAAGTTGAGAACGAAACATCCATACCTTGAAGGTATAAATCACTTTGCTCATCCAGCTAGCTAGATGCATGGGACCAGGTGTCAACCATACTATGCCACGACATGCATGAGTACCCAAAAAGATCAAAGTTATCTCAGTTCCTGAAGTATAACACATGGTCCATTGCTCAGTCCAGTATTTGAACTAGTTGTATCGAAACATAAACCACATACACTATCAGATATGTTCCACTTGTTCAACATAGCAAAGACTGCATGAGCCTGCTCCTTTCCAGTGCCTGAACATATTTGAGGTACCCCAGCAACTGTGAGCCACCACCCAACAAAGAATAGCCAGGCGATCTACCTTTTGTTTTCCAGAAAGATGCAGTAACAGCTTTCCATCCCAATGTACCAACAATTTTACCCCAGGTTTGAAGCTTCCAAGAATTCTTGAAAAAGCAGCTCGTCTATGTTCTTGCCTCTGACGGCGTATAGTGCTTCTATTAAGAGCCAAACTTTGAATGTCGCAACCAATACTTTTAGCAGTTTCTGCAACAACCGAAACTGCTGATCTATCTGAAACCTTATTGCGATCCAGTACAGCAGACAGTTGAGGAGTTAATATTTGCTGTCGTCCACGCTTGGCGCATGGGGGATGCTGTGGAAGAGAATATTGAGCACCACCCTCATTACTTGAGGATTCATCATCTGAACATGAAGAACGGTCAGCGTCTAAGGTGTTTAACAAATCCACCGCACCTACTTGTGCCTTCAGATGTCGCTTTCTTTCTTTCTCAGCTCTTTCTTGTCGTCTTCTCTCTTTACCCGCTAGTACAGTATCAACGGAAGCCATGGTCCCTCTGCGCCCTTTCTCTCTTTGTGATAGGAGAAAATCTTTAAAAGCTAATTATTGATAGTTAGACTGTATCACACAGGCTCCTTCATTTTAAGTACAGTAATTATCACTTACTACCACGATCGTTGCTTCAATGTTTCAAGTTGTTTAGCATATGATGCTATAAATAGCATAATTTCGTAATAGAACACAATGCCTACATTATGCAATACTTTGATGCGCTTGGGCGACCAGTTAACAATTGAATATTGATCTGCAATTTTGTACTAATAATCTACCTATATAAAGGAACAAATATGATGATATAATAAGATGATGTCAGACCTAGACATTTCAAAATTTCGAAAATAAGGACCACCCTAATATATATATATATAGTAACATGTAAATATGGCCTATAAGAAGTACTGCTAACAAGATGATATTACCACTGTGAGATCGTCCTTCAAGCGCCCACTGAGCCTCTGGTGTCTGTTTCTGACAGCAGCAGACTCAGAGTTTGGATCTCCATCTAGGGCTACAGAACTATGTGGAAGGATGATCGTGGCCAAAAGCACCATTTCCCCTGAAAAACATTAACCAAATATTGTTTCAACTTTAAAATATTCAACCACTGTGCTGCATTTAAATGCTCATATTAACTAAATACACAACCAATATTAAAATGCAGAAAAACAACGTTTATAAATTTACTGTCAATCACCTTGGGTCTCAAATCAACTGAAATATATATATATATATTTATTTATTTATTTACTGATTTAATTATTTATTTACTGATAAAGTTTTTATTTAAATTTACTGAGGTATATTTTTTGCATAGAGTAGGCCTAAAATCTTTTCCTTCATATTTAATTAGTGCTCATTGAAATGTAATATTCTTGAATAATGGGCTGTCCATTAATTATGCACTATGATTACGTTAACAATTTTTGGGCAATTTTTGACCCCTTCCCCCTATCAACACGTATGCCAGTGCCAACTGCCAGTGACCCCCTTATAATTATGTCAAAAACTTTTAACTCCTCCCCCTTAAGATTAGTGACGGGTTCCCTTAAAAAGTTTAGAAAGTTATTATTTTTTGCAGTGATGATATCTTTCCCCTTTTTTGCTCATCAAGTGTCAAAATGCTGCAGTGATGACTTTTTTTCTGATTGTCATGGTTTTTCTGTTGCAATAAATAGTATTCCATGAAATTTACCATTTTTTGATTATTTGTAAAAATGAAATTGTTGACGTCAATTTCTCTTGACTCCCCTACCCCTGTCAACAACTGCCTTCTCTGGGGGAAATTTCCCCCAAAGTTTTAAAATTCCCCTCAAATTTTTTATATTTGGATGGGGGATTGAAATTTCCCCCACCCCAAAAGTGTGACGAGGGGCTTTCTGTTTTTTGGAGAGGGGAAAAACATAAAGATGACAATTTTTTGCTTGTCAGGGCATTTGAGAAGGGTAAAAAATATTAGGAAGGACGGAAGGATGACCTTTTTTTGTTTTTTTTGCCTGTCACCACATTTCAGAAGGAAGATGACTTTTTTACCTTTTTTTGCTTGTCAAGGTTTTTGGAGATTCAGACCTTGTCCCCCTCCCCAAACATTTCAAAATGCCCCAATGTCAAGGCCTGGCTAGAATAAACACTGACTGTCAAACTTTATAGACCCCTTCCCCCATTTTGTTGACAAAATTAATGGACAGCCCCTAAGCTACAGAGTTATAATAACATAAGTGAATTAAATATGAAAGTGAATTTCTTGTGCATCTGGGAATCCATTTCCATTAGACGTTACATGTTGCTACAAAAAAACGACAAGCATCCTTTGTTGTGCTAGCGGCTGTACTGTGTAAAGTTTGTGCTTAGTTTATTACTTTATTATCAGTTTGATTTTATTTGGTTTTTTTGTTCTGTTGATTTGTGTTATTCCTTGTTTGTGTACTACTATTTTTTTGATGCTGTGCTTGTCACGAATAAAGATTATTATTATGGTCAAACAGTAGCGGTAAAGTAAATTCACATAATTAAAGGTATCTAAACCATTAATAGTGCAAAGCTATTGTACAATTAGCTCCTATAAGTTAACAACTGTGTCACACTTGCGGAAGAGGAGCTGCAGCATGCCTCCAATTTATTTGGCTGTCAATGATCCAGAAAGTTTTTTAAAAGTTGATACTTGTTGCAGTGTTTATTTTAGGCCTTCTCTGGGGGGGGTGAATTTCATCCCCCCAAGTTACAAAATCCCCCCCCCCCAATTTTTTATATGTTGCATGGGGAGATTGAAATTCCCCCCAAAGTGTGGCGACGGGGGCATTTATTTTTTTGGAGAGGGGAAATATGTAAGGATGACAATATTTTTTCCTTTACAGGGCATTTGAGAAGGGTAAAAGGGCAAAAAATATTAGAGAGGTTGGAAGGATGACCTTCTTTTGCTTGTCAAAATGTTGAGACTCAGAACATGTCCCCCCAAACATTTCAAAATCCCCCCCATGTCAAGGTGGCTAGAATAAACACTGCATGTTGCATATATTATTCATTCTTTCATATCTATCATATTAAAATCGTTATTCTGTATGTCTGTTACCTTCGAGCGTTCTGATTGGTTGCGTTCGAGCGTTCTGATTGTGTGGCTGTGTGAGCGTTCTGATTGGTTGGCTCAACTTGGCTGTGTGAGCGTTCTGATTGATTACCTTCAAGCGTTCTGATTGGTTGGCTGGGTGAGCGTTCTGATTGGTCATTCTGGAATATTGTTTGCCTCGGCGATATTAAAAAGCTAAACTTTCTTCCAGTTCTAGTTAAATTTTAAACTTTCTATTAAACGTGAAAATGTTTAACGGAATTATTATGAAACATTGAAGTGCATTCAGAATATCCTACTCACCTTAATTAATAAGACAACCAAATTTTTGCAGAAATAATAAAGGTTTCTTCGTCTACATTCACAAATTGATGTTTTTAATATAGGATTTGAAAGCACAACCGTAAACCTGGCGCAGCGAGAACTGCAGAAAATACTTCCACTCAAGTAGCCCCGTACAGCGCTATCTATAGTTCTATACACAGGTCTACTGTAGGCTACCAAGGCTCTTGGGGCCAACAATTATGTTTTTCAAGGCTATTATTGCCTACTACTATTGACGTAACTTTCAGCTTTGATGCATTGTTGTACGCCAGTGTAGCCTATCTTATTCCTGAATCAACTTCAAACGCCATTCATCTAATAACTGCCCATAAAGCAATAAATGATACACGGGGCACTCTTGAACCAACACAGTGTGTCAAGACTCAAGAGTCTAGGCCTTCACCTTAAAAACCTGGATATCAACATTATCTTCTCCGTTGAATCATAAAAGTCTTTTTCACGCGATCATAAAACAACTTCATGGTGAACGACTTTGAATGTACGTCACATGGTGTTGCTCATAATATATATATATATATATATATATATATAAGTTTAATAATTACTCGAGCGACTTTGGCGTATTTTATAAGAAAGTGACCTAGCTTACACCGACACCGTTAACATTTCGAAAATTACCGTTAAACCAAGATGGCCATCTGAACGCATTCTTATCGCTACCCTTCTCAACTGGATTTTTGATTTGGAACTTCAAACTTAGGGCATGCTCAACTATTCGTCCACTGCCCGCCTCGGCTTCGAAAAACTCTCGTTTCTACGTTCATGGGGACGTCGACTCATATACTGGGTCACTTTGAGTAGTTATCGGATCTTTGGTGGATAAAGTGAAGTTAAGAGTCCGTTTGTCGTGACTTTCAATCGACGCTTACTGCGTTCACTACGCGTACTGCTTACTGCGTACACTATACTCGGCTCATTATGCGCGTCTCACTGATACGTTGTGCATATCGGAGTGCATACGCTGTCTTGCGTGCACGATAGTATGGCGCCGGGATTGTTTCGTTACACGTCGAAGGAGCTGTTGGCCTACTCTATCGGCTGCTGTCCTACACTCCGCAGTGTTGACATTTTTACTGAAATCGGGATTATCAGAACTGACGGGACCCAGAAACGAGTTCGTCGTCATCGTGGCACGAGGGCTGGCCGGAAGCGTATTCGACCGATGCTGGAGCAGGTCGGAAATGGAGCGTTTCACTTTGTCAATTTCAGAAGGAGGAATCTCTCTTCATGTTCAGTCTGGCGTCCGCCGGCCGTTCTAGCCGTACGAACTCTTCGACACACCGAAGGCGCGGGTAACGTTACAACCTTCGGCCTTTTGAATATCCGGTCGCTTAGCAACAAGTTATACGATCTTCAAGAAGTTTGTCGGGAGCACTCGCTGAAAGTCATCGGCTTGTGCGAGACGTGGCATGACGAAAACTCGGCCTGTATCGGTAGACTTCTTAGCGATGGATATCAAGTAGTCGAGAGGGCACGCCCCGCCCACTGGGCGACGGAGACCTTCTAACCACCAACCATGGCGGAGTAGCCATCGTTGCTGCTCCTGGTATCCGGCTGTCTAAGCTGAAGGTTTCGAGACAGTTTCAAACTTTCGAGTTGGTGTGCGCTCGCGTTTCCTCTGTGGAGTCGTGTGTACTGGCCGTGGTATACCGACCCGGTTCAGCTGCGATCACGCAACTCTTCTTCTCCGAAATGTCAGAGCTGCTGGAGACCTCGCGACTCTATCGGGACCAGTGTATGTCGCAGGAGATCTTAACGTGCGGCTCGATCGTGAAGATGAGACAGCCACTCGTCAACTCGGAGAGCTCTTCACGACCTACAACTTCGTGTTCCAGAAGACTCAGGCGACGCACACCGGTGGTGGTGTGCTTGATGTGGTCGCGTACCACAACGACACTGTTCCGCCACAGATCAGTGTTGTTGATGTAGGCCTGTCCGACCATCATCTGGTCCGATGGACAGTACCGCTCACCAGACCACGCCCGGTCTATGCTCCTGTCACACGTCGTGCTTGGCGCATGTTGGACACCTCCGTGCTCCGGAATGATCTAATGATGTCAAGACTCTGCCAACCAGAGTTATGGTCCTCGATGACCATCGACGAACTGGCTCAACTCTACGACCAGGAAATAACCGACATTGTGGAAAGGCTGGTGCCGGAGACGACGGTGAACTGTCGACGCCGCTCCTCTGACCCCTGGTTCGACGAGGAGTGTCGGATGGCCAAGAGGAAGTTACGGCTTGCTGAGCGGAAATCTCGGGAAGTTTACTCGGACCCGGATGACGCGGCAACGGCAGTAACCTGTTGGACGGAATGTCGGAGAGCCTACAGGCAACTGCTCCGCCGGAAACGTGAGGTCTTCTGGAGCGGTAAAGTCGACTCTGAACGAGCCGATCCTCGTCGTCTCTGGAAGTCTCTGAACACTCTACTCGGCCGCGGACGAACGCCAGCTCACAGCGCGCCTCCGGCAGACTCCTTCGCCGAATATCTCAGTGAGAAGGAAGCACGGGTTTGCGAGGCTACCGAGGCGCATGACCCGCCCACGCTTAACGCACGGTTCTCACAATGCCAATTCGGTTTGTTCCAGTCTCTATCCCAAGACGACGTGGCATCGGTGATTCGAGCACTGCCGGACAAGCAGTGCGCCAGCGACCCTCTACCGACATTTCTTCTCAAGGAATCATCCGACCTACTCGTACCTTTTATCACCGAGCTATTTAACCGTTCGATGTCTGCTGGAATCGTACCGACGACTTTCAAGTCCGCCTACATCATTCCCAGACTTAAGAAACCCAGCTTGGATGCCGACGACATCAGGTCGTACAGACCGATTTCCAACTTGACAGTGCTGTCGAAGCTACTTGAGCGGCTCGTCTCTAAACAACTTATTCGCTACCTGAAGTCTTCCAATCTGCTCCCTGAGCTACAGTCTGCATATCGTGCTTACCATTCAACTGAAACCGCGGTGCTGAAAGTCACCTCGGATATTCTTCGAGCTCTGGACGCTGGGGACGTAGCGGTTCTGGTGCTGTTGGACCTCACCGCCGCCTTCGATACTGTGGATCATGCTACGTTGCTGCAGAAGATGGAAGTATCGTACGGGGTGGGCGGCTCTGTGCTTCAGTGGTTCTCCTCATACCTGGAGAACCGGATGCAGTACGTACGCTGTGCCGGTTCTACTACGCCGCCCACACGAGTAGTGCGTGGGGTCCCTCAGGGCTCCGTCCTGGGACCTATCCTCTTCGTACTATACGTTGCCGATATGGTGAGTATTGCCCAGCGGTTCGGGTTGCAAGCTCACCTCTACGCGGACGACACGCAAGTCTACGGGAGCTCCCCCCCTGCGGCGATCCAGCAGCTTCAACAACGCGTCACGATGTGTTTAGCTGAGATGACCAGTTGGTTGAGGTCACATCGACTGCAGCTCAATGCTGCTAAGACGGAAGTGCTCTGGATGGCTGCTGAGAGACAGAAACACTGGATACCGTCGTCTTGCATCTACATCGATGGTACGGAAGTGCAACCGGTGTCGATCGTGCGGAATTTAGGTATATATCTTGACAGTACGTTATCAATGAAGTCACATGTGGCAAATGTAGTGGCAGGGTGCTTCAAAGCCCTGCGGCTGATCAGGAGTATCCGTCGATCAGTGTCTGCCAATGGTCTTAAAACACTGGTCTTTGCACTGGTGCTGTCCAAATTAGACTACGGCAATGCAACTCTCGCTGGACTACAGAAATACCTACATAACCGTCTCCAGTCCGTCCTGAACGCTGCTGCGCGAGTGATATGCCAGGCCTCATTAGGCGATCACATTACTCCGCTGCTACGCGATCTGCACTGGTTGTCTGTGCCAGAGCGGATCCATTTCAAGCTGGCAACATTGACCTTCCGTTGCCTGAATGGAGCCGGTCCAGAATACCTTGCGTCCGAACTATCACGAGTGGCTGACCACGCAAGCCGGCAAAGATTGAGATCGGCCGGATCCGCCTTATTGGTGGTCCCGAGGATGCGCCTCCGAACCGTCGGAGATCGAGCATTTCCCGCGGCCGCGGCTCGGGCATGGAATTGTCTACCGCCATCAATACGGCTCTCTACGACCTTGAATACTTTTAAAGAGAGACTTAAAACCTGGTTATATCGCACGAGTTATCTGTAACTTTGTAATGTGTTCACGCAGTTCGTTCGGACGAGTTACCACATAAATCAGTACGTTAATAATAATAATAATAATAATATATACATATATATGTAGGTGGGGTTAGGGGCAGTACGAGATGGAGAACGGACGAACTGTCAAAACGGTGGTGCGGTTGAAAACCAGGACCTTTTTTGCTCAAGACCTAGCCAATGGTCTATGGTCAGGGGCTCAGGGCAGTCCTTATTAGATATGGCTGTAAGTCAGTCTAAAACAGTTTTAACGTCTGAGGTTCTATTTTTGGTCTTGCGTCCTTGATCAGAGCCTTCAAAATAGCAATCGTAAGTTCGTAACGTGTTGGCAACCCTTTCCAATTAAACTTGAATGCTACTTTTGTATGAACAAAAAGGAATTAATGCAATGCTGTTAAAGCAATGACATGTAAAGTATACTTTGCAAAGGAATCATTTAAGCAATCTAGCACGGGCTCAGTGTTAGTCTTTTGACGTGAAAAAAGAGCCAGAATGGGACATAAGTTAGTTTTTTCAGTTAGGCTATAGAAGAAACTTGCAAAAATATAGCTTTTGCCTACAGATAAAAAGTGGTTTTTAAACTTTTCACACAGGCTAACTTAACCTCCTAAACCCCTTAATTAAAATAGCATTATTATTATTAGGTCTACTATTATTGTACTATTATGCTGCTAGCTATTAACCAATTATTATGTGGGTGGTATTTGGGGGGGGAGGAAAGAAAGTTTGGTATCTTTATTACACTAAATGAGTTAGTTAAATAAGCTAATGATACCCACATTGGTTATTATAATATTTATTATTAAGCAGTATTGCTTTAGGCATAGCCAGCCACTGTATGTTTGCACAGCAGAAAGGACAGCATCTACTAATTCTACTTGGTACAAATTATATACAATTTTGAGCCCAATTGACATTTATTGTCTGCAAATAAGTACTTGGAAAATATAACAACAACATGCGCCAGTAATGTAATAAATTAAGGCCTGTTTGTTGGATTGAGGTCAAGAGTCTCGATTGAGGCTATCCAAATTCTAGGCCAGAATAAAAGTAGACAATTATTTCAATATTTCTATTTCATTTTCTCTTTCACTGACATTTATGATAGCTTTCTAATGTATAAACCAGAATCAGTGCTTACAATTGCAGCCTAAAAATTTAAAACATGCTAATCACTAACATTTGTCATTACCCTTTAATCCTTAAATCAATTTATGACTCATATCATGAATAGTTTACTGATGTTATAATCAAAAATCTATAATAACCAAATTTTCATACTTTGCTAAATTAATAACAGCATTTATTACACATACATGCCTACAGTCAAAAAAGTCAAAGTCCTTCCCGAGACTCACAGGCTTATAGGGCGGCCCTGATCTCCGTTTCTATAGCCCTCAACCAGGCACATATGCAATGCCACTGATACGGGGCTAGTGTATCGCGTAGTGTACCTGTTTGACTTATCGCTGAGATTTTTTACCACTGCTCCTCATTTTACCACGGTACCACTGCGAAAAGGCTGAGTCGACCTTTAGGGCTCCTGCAGGACTCGAACCCACGATCTCCTGCTCCATTGTCCAACGTTGTTACCATTCTGCTAACTTCCCACCCCTATGCCTACAGTGGCTGTCCATTAATTATGTAAACAAAATAGGGAAGGGTTTAAAGATTGACAATTGTTGACATGGGGAGGGGTCAAGATAAATTTGCTAAACAATTATATTTTTACCACAAATTTAATAAATCAAAAAAGGATGAGCTTGTGCATTGGTCCTCCATGGTACACTCTTGCTATATTAATATAACAATTGAGGAACATTTGGCTTCACCATTGGAAGATGATAGAAGCCAGAATTCATAGTGTTATAGTCATTTTGACATTAGTCAAACAAGTAAAAATTTGTATTAAAATTTTTTGTAAAAATTTTAATTTCCATAATGTTAGCTTGTGGTGGAGGGGTAAAAAAAAATTGACATAAATTTATTATTGGGTCAGTGAAAGTTTGACAGTTGTTGACAATGGGGGGGGGGTTGAAAATTGCCTAATTTTTTTTTTTAATGGATAGCCCCCACACGCACATACACATTCATGAGAACTGTAACAGATAATTTTCATAAAATTCACAATTAAGTAAATGATGATGTTGATTCTACTCCCATCCTGAAATGTTTTAGGATCTAAACTTCCCAACCCCACATATCAAATACTGTCGATAAGTTTATGTCAGTGTATTATTTATGTAGTCAACAATATCTACTGGGTAATATATTTAGCCAAATATATTAACAGAATGAATTTAAATTTCAAAGCATTGAATGAAACACAATTTCTGAAAAAATCCCATGCTGTAGGAGTATGGGCGCTGACAAAGCAGACCCAGAAAGCCATTGATGAACATTGAAAAACGCATTTGGCTTGATTAAATTGCTATAGTTCAGTGGGTAGAATTCCAGTGGCGGTTCCAGGAATTTTTGGTGGGGGATGGGAAAAAATTATAGGAAGCTGGTGGGGGGTTACAAGTTTTAAAAATGAAATGAGAGAAAAAATGCAATTCTTCTTAGTGTTTTGCCCACTAAATGTTAATAAACCTTGCCGGAAAAGGCTGACAAGCAAAAAAAACGTCATCCGCAGTATTTTATTTTTCTGTAGATTTTTTTTAAAATTTACCGCAAAAATAGGCTGACAAGCAAAAAAATGGCCATCCACAGCATCCGTGGTATTAACTTCACCGAATGTAAACATTTAAAAAAGCTTATGAAAAATATGTTGACAAACAAAAAAACTCCAGTGGGGGATGCATCACCAGTCATCAACATGGTGGAACTGTCACTGTAGAATTCCTTTAAAATGTAAAATACAGGGTAATCTATAGATTTATAGTGATTAGGTAATTGACTAATGGAACAATAACTCAAGGAAGGAAAAGTTTTACTCCTTTTTGACCAGATAACAAACCAAATCACTGCAAAGCTTATCATAGTTAAAAATGTCTCAAAAGTAGTCTAATGGTCAAGGGATGTACCTTTAAATCAGGGATCTGGATCCAGGAATTCGGTTAGGGGGCACCTTGCGTTGCATTCCCCATTTTCATTCGCCTTGTCCCTTCCATAAGGATTGAAGTGCTGTTAAAATGCCTAAAAGGGAGGAAAAGTCCATACTCGCTTATTTATTTGCACCTTTATAACTGTCTGGCGTTTCTCCATAAGGGGCCGTCCATATAGTACATACACAAAAAAGTCATATTTTCAACCCCTCCCCCTGTTGCACACCGTACATTTTGGTTAACCCCCCTATGCGTATGTACAAATTAGCAACCCTCCGCACGGTTAAATTAATATTTAGCCATAGCCAAAAAGCATTTCTTTACTATTAAATTAAAGGTTTTTAATATTTAAATAACCGTGGGAACAATAGTCGGGACCCTTTGTTTGGCCGTGAGAAAGTAATTTTGTTCAAATCAAATGTTTGTGAATATACCAGCCTTCTATCTATTTATAAATTTGAATGTGCGTACGTACAAATTCAGTCGTGACCCCCTCCCCCGTACGCTTCCGTACGCAAAATTGCCTAAATCTCAAACTCGCCCTCCCCCTCAATGCGTACATACTATATGGACGGCCCCTAATGAGAAATTAGCATACCAGTAATAAAATTGTTAGGGTGAGTTGGGGCAAATGTTTCCCCATGCCCTCCCATGGATCCATCCATGCTTTAGATAGTGAAATTCTAAATCTATAAAAAATTTAGATTGAAGTAAAAGATTTGCCACATTGAGCATATCAATGATGACGTGTAATAAATCTATTTCTAATTTATCTAGAAAATGACTACAGTGCAATGACAAATCATAGATATTTACATCTTCCAAAAATGAAAATTTTGCAACCAAACACAATCAATGGTTTTTTAAAGTAACTACTTTCTTTTTAATGGATAGAATTAGGAGACAAACTATTTCTATACGAGACCGGTGAGGTTGTCCAGTATTTCAACAGACCAATAAGAAAATTTTGAAGAAACTGCATTAAATACATACAGTCAAACAGTTTTCTGAAAAATTAATACCAACATGTCCTTACAACTAAATTATTCATTACCGGTATGGGCATATTCATTATTATGCACAATGCATTCAAGTGATGCTCATTGTTTCAGAAATGTAGCTGCCATCATTCCATAATAAGTTGGAACTTTGTGAACCATGACCTGTGAAGTGAAGTCAGCACCTTTGGCAACTTCCTCTCTCATAAATCCATGCAACATTTGAAAGCCTTTGGAGCCACATGCATATGCAAGCGGATCCAGCTTGATAGCGGCAGTCAAATACTCTAACGCTGCAGATGGATTCCAAACTTGAACTTCCGCTTTGGAACTAAAACAAAATAACAATCTAATGAACACTAAATAACAAAAAACACCATTCTGCTGTTAATTCTGCAGTATCATTGTAATCATATGTTTGTCAAGACTTTCTAAGCTATTCAAGTAATGTGAAGTAAGTTGTCCAGCGAATCCACACAACTATTTGGGTCGCATTTGAATCAAAAACCCTCCAGCAAATGGCAAGAAATTGTAACCACTATGCCACCACTGTGTCTAAAATAAATAAAGTGCAACACAGGAATGCATAATAGAAGCAAAAGTTAGTGATTTTTATTTTATTTTATGCAATTATTACTGCCACTAAATGAAGAATTTAAACATTTCACATCTACAGTATAACAATGTCATATGAATCCATTCAAAGACATGTGCTCTGTCTAAGAATTCTGGATCATAGGGATTCTATTCATCTCAAATCCCACTTATGTTTTTATGTCTGAAAGAGATGAGTTTTGAGTATCGATTGCGTTTGATTGACAAGCTTGATCTTGAGGCTAAAGTCTCTGACAAATAAAGAAATAAGGAAGTGAACATAACAATACCAATTCACAGGTGGGATATCCATTAATTATGAATGGATGACAATCGGATCACCAAGTGAGGAGTTTAATTATATATATATATATATATATATATATATATATATATACATACATATACATACACATACACACACACATATATATATATATTATATATAATATATATATATATTATATACCCATGGCAAAATACAAGTGAATGATAAACACCTGATCTGGCATGACCTGCTTTCAATTAAAACTGATAGCTTCTCTTATATTGTGTTTTTCTTCATCTAGTTCCATGTCTGAAAAAGTATTGTCTTCTAAAGTGGCGATCTACTAGAAATGTTGCTTTGTCTGTCTGTACTATACATGGTTGGTCTAACAATTCATCCACATTTAGACATGGGGAAGGCATTTATGGAGCTAAATGGAAAAGAAATCAGGGAGTCAAAAATACTCTCCATTAATCATTATTATTTAGTAATAATTATGAAACTGAAAATCTTCAGCTTACTGTTAATGAATGAACATCGAAATGTACAGCGTCAACACTTACTTTTGGTGGCTCAAAACCCACGCAGTCAGGGCCTTTTCAAATGCTTCTGATGCCTCCTTATTTGTTGCCATTTGCATACTGAAACAATCAATAATTATTGGTCCAACATAAAACACAAGAAAATAATGACCAATCTCCTAAAGAATCTTATCTTGAATCCATTCAATTATTTTCACACAATTTATTATTCTATTCTTCAGAATTCTCCTAGATGGTTCAGCGATGTCTGTCCAGTTGAAAGCCTGTCTCATCTGGATTCCGAGGCACATTTCAGAGTTTTTGCTCAACTGGGCTCAGCTAATTTTTCATTGCTGAAAATGTGTTCTCACAGCAATAACTTGAATCAAACAAAGTCAACAAAACAAACACAACCCTTCAAACTGTTGAGAATTTCTGGCAGCAGTGTGGTAAATCAAAACATTGCATTTATAACAAAAAGTAAATTTAATTTCCAGCAATACTTGCAACACATGCCTTATTCTCAATGCTTACAATTGTTTTGCTGTTTGTGACATTTTTTATTTTCAAACCATTGTCACCATTCACAAATACAACAGCCAGCTGTCACTACAATTGCCGATTTGCTAGGATGGAACTATGCATCATTATTGTATCTACTTGAAAACGTCTGAGCTGCTCCAGTACATGACTCAGTACACCCAGTGATGGTGGTGGCTGAGTCAAACCACTTTTCGCTAAACTCTTGGAGCACCATCTTGTCATAATCTGCCATCCTCTCCACTGACATTGGCATCATATATGAACAAATGGTAAGTAGCAAACACTACAATGCTTCATTCTAGATCATTACTGTCTAAAACCCTATTTAATTTGAGTCACTATCACCAACAGTCTGTCTGCCAATATATGCATGAAATCTCAGAAAGCAAAATATAATGCACTATTTACTGTAAAATTATTAAATGAACTTTAGAATATAGATGCATAATATATTTTATGTCTAAGTTATCCTAAAACCAGCTACATCTGCACCTTGTACTGTGCACATGTCATGTATCAATAGAATAATGCATAATGATATACTTCATCACACACACACACATATATATATATATATATATATATATATATATATATATATCATATAAATATACTTCATCACATAAATATACTTCATCACATAAATACAATAAGCAGCACAACAGAGTAGCTACTCAATGTCCACCTTGGATCAGGCTGATAGAGTGGATTTGTGCAGTCTGTTGGATGGTAGTGAGCCAAATCACCACTCACAGCAAATACGACCTTTTCAGGAAGTTTCGAAACAAATTCTGCCAGCCTCTTGCCAGCATCGAGTCTCCATTCATCGATTGTGGATAGCCGAGGTCGTAGGTCATTTGTTGTGATAATATACTTTACTCCTGAAACTCACCAAATGCCAAAATCAAATTCAACTGCAACATTCTACCTAATAAAACCATAAGACCACAATATTAATGTTCTCACTAGAAATGAATAACACATTTGCCACATGCACAAAAAACCAAAATCTTAATAACTTAAAAACCAATATCTATGTTGAGAATCTCATAGTGAACTGCATCACACAAGACCAAGTACCTATTTCACAGTCTATCTGCAACAATACTAACAATGCACCAGTTTGACTGAGAATTAATTCAACAAGCAACTAAAAATTTATTCAAGATACCGTACCTTTTTTCATGTGTTTCTGAAGATACCACATAGGTATTACTTCACCCCAGCGAAGTTTACATTCCAGCCCACCAAAACTGCGTATTCCTTGAACTGGTATAGCATGTTGATCCCAAAATGATTTCAGTTCTTTAGACCGTTCGAGGTCAATTTGTGCTGTAACCTTTTAACAAAATATAAAACTTTCATCTGTAACTTTATATAAGCCAAACTTTTAAATTTCTTGAAGCAATGACAGAAAAATCTTACCACTGCTACTAGTTAGAAAGGCAGAAGGCCTTAGAGGACATAACCTTAATCAACCTTAATCTAGCAATTAAAAACAATTTCTTACAGAAAATTCACTCCATTCACCATTCCAAAGAGCATTTCCAGAGGCAGTTTCATGAAGATAAATGCTGAGTGAGTCAGAAAGACAGTGTCCGTGTGGACTGTTGATGATGACTAAGTCTGGCTCCAAATCTGCAATTCTTTTTCCAGCAGCACAAATACCCTGATATAGCTAAATAAAAAAATCAGAATCATATAATAAATCTAATTGTGAAAATCTACTAGTCATAACTATCAATACAATAAAACAGATTAAAGTATCTAGGAGCATTTAAAGAGATGTACTTACAACTTAATATAATTCTAAGGTGGGGCGGGAAGTTAGCAGAGTGGAAAATGGAGCAGAAGGTCGCGGGTTCAACTCCATGCAGGAGCCCTAAGGTCGACTCAGCCTTCTTTCACCAGATGGCAATGGCAAATGAATAGCGGATTAATCCGCGAAGTAAACAGGTGCGTTGCATGAGAACACTGGCCTCGTATCATGTAACTTGCACCAGTCGCCTGGCTGATGGCCTTGGAAACAGATATCAGCGCCACCGCCCTGAGCCTTGAGGTTAGAATTCAGGGATGTAGCCACCAGGCATGGGCAGGATTTTAGGTGTGGGGGGACTTAAGCCCAAGATTCACTCCCCTTTCTTCCTTTTGAGCCCACAATGCCATTTTGAGCTTGAATTCATTTGGGGGGCTAGCTTCAGCTTGGGGGCTTGAGCCCCAAAGCCCATTCCTAGCTACGTCCCTGTTAGCCTTGAGTGCTCAGGAAGGACTTTACTTTTACTTAGTACTTATAATTCTAAGTAAGGTAGTCCCATACCCGATTTCAAGCGTAGGGGCCGGTGCTGATCTCCGGTTACTAGGCAAGCAGCAACGCAGGTGGCTTGCGCCATTAATCTAGAGTAGGTTTCCATTACTTTCTCTAGACCCACGTTTTACTCTTCGCAGCTTAACGCTGCTACCAATTTATCGATGCCTAAGCGATGAACGGCTTGGTTGGCCACCGGCACCATGGCTAGATCCCAGGATGGTCACCCATCCAAGTACTAACCGCGCTCGATGTTGCTTAACTTCGGTGTTCTGACGGGAACCGATCGCACAGCGCCAAGTAGGCCGGGTTATAATTCTAAGGTAATTATAAAAAAACTGGAACATGCAATTTATTTCAAAACATCTTAATAATCTGAAAATTAATATATTAATATATAGTCGATTAATCAATCAACTTTTATAGCACCAAATACAAGTCATAAAATTCAGTTTTGGACAACTAGAGACCAATCACCATAGATCTGTTCAGGTAAAACATATACACATTTGCTACAAATTAGATTAGTACTGGTATTGCATACAAGGACGCACGCATTGGGCAATGGTAAGCAAAAGGAAAAGGATCAACATCAACCTATTTAGATCACCTTCAAACTAATTTCTCTAGTAATGACTAAAAATCAAGTTATTAGTAGCATATCAAGAAAAACAAACTGACCTCAGACAGACAAGTTTTCATGTGCTGGTCAAGTTGTTTGTGTCTACAACAGCATGCTGGAGATTCAGAATTAGGATCTCCATCAAATGGCATAGCACCGTGCGGCAGAATAACTGTTGCCAACAGAACCATTCTCACTGAAAGTATCAATCAAAGCTCCTCTAAAACATTAAAAAACAGAAAACAAAGCAATAAGCCAAGGAAATCATTAAAAATATTTAAACACTGGTAGGGCCTACATATGAGTTGATTTGATTTGGCTTGTGGAAGGTGCCATGCATAAGACCCAGCAGTAACCAGAGGAGTGGTCAGGAATTTGATTTGGGGGGTATAAATATTTTGAGAGGTATAAATCTTAACTATAAACCACAGATATAACCACATATAAACCACATAAAAACTTTAAGGTAGACTGATTTTGAAGGGTATATATACCGATATATTATACCCCCTGTCGCTATGCCTCTGGTAGTAACAGTAGCAGCAGGAGCTGGTTTATTTATGGTAGCGACTAGAGATCTCATATGCTGTTACGTCGATGTGAAAATACCGATACCGAAACTACGATATTTAGCCATTCCGATGCCGACATACCAAACCGACTTTTACTGCCAAAACGCTTCTAAAAAACGTCGCCATGTGAAGTCGGCAATTTCTGAACGCCCACAAATCAACTGCCACGACAGGTAAAATACAATTATACCAATCCTATTCGAGTTTCGACTACTTTGTTTAGCTTCTTCTTATAACCTGAAGGCCATAGGTCTACGTGTAATTAACTCACGAGAGTTACCGGTACAACGACCAACCGCTATTTCTTTTACTTACTTATTTACACACACTTACAGAGTACAGACACACACACACGCACGCGCGAGATCGGTGTTTATCCAAACTCCAGGCCTTTTGGGGGATTGACTTGCAGTGTTGTAAAGTATTTAAATACTTTCAGTATTTAAATACTATTTAAATACTTTGTCCAGTATTTAAGAAAGTATTTAGTATTTAAATACTCATCCAAAATTAAGTATTTAAATAGTATTTAAATACCATAAAGTATTTAGATGCATTTAAGAAATTTAAATACTTGTGATTTATTGCAATTTTGGTTTTAGACAGTTGAACAGTTAAGTAGGTCTACATTATAACTAACATTTCTTTGCACAAAAATACGGTTGTGGCGACTCGTGTCAAATACATTATCAAGTATTTAAAAAAGTATTTAAAACTTATTTGCCAGTATTTAAATACTTACCCTGGTATTTGGGTATTTAAATACTATTTAAATACTACCTGAGAACCAAGTATTTATGAAAGTGTTTAAATACTTTCAGTGAAATATTTATTACAACAATGTTGACTTGGCTGCTTAAAATTTGATAATTTAAAATTTCTAAGTTATGTCAGTGCTGGGAAAATGGCGCTATAGGCGTTCTTTAGTTCGTTGATTGATGTCAGTTTAAATTGTAGAAATTAATGACACTTGAAGAAATTAAACTGTAGTAAAGTCAATTGCAACAGCAGGACAGCTTTCCTTGAGATTGTTGAGTTATATGAACCGATTTCCGATGATAATCTAGAAATTACCGCACAACCTCTATTACAAGCTCTCAGCTGCTATTAAAGCAAATGAGCAAGGCAACAGTGGTTCTCACACAGGGCAGTCTCTACTGAACCACTTTAAACCTTGTTATATTATATTATAATTTCGAATTATCCAGCACATTTTAAAATAAAGTAACCAATCGCGGGGCGGGAACATCATTAAACAAAATATGGAAAACTCACAACATCTCTGTGAGCACAAAAATCTGGTTACTGAGAAAAGTCTGGTTACCTGAGAATCATACACAGGAGCAGTGATGCCAGGTCGCCCAGATGGCGTCTTTAAAAAAGCCCAGAAAAGGCTGTGCAAAACAACTAATCTTTCGACACTGGGACTAATGAAGGAAAATCATTAAAAATGTACTGTCGGTCTATGTATTTATTTAATTCAATGAAAATTTTAAGAAAATAATGAGAGTTTCCTGGAAAGCAAAGAAAACGTTTATGAAGTGGGTAATGGATAAAAGCAGAGTTCAAAGAACCTATCATGCCTACTGGAAACAGTAAAGAAAAGAAAATGTGAAATATGTTCAATCTTATGCAACAAAGCAGGAATGTCTGGAAGGATATAATGTTAGGGCAATGCCTGGATCACGAAAAAGAGGCAGGCCAAGAAAAAGTCACCGACAACATCAAAGAATGGACAGGACTCTGTCTGGAGCAGGCGACCCCCAGAGCAGAAGATCGTAACATCTTGAAGATGACAGTTCATAATGCAACCAATCTTCGGAGCGAAGACGGTGGAAGACAAGACAAGACAACCAATCACAGAGCTCATTAGTTTGTTTATTAACCCATAATGCCTAGCATGCTTCAGTAAACTATTTGATGATTGGTCCTTAGCCCGTAGGGGCTGTTCGACCAGGATTGACCCAGATTCCTATCCGAAGACGGAGTTTCTGATCTTTTCCGTTGGTTGACTTGGTTACTGTGGTTCCGGTTAACAGAGTGGATCGAAAGTAGCGAGTGGATTTTCAGAAAGTTTCGTTTAGAACGAAGGAGATGGTCGACTATAGAGCTGCGCAGCTGTTTAGGCGATTGCTTGGCCGTAGGAAGTGAAACAACGTTCTCACCGGCAATGTCCAGGATTTCAGAAACAAATTGGTTTCAAGAGCGTTTTAAAAAGCCCAGGCTGTCAGATCTTCCAACTACGACTTGAGTATTATTTAATCTAGACTTAAGCATGTCAACAGTAACAAAACAGAATTTCTCTTATTTGGACTGCCACAACAACTGAAAAAATTGAAAATCCCACACTGATTTTAGCCCCAGATACAATAATAACCCCTGTTCCAACTGCAAAAATCTTGGATTTACTTTTTGACTCCTCCCTAAATTTTGAAGCAATGAAAATCTCAACTATCAAAACCTGTTATGCTCACCATTTTGATCTACGTCGCCTTCAAATGCCCCTACCTTGATATTAAAACTGCTTCCACTATTGCCACTTCAATAGTTCACTCTAAGCTAGACTACTGCAACTCACTGTTTCACAATCTTCCAAAGGCTTCCATAATAAACTCCAATCGATTCAAAATGCCTTAGCTCAGGCATTCTAAATGAAAATTTTAAGACACCATTACTCAAATCTTTCCACTGGCTCAAGATAACAGAATGCATTGAATATAAAATAAATCGATGACTTATAACTCACCCATACATCAAAACCAGTCTAAATGTAAATGAAATTAGATATTTATATTGCAACCTGGATCTACTAAATCCTAGCAAGCTCATTAACTTAATGTCAATTATCTGAATCAATCATCTCTCAAAATTTGCAACGGTGTGTTTTCATATGTTTACCTGAGCTTTGGAACTCAATTCCAATATCCTTCGTTGTCTGGTGGATCAAAGCCAAATAACAAACTCTGAGTCACAATTTTCTCCCCTTCTTGCAACATCTCCTCATGTTTTTCTTTCCAAACTAAAATCATTTCTGGATCGGCTAAATCATTTACTGGCGGTTGATGTTGGCTGGATAAAATCATTTCCTCCATAGCTATAGCCATTCTGCCCACAGAACATTTGCGTAAATGACCCGGCATGAATGACGTGACTGGACTGGAAGCTACTTCATTTGAGATTGAGTGCATAGGAATAAGGAGCTACTTGAGCATTTTTTGGTCCAGCTTTAGAAATTAACAGATTTTGTTACGCTTACTTAACATAGTAACATCATTTTATTATTATTATTATTATTAATATTATTATTATTATTATTATTATTATTATTATTATTACAGAACAAACATCATAACCAAAAATACATGACTCAAGATAATTAATTGTGACGAAATCTGACAAAAGGGACCACAAGTAGGAAACTGAGTTAAAGCCACTGCATTATAGACAGAGTCCACATTGACACATTTACAGTATAAAAACAAAGTTATCTTGCTGTTTGGTGCATTTTTCAGATATTATAATGCAAGTTCAGAAAACAGCTCTTTTTCGAAATCGCAATTTAAAGTTTTTTGTAAAGGCACATGATAACTTTAAAATACTTAATTGTTAACAAAACAAAGCAGGAATTTCTGGCAGAAGGATATATTAACAACCACAATTATCGCCTCATTGCAGCTCATAAATAAAAATATATTTGCCATGCTAACAAATTAGTACCTTAATATCAAAAATGGACAAAAATATACTATTGTGGTTTAATGTGGCATCTGTCACAGGCAAAGATAACAAATAAAATGAAATCATGAAAACCAAATTAACCAAATTAACCAATGTTAATACTTGCGAAGGGCACCAGAGGCTCTGTAATTGCGCAAGACAATTGTCAATCACAATAAACAGTAGTTTGTTTAGCTAACCCAATGTTAATTGATTAGGTAAAAGTAAAGTAATCAAATTTGTTAATTAGTTTTGTTGAGTTAAGAGGTATTTTAGCTTGTTTTTTAAATAATGAAGGTGAAGTAGGTTTTAATTCATTTTATCAAGTCTCAAAAAGTCTGATAAGCAAAAAACATCATCAAGTCTCAAAAAGTCCTGACATTTTCAACAAGCAAAAAGGCATCTGAGAACGGAGTTTATGGTCGACCTAGAGCTGCTGGCCGGTTTCATTGCATTGCTTGTATTTTACCACAAAAATAATCAATCAATTTACTACCTAATCAATGCTTTAAAACCCAGTAGGTGTGGCAGTGAGAAGAAAGTAGTTTCCCTAGATTCTCAGATCTTCCAACCCATCCAGACGACATTTTTAATACTGAACATTATTACATTCAGAAAATACAATTTATAGTTGTCTTTAGCATAATTTTATAATTATCATCAAATTGTAACTTTATAAGAGCTTGTATTCATAATAAGACATTTAAATGCCGCCCGACTTGTTATTTTTTATGTTTCAATTAACTGACCTAATCTTGCCCAAAGACTTCAAACATGCTGCTGTCAATCATCTGGCCAGTACTAGAGACCCATACCAGTAGGCTGCCACACAGAACAACATTTGACCCAGATATGACCAATCACACTAGAGTGCCTCTACAGCCTAAACTGTGAAGATAATTTTGCCAGATTTGGTCACAATTTATACTAGAAATAATCAAAATTAACACAAGAATACAAATTTAGTAACTAAACAGATGTGATTAAAATTTAACATAGAAAGTAATTAGTTGATCAGAGGTTGATTATAGTAAAATAAGTGACGGATAACCGAAGGGAAAAGAATCCCGTAAGGTGGTTATCCCAATTTAAAGTTATGGTTGAATGGCAGAAAAATAATTATGAGTGATTATAGTGTAAATGTATGTAAGTGTAAGTTAGAAGTAGGAGTGATGTTGAAAGTAATGTGCTAAATATATATTTCTTAATAGAAATATGAATAAAATCCATATATAATTAGAGTTAAATCAGTTCAATTGGTTTAAGTTATTATACTTGATTTAATATAAAAATTTTTTTAACATTACATTTATATAAAGAGAGATTATTATAATTCTTAATATTGGAGGGAAGTTTATTCCAAATTCTTGGGCCTGAAAGTTTAATCGTAAATAGTCTAGTTGTTGATGAGGCAAAGGGAATATGGAGGTTATTATTGTTTCTAGTTGATTTTACATAAGATATATTGGTTTTGTCAAGAAAATAGCTGGAGTAGAAGAATGGAGGTAGGAGTTTATTAAGGAATTTAAATATGAAAATTGATGCTTGATATTTATGAATATTTTCAATTTTTAAGATATTATGTCTATTAAAAAGATTTGTTGTGTTAATATAATCATGACCTTTAAAAATTAACCTAACTGACTTATTTTGTAAAATCTGGATTTTTCTGTTAGTGTTTTATAATTATTTCCCCAAATAATGTTACCATAAATTAAATGTGGATGTATTAAGTTGTAATATAGTTTTTGCAGAGCATTGATGTTAAGAAATTTTTAATATGATTAATTATATTTAAATTTTTTGATATTTTATTAGCTAGCATATTTGAGTTTTCTTTAAAGTTTAGGTTTTGATCTACTATGATACCCAGGAATTTTGTAGAGAATGATTGTGATATAATTTTATCATCCATTATTATTTGCCTCAAGTTTGTCGGGATACTTCTGTTCTTAGAATAAAAATATACATAGTTGGTTTTAATAAGGTTGATGGCCAGTTTATTTAATTTAAACCACGCCTGTGTAATGAATCCATTTGCACAGCTACAGCGATATTAGTATCAGTTGGTGTCCCCCAAGGATAGTTACTTGGTCCTCAGCTCTAAATACTCTACATTGCTGACGTTTGCACCTTTATTAGCTCTTTTTGCTTTACTGTTCATCTAGAGCAGGGGTATTTAAATGGCGACCCGCGGGCCAGATACAGCCAGCCAAGGGGTGTGAAATGGCCCGCGAGGATACTGAAACAATAAATAGCTGGTTTATAATACTTATGAAGTATTTTTTACTTAGCCACTGTAGTGTAGTTATTTAGATTAGTTACCCTTACTTCATTAAATGTATAGCATCTGTTAAAACTAATAATATATTAAAAAGCAGTTTGAATAGAAGAAGCCAGAAGAATATGAGCAATGAACATGCCACAGTGATAAATGACAAAATGCCTGATTTCAAAAACACCTGGCCCTTGGGCAACAGTCAAAAAATTTGTGACCCTTAATAAAATTTAATCGAATACCTCTGATCTAAAGTATTTGTACAGATGACATTCAAACCAACTGGCCTGGCCATTGTTCTTCTTAAACTGTCCCCACTCAATCATTTGGCCACCTCTTCCCTAAACTTTCCAAAACGCTATATAAATTTATGAGATTTTACTTACTTGCTTACTGTTTTCCACTACTTCACTTCACTTGCTCTGCTCTTTTGATCATATAGATGTTCATGTCACTAGATACCGTACCACTCTCACCCAGCATCGGTCATTCATAAAGTGGAGTAGAGTGGGTTGTCTCCATCTACTTACGCCTCACTTCTTACTCCCATACTCCACTCATTGCAAAGACCAGTTTCGTTTTCTTAACAAGTCACTCTGAAGCCAGGAACGCCTCAGGGTACTGGTAGTAATAGAAGAGGCACTATATAAGTTCTGTATTACATGCGCTAATGGTTACCGGTACATCTGTGTAAATTGTCATGAAATATACTGGACAAGCTGTTTGCCCATAATTTTTTGTGGGGCAGGCACAGGAAACTACCTCCCTTGTCTCCTCCCTGAAGTGGAAAAAAGCCATTTTGGACTTTCCTTTGGGCAGAGAACTCACCATCATCATTCTTTATTATGTAATAATCTTTGCTCATATAGCACCCAATTTATACATAGTTTGAGAAAATTCTCACATTTTGGGAATTGAGGACCAGTTTCTGTTGCAACTAAATTCCCATTCTTGATTTGAGAAATGATCTTCCAACCCAACTGCTAGTAGCAGCCACTGTATGCCAATCATTACATTACAAATGTTGTAATGTGATATACAGATTGGTTTAGTATCTTTTATATTTCTACTTGGAAGTGCTCCTGGCTTTGAAGTTGTTTAATGAAGAAGCGAGATGTTAGTTTTTACAGTGAATTTTCAGAGATAGTAAGGATGGGCAATTGATGGATAGAGTCAGTTTATTCCAATGAGAGAGTCCAGTGACTCTAGATGCGGTTCACTTGGCCCTTTCCTTTCTTTGGTCATTTATATTGCAGTTTGGGTGTTATGCACAGTCCATTCAAGAATGTATTCAATCCATGTTCTCTTTGGTCTTTCTCTTTGCCACACACCATCAGATCTTCCCATCATCACTGTTTTTATTAGTCTTTCCTCTTTCATTCAGCAAATGTGTCCAGATATTGATATTTTCCTGTCTTTGGTTTTGTCCATAGCAGTCTTTGTTCATCTCAGGTTTATGAGAATGGTATAATTTCTAATCAGATCTTTTAAACTTATTTTCATTACTTTTCTGTAGCATTTCATTTCAAACATGTTCAGTTTTAATCTGTCTTTGTGGTCCATGTGTCACATGCATACAATAAGGTGGATATCACACATGTGTCCAAAATTCGCAATTTAGTGTCTGTGCTGATGTTTTTACTTTTCCAGATTGTGCTCAGTCAAATTGGCAAAGGTATTGCTTGCAATTCCAATCCGCCCATGTACCTCCTAGCAGCAATCATTATCTTTGGTTAGCTTCATTATCTTTAACCCTTTGAACATGGCAGGCCGATAAATAAGATAAATAATCACTTGGGAAGCCTTCAAAGGTTTAATAACCAAAGATGATGATGTACCACATGCTATAACACTGGTCAACAAATTTTATGCAAGTTTTTGTTTCCTCTACAAATTTTGGTGAAACTAATAGATTTTGACTTGCTGAACACAAATATGTAATTAGAATTTCTGTATCACGTAAGGTTTTTAAGAAATCGACAATTTAGCATTTAGTATTGTAACGTCTTCTGCAACCTAATCCTACAGAAGGATCTAGGCAATAATGACAAGACATGAGAAAATTAGAAATGTTTTGCTGTAGATTTTCGTTTGTAGTCGCTGTCCTGTGCTTCACGTATCAGTGACCAACAGTAGTCTCCGAGCATAGACGGTCTCCACTTTCCCTGGTAGCGTTTCTCGATGCTGACAATGTCTTTGTGAAATATTTCACCATGTTCATCACTGACGGCGCCGAGATTATCTGGGAAGAAGTCCAAGTGAGAATGAAGGAAGTGTATCTTCAGTGACATGTTGCATTTCATTTATAAGTTGTAGCAGATTTCCAACTTGTTCAACATAGTTTGACGCCTTGTTTGCCCAGAAAGTTAGCAACAACATCCCTGAAGGCTGTCCAGGCAACATGCTCGGCACCCTGCAGAAGGCCCTCAAAGTGGCTGTCCTTGAGCATCTCTCGAATCTGTGGGCCAACAAAAACGCCTTCTTTTATTTTAGCATCACTGGTGCGTGGAAACCTTTGTCGTAAGTATGTAAAGGTTTCACTTTCTTTGTTCATTGCTTTGACAAAGTTTTTCATTAACCCAATTTTGATGTGCAAAGGTGGGAGATAAATGTTCTTAAGGGATCATGTTTAACGTTCTTCTGTCCTGGAACCAAGTCCCTATTGACAATAATGTGAATCTCTAGCCATTAAAGAAAGCAGCAGTACTTGGTGTAGCCTGGCTGCAGACCGAGTAGAATTGCATTTCAGATCCACATATTTTCCAGTTGTATCTCGAGTATTCTGTGTGTTTCAATAACAGCTGCATGTTCTCATATGTTTCATTCATGTAAGCAGCATGCCCAATGGGAACTGAAGGGTATGAATTGCCATTGTGCAGCAAAACAGCCTTTAAACTTAACAGCGAAGAATCAACAAAAAAGTCGCCATTCGGATGGATTGTGCTTACAGCCAAAGCAGAAAGCAATCCATCGATGTCAATGCAAAAAGTAAGACTGTCGATTTTTTGAAGAATCTCAAATCTTCATGCCGTTTCTAAATACTGAAATTTTTGTACCTGGAGAGAGCAGATTCCATCCTTGCAACCTAGATCCAAGCAATTCTGCTGATTTCTTGACAAATCTAAGTCTCTGACCAGATCATTGAGCTCTGCCTGAGAAATCAAATGAGGATTGCTGGATTCGATTCAAACTCTGAGTCTTCCGTAGCTGAATCATCAACTATCTGCAGCATTTCATATGTCTCTGCATGCTCGTCCCTCGTTCCAGTGTCCAAAACTCGGGGTTGGAACAAGAAGACTTTAGGATACTCAATAGACTTCCTATTTTTTGAAGAAAATCCTGTAACATTGGTCATGCATAAATAGCAATCCGTTACATGATTATTCTGCTCCTCCATATCATTGGTATGGCAATGGCATGGATGGACGGGATTGACGCTGCAAGCCAAGCTTGGTAGCACAAGATGAACAACATATATGAGGTGCCCATACTTTGTCCTGGTCGCCAATTTTGCATCCAAAATATAACTCATATCCTTTCTTTATGATTGCTGTCATACTCCGCTTCTGTGATTTCAACGTAAACTCTCCACAGATGTAGCAGAACGTGTCACTGCTATTGCAAACGATTTCAGAAACTTTAATTAAATTAGTTAATATATTCAATTCACAGCCTTTAACTAAACAGTTATATCTCATCAAATAGAAAGACTGCAGCTGCTTCCTAGTGCTGCTTGGTATTTATATAGGACTGCGTAACCATAGCAACAATACATGCTAGGCATGTAGTCTTGAAGACAGGTTTGGGCTGTCTGGGCATGTCTGGACATGCCTAATTATACTAATTTTCAAAATCCATGTAGTTAAGTGAGTCAGAGTGCATATTACATCTGTTATGGCGGTCACATAAGATTCTTGCCTAACCTGAATACCCATAACTCAGGTAACTCTCGAAAACCACGATTTTAAAATTCTTATAATTTTAAAATTTAAAATCAGCTTTTTCTCAAAAAACCTACGTGATAGGAAAATTTCAAAATTATTCCTGTAATCAGCATGACAAAATCTACCTGGAACACCAGAAATTGCACAGGAAACAAAAACCTTGTTGACCAGTGTAATTAAAACTTCACAATTTGGTATGCAATAATTTGGTATGCAATAATAATATTTCAATCTTGTTGCCTTTCAATTTCCAGTTAGTAGTTTAAAATAACTTAAGATGAGATCTTAAAACAATCTTTTACATTTTATGTTAATAATGTCTGCATGTATTTGGCCTTTTTGTTGGAATCTCCTGATTTGTAATTTCAGTTGCTGAGTTAAATTTCTTATCAGTTTCTCCTTATTTGTGAATTTGGCGTGATATGATGTCTGTCCATGAGCTCGAACCAGACACCACATCATACATCTGTGAGGATTTCATTCAGGGTGTTTGTCAACATGGCGACCATTGCAATAAGCTCCATTATCCTGCTCCATATCTGTGGCAGGTTAGAACATGCTATATTTTTATTTGTTATTTGTAGTGGTTTATGCTATAGTAGAACTGTTGTGTTGATTATTTAAAGGATTATAACGGAATAGGTATATTTTGGAGCTGTGCAATGTTGCAACTGATTCTTGCCTCAGCAGTGATTAGCACTGCTTTGAGTTTTCAAATGTATAGGTTGCTTTGATTTTTCCATATTTTTTCAAAATGTTTCATTTTCAGCTTTGTTGTATGGCATGTATGAGTTCATTTTGAATTGCATTCATATGAATGCTAGGGCATAACCGATTATCGGATCGGAAATCGAATCGGCCGATTAATGCCAAAAACCGATTAATCGGATTCGGCAATATGTGGCTCACCAATTCCGATGAAACCATGGAGATTAAATGTTTATATATTAAATAAATATTTAGAGCGCTAAATTACTAAAATTCGCTAATGGGGAGCGATAACTAACTAGAGTTCGCCAACAGAGGAACACCAAATACTTATAAATAGCACTAAATAACGCATTCGCAAATGGAGGAGCTAAATACTTATAAAAGCGCGACATAATTGGAATTCGCTAACGGGGGCGATAAATCCAGTAACTAGAAATCACTAACGACGGAGTGCTAGGTGTACATAATAAGTAAGTAAGCAAGTAAAGACGAAATTTCTATAGTGCTGCCCGAGAGCTTGGCGCAATGCACCAGCTTATTCACAAGCACTCAACCTGGGTAAATCCATAGTCCATAATTCATAGTCCGTGGTAGTCAAGGTTGTATAGAAATATAAATAATATAAAACGAACAACACCAAACACCAGACTTTTGTATTTCTTTTATTACGCAATTTGTTATGCATTCAACGACATTTTTTAGCGCAATCAGTACTTAGAACCATTTTACTAAGAGGTTAGGGTTAGATAACTTAAACATTTATTATGATTATCGCCGATATTAATTGGAATTGGCCAATATAAAATCCCAATTTATCGGAATCGGTAATCGGTAAGTTTCTCATATCGGTTATGCCTAATGAATGCTAATTCATATTTGCAGAAATGACAGCAGCATTTGGTACAACTGTAACTTGAATTACTGGTAACTGAACCTGCTGAAATGTGGTTCTGAGATGTTTTGATTTGGTTTGAATGGAATGAATAGCATGTTTGTTGCAGGTGGCTGAGATTTAAATCCACTGTATTTAATGACTCAGTTTGGATATATTGCTGTTCTGCTGTAGATGAATCTGGACTTTTTGGAGTGTACAGTTTTTCACCAGAGATATCACTGTTCATTGAATCTCAGTTCTGTCATCCCATGAATACCGAATGCCATTTAGAAGTAGGTTCATTTGCGGCTAAGATTGGTGGGAATGGCGGGGAGTATTAACGATGATTTGATGCCTCTTCCTAATCAACATAAGATTTATAATGGCAGAATATTCTACTGTGGAGGTTATTGACTAAATGACCCACAATGAAAGTCTCTGATGTTATAATATAATTTATAATATAATATAACAAGGTTTAAGGTGGTTCAGTAGGGACTGCCCTGTGTGAGAACCACTGTGAATAACTTAAATATTTTGAATTTTTTAGTTGATATTTCAATCTTTAAAAATCATGTATTTTACTCGATTGTTAATTTCAGATTTTAAAATTATTTATTTAAACAGCCTTGAGTAAGAAGTAAGTAAAATCATGTGAATTTATATAGAGTTTTTAAATGTATTACCACAGTAGCTGTTTACTTTTTGTCCTTAGTATTACAAACTATATCCAATTTTTTTCTAAAAGTGTCATTCATTAAATGACTACAAAGTATTAAGACCATTTGTAGGAGTCATTTGAAATCCTATTGAATTTCATAATAACTTGCTTAAAATTTTGTATGTTATTGCTGTTTCAGCAATCTCTGGCGATAAATGAATCCTGTGTCCTAACCGATGTTTGTATAAATTTCGATATCATGATGGCTTCAGTGAGACATCTATCTTCTGTTGGAAAAGTTGATGTTAAGCGCTTAAGTACAATGTCTTATGCCATGCCTTTACTGTCTGGAAGTAAAGATTCGGCAGTAGTTAAAAAGTATTACACTCAGTGGCGTTGGTACTGGTATCATGCAGATGAACGAATTTGGAAGGTTTTTGGTGAGGCAAGTTATGAATAATCTTCTCATTTGATATTTTTAGTGATTAAACGTATTTTAAAATAAAAATCATAGTACTGAAATGTTTTGAATGAGGTGATGATTTGCTGCTTAAACTGGATAAAATCTCATAAAAAGTATTTTCTGAGCAACTGGAATTTGCCAAAAAGTGACTGATGTTATATATATATATATATATATATATATATATATATATATATATATATATATATATATCCATATCCACAGATTCCACAAGTCAAACTGAGGTGGACAAAATATATTTGCTGTATGGTATCATCCAGATGGGGCCATTGCATAATTATATAATGCTAGAGGTTGAGTGGGTGAGTTCCTTGAAAATGTTACAAAATTTCATGTGGGTGGTTGTGAGCGTAATGTTACCTAACTCTTTTAAAAACTGATTTACCAGTGGTAAACAGCTACAGCTAGAGAGTTGGGCATAGCTGCCGTTGTTATACTAGGTTACATTTAACGTTATTATATGCCATCAAACAGCAGAGAGACAGCGTATTAATGATGTCATATTTTTATGCATATAGTGTATTAATGACGGAATATAAGTTACCTATTGCTGAGGTGGGTCTTTTGAAATGTTATTGATGGTTACAGGGTGGGTGGGTCAGAAAAGACCATTTCCAAAGTCATGTAATTATTCAATGACCTCATAGGAGATATTTAAAACCTTGCCCTTATCCTCATATTACATGTATAGCAACTGCTTCAAAAAGTTTTGTATTGCAAATAAGTAAAGATATAGTTAGCTACCAAAGTATCTACTCTTGTTCCTGATGTTTTTTAAAGAAATATTAATATTTATAATAATTTTTCCATAGCATTGTCCAATTCCTGATCAACAAACTCTGGAGATGAAGTTCTGTTTCCAGCAGAGGCAGCTAGACTATCGATTTGAGGCTTCTGATGGCATAGATTTTGTTATTGAGTATGGACCTAGCAACTGGCTTATGACTCTATTGCCTTTTGTGTTACTTAAACCAACTAATAAGACAGCGGAGGGATGGCCGATCCGAAGGCGACCGCTTCTGCAACATTCCTCCGCTCTGTAAGTGTGCAGATTTTGGCAAAACAGGGCATTTAGTTGAGATGGCATTTTGCCAAATAAGCCCAACCAAAACACTTTGATCATCTTTGAAAATGAATGAAATGTACCATCTTTGACACTAGTCGTTTAGAGTGTATGACTTGAGGCTCTGGGATTTAATTGCCAGTTTAATGAAACTAACATGATGTTAAATAATATTTGTTGCTCAAATATCATATATTTAATAAACATTTCAAAGTTTCCATAAAATATTTTAAATTATCTCACTTTCTGCCACTCGTATGCATATTTCTAAATGCTCTCGCTGGCCGCTTGGAATCCTGTGGTGGCCCACGGGCTAGTTTTCCCACCCCAGCCTATACCCTGTAGATTGCTCCTCTGCTGATATGGACTGAACATTTCGGCTTTACTTGCTATAATTAAATTTGACTTAGATTTGGTATGCATAGGAACTAAGATTGAAATGCAACAGTTAAGTTATTGTGTTGCAGTAGTCCACAATGGCCTCCAATCAAGCAGCTACCTTATGTGATTTCATTTCCAATGTCCTGGACTCCACTGGATCAATCTAAGGACTGGGAAGTTGTGAAACTATCCAAAGATTCCGCAGAATTTGCAGAGGTTAATGGATCTTTTGTGAAATCTCTAATGGATCAGAGAACTACAACTCACAGAAAAGTGAAAGAGATCTTTAGACTTCAGAACCCTTTTGTCTGGCAGAGATATGTTATGTAAGTTATTTCTGAATTGTGTGGATGATTAATTATACGATTATCCATATGTTACTATGCGCATTTATGCAAAATTCTGCATTGATCATATACCGCATACAACAATTAAAACAGCTGCAGTATAAATCGGGTATATGTAGTATTGTAAAGCACTCTTGTCTTTGGCCATTTTTGCCATTCTTACTGTGCTATAGAAATTGTCTAGCTAATAATAATAATAACTGGACTTGCTTATAACAGACTGTTGTCTATAGTGGACAAGGTCTGCTGATCCTGGCCATGTTCCTTTACGAACATGCAGAAAAAGCATCAGAATACAGCGGACTCACATACGCTGTATAATGGGATGTCACATATAACAGGCAAACAATTTGGTCCCCAGAGCCGCTTTTAGGTGCAGTTTTGTTTAGCTGTAACGGACATGCAGAGTTCTAATAATTCTGCATTGCAGACTCTGCCTACAAGGCACATGGCTTGCTGGTGATATCCAGTGCAGTTGGAATTATTAATAGTCACACTCTATCAATAGGCCTTGTGTACAGTATGCATAATGCCTTAGAGCAGTGCTTCTTAAACTTTCTGAGGCTGTGGACCGACAAATGCTTTGACAAAATTACCAAGGCCCAACAACTTTCCAAGTTCCTATAATGACAAACGTATTTTAAAGAAAACATTTTTGTATTATTATTATTATTATTATTATTATTATTATACAGGACGATTTCTGGAGCGCCGTAAAAAAAGCTAAAAGGGCCCAAGTCAAAAGCACTTTACAAAAATGATATGTTAAACAAGTGTGTTAAACAAGTGTGAATTACATTACACTGATTACAGTACACTATTCATTTAAACTAGTATGCACAGTTTTCGTAATTTAATTGATGTCTAATCCTCCAAGTTTGTGTTTAATTATTTCAAATTTCCAAATAAATTACATCTATGCAACCCAGTAACTAAACCTCCATGACCCACAGTTTGAGAAGCACTGCTTTAAAACACCTTTTAGAGAGGGTATTAGAATGCTTCTTGTCATTTGCTCTGCATTTACAGTAGCAAGAAAAAATATGGGTATTTGTGACATAAAATGATTGTAACGTATATAACATATATATTAAAAAATTTGACATAAAAAGTTGCAGTAGGTGAAATGTGGTACTCTGCATGTATAACCAATTACAGACCATATTTAGTCAGGTAACGTGGGATTTACTGCATGTACGGTAGAATAATCTATACCACAGGTGTGTCTGCTGGGTGTCCTGTAGATATGTTCTGGCATGCAGCAACTCTGGATATAACAGACTAGATATAACAGACTAGATATAACAGACTGTTTTGCCAGATCCTTAAAGTATACTATAACAGGATTGTACTGTAGTTAAACTGTATATTGCAGATGGTATTGCTAGCATTTAGACCATCAACTCACAGTTAATTTTCATCTTGTCTAGCAAGAAGAATTTTATGCAAGCCAACAATAATTGCAACGAGAAGCAATTGTTTCATGGGACGATGACAGAATGTGCAGTCAAAGGCATCTGTCGACATGGCTTTGACATTCGTTGCAATGGAGTGAACAACACCATCTACGGGAGGGGTTCTTACTTTGCAGCTTCGTCTGGCTACAGTGATAGGTATGCTCACAACTCGGTTCGCAGAAGAAGCTGGATGTTCTTGGCTCGGGTTTTGGTCGGCAGGTATGCTCTTGGGAATAAAACAATGTCACGTCCGCCTCCGATTGATCCGGCGCGGCCATTTGCCGAGCTTTACGACTCGTGTGTAGACAGTACTTCGAATCCAAAGCTATTTGTGATATTTGACTGTGACCAATGTTATCCAGAATATATAATAGGATATAATGATGCAAGCACACCTGATTCTGATTAACTTTTTCATTCATGCCATTTATTTGTAGTGTGTTTTGAAATTAATCTCAATATAATTTTTTTAAAGCTTACGAACTAATGTGAAATTTAAGACCAGTTTTAAAAATTAGAAGCTGTGTATATATATAATATATTATTAAATAAAAACAATAAAAATGCATGTTATAAAACAAAATTGAATTTTTAAGTTTGGACAATTTCTTGTACCATATGCTCCACGTTTACAAAATAAGATATTTTGAACTAGTTTGGTCATATAATTGGCAATTACCCAGTATCCAAAATACTAATTAGAGTAATTGTCAATGTAAATTATTCTTCTCTTTATTGTTATTATGAAAATTAATTTGTTTAACAAATCAGACCACTTTATTTTTTAAAGCAAATAGTCTACACATTCATTGAATCAGGTTGTATCAATATACCCAGGGAGATTTACAGTTCTTTTGATATTAAACATTTATTGCACATCCAGAATTATTACCTTACTTTACAATTTAGTTAACTGTAAGCTGGTTTCGATTAGGTTTACAGCAGAGGATTCAGGATTTCATAAATGGAAAATTAAGCCACAAGCTTTAATACACCGTATTTGTTGCCGTAATTGTTGCTCTTTCAAAAGCAACTGGTGTGCAAGATGTGTTCAGAAATAGAAGACAAGTTCAGTCAATGTGTCTTTGAACATGATTGAGCTACAGTATGTGCAGTATGCAGCATAATTAATCAGCCAATCTAACTGAAGAGTGCTTAAAAATTAAAAATGGAATATTGACATATTTTAAAATACAAAATGTAGCATAGACCAAAGAGAAATATTTTCAGATAGTTATTTACCTTTGACACATGATGCTATTCATGAAATTTAAATAATAATTATGCACTTCTACAGCACCATTTATAATACACATGAAAAAGCTATTCAGAGATCAGTCAGAAATTTAAATAATAATTATGCACGATAGACTTGGTTCGCAGCACTAGTCGTCTCTCGGGTTTATAATAACAGTGTGCTGTTTGGACTACCGGTCGGTCAACTTATCGATTGCAGTCGGTCCTGAATGGTTTCAGTTCGGTGCTAGATGGAGCGGCCATAACGCCATTCAAATCCATCTTGCGGGTCCCTGAGCAAAACTGGCTCACGTTCCGTGCGCTGAATGACCCCACTGTCTTGCGTATCTGTCGGAACTTATCAGCCGATCGAGACAGAGTCGCTCCCTTCTCCGTTCCGGCGCCAGCAATCATCTCGTCGTCCCCTCCGCTCAAGACAGCGGGGCTGGGGACCGGTCCTTTCGTCGTGGAAACCCGGCGTCGTGGAACCTGCTCATGGCTGTGACAACCGAGACAGTACTATCTCAAGACGCATTTGTTTAATTATTTTTAATGTAATGTAAAATTGTCATAATATAATAATAATAATAATAATAATAATAATAATAATAATAATAATAATATAATGCACGTTAATGTAAACCTTTACTAAATAATCTGTGAAAAACTAAACAAGTGAACTTCAGAACTAAACTAAGAATTTTCAACTCTAATATAAAATCAGTTTTGCGCTATGGCTTCGAAAGTTAGAGGTGGACTAGAAGCATCAATAAGAAAATACAAAGTTTTGTAAACAGATGTCTATGCAAGATTATGGGCATCTCTGGTGGCCAAACAAAATTAGCAATGAGGATATTTGGGAAAAAACGTCACAAGAACCAGTAGAACTTCAAATAAAACAAAGAAATGGAGGTGGATTGAACAGTTATAACAGACTATGAAAGACATCTGCAGATGTCTTTCATAGTTCAATATTTGAAAATTTTCAAATAGTTGAAAATTATTGCATCTGTCACATTCTTTCAAAAGCAATGAAGATCCTTCCACTTTTCAGATTATCATTTGCTCCTCTTTCCTCTTATTATCTGCAGCCAAATCTTTGACTACATTTTTGTTGTCGGTCCGCTAGACTATTGCAACATGCTTTATTTGTCTGCCCAAAATATCTGAATTTCAGTTGAATCTCTAAGATATAGCAAAGACAATGTACTTTATATGTTGGAAAAATCTTATATTGTAACACAACAGATACATATTTGAATTACTTTTAATAAGAACAATATGCACAAACTATACACCCCACAAATGTCAATGATTGACCAGAGAGTAAAACAAATGAGCACCATGTATGAGCCGTGAAAGCGAGTCAAATACCACTAAGTTCAGCTCTAGAGCTGATGCTTCCAAATGAGCTGAGGCCCAAAATGCCAAAGACTGCCTGGTGGTCAGGTATCTTTCAATGATTGCAGACCCCGATCGCCAAAACAGTGTCCAGCGACAGCATCTATATTTAAGCCTTGGCTATTGAGTTTGAAAACTATTAAGTTTAATATACACAAGTGCTAGCTCTTCCAGATTCCAAATATTGTACATATATATATGTATTTTACAATGTAGATCCTAAAGTAAGGTAAAAGCAAGATGGAAAGCCCACAGGAAATGTCACAAATCATGAGCTCATGTCTAATTTAACATTCAAACACATACTTGGACAAAATATAGTTACAAGTTTATATCATTCACAATAGAGTTATATAATGCAAGATTGTGCATGCACTCATTTTGTACCTCTTTTTTGCTTACAGACTTATGACATGGCCAGAATTAAACTTACTGACATTGGCAACTTCAATAAAAGTAACAAAAGCAATGTGTTACATAAATAATATTTAGCAAAAATATGATTGTTCTAATTATAAGCAGCTTTGTTTCCTGTAACTGTACATAAAAACAGCTCTAACAGGCATTAGGGAATGACTGGACGCTATTTTCCACTGGATACCAAATATTTTGGGTCAATATTTGCTGGATCAAAATATTACTACACAGGATTAGAATGCCCTTGCAAAGTCTTGGGTTTGCAGGTAGACTGCCTGGGGTTGAAAATAAATAGTACAATCATTTCTTCAAAAAGCAATAAAGAAGCCTTCTATGCTAAAAAGACTCATTAAGTTATCACATGCCCAAAAAGTATTGTTACAAGTTTTAAAATCATAATGGCAACATCAGAGTGAAAGTTAAACAAAATCTGTAAAGTTACATTTAAATCATTCACCAAAAAAATAAAATCCAAAACAAAAATCAAAATTCTGATTTGGTAGTTTCATGACATAAATATTATTTGGCAAATTCGGATATTGCCGAATACCACACTATCCGGCAAGAGCGAATGTCCAGAGCGGTTTCTGGTCATTCCCTAACATTTACCAGAAAAAATATTTGTATCCAGCATGCATCAACAAAATTTTAAAAGTTGACTAATTACAGTTCAAGTTCTTGGCACTGATTTGCATTACTTTCACTACATGATCACGTTTGTGAATAATTAAAGTATTTTGAGCATTTGGAATGTTCCAGAGCTCTGACAGCAGAAGTCCAAAATCCAACTTAACAATTGCTCCAAAATGTCATAAAGTTGCTCATCGTAAAAAATACAAGCAAAGAACTTGAATGTTGCAAATTCCTTCACATCTTAGACCTTGTTCATCAACATACACAATTTCTATTAACAGCACATACTTGCTGGTCATGGGCCATACAAACATGTTTATAAGCATGTCAGGAGAATCTGAATAATGCAGTCTGTGCATTCATGAATTTAAAAGGCTACGTCTCTCGGCTTTGGCCATCAAAATACGATGTTAAACACTTCATAAAACCTTAGGTTCAATCATTACCCCATCATAGCATTGAAATAATTCTGCCTCAAAAGAGTTCAGTGACATGAAATCAGCAGTAAAAGTCCAATGAAACAGAACATTCAATACCCAACTATCAATGATTCATTCACCAGTATTCACAATTAATGAACGGTGTTGCTAATTGACTATCACAGATCCAATCACAGAAATCAATACGGGAAATGAATAAATTCTATGCACATTTGATGCCAAACTACTTTCTTCTAATTGCTGCTATAAATTTTGCAGAAAACTGTACAAAAGCCACATTCAGGACTAGCATCAATGTCATTTTGGTTACTAGTATAGTAGTATTAATAATAAACATTTGGATGCATGGACATGGCCAATGGAGGAAGACATTCAAGACACAATTGCAAAAATCTTGAGAAAGTCATATAGAAGATGGAAATGAGTATTTTATATAATTTAATTAACATGGAGACGGTTAATCAGTAAAGCCACCGATTCTAAAAGAAATGTGCACAGAGCACGAGATTCCAAATTCATAATGCAACAGTAAAGTAATAAAATGCAGCATTTATGATGCAAGGTATATATTTAAATTTGCATAGGAGTGTTTAATGTACAAATTTATAACTACTTGATCAGTTTTGTACAAGACTATATGTGCAGTGAATACAGTTTTCATCATAGTTTCAATTATAATTCAACTGAAGCACATACAATATGAATATTTTATCACAACCAGTTAAGCTGAAAGGACAGTGCTATAATAATACTTATTCACTTGTTTTATCAGTTGCCTACAATATTTTATTACTGATTTCAAGTCGTCTTTATGATAATTTCCTGCTCAGCCAAGTCTTGGCAAAGCTGAAACCTTTGTGATTGGACTCCAATCTTCTGACTTTGAATGAGACATACGAGATTTCAGGTTCGTCGATTCACTGTCTTGGCTAGAATATAACTCCTTCAGTTGAGCAACACTCCAACTGATGTTAGCGGGATCTAAAAGTTTGGCATCATCCTTTATTCTGCCAACACTCTCGTATAAGGGTCGCCTGGAGTTCTTACTGATCATAGCAGAATCGGGGGTTGAAAGAGAGGAAATATAAGTTTTTGAACAACTGTTTGGGACTTTGGAAGCATCAGAATTCAAAGGAAGACCAAGAAAGTTCTCTCTCAACTGTCGGACACTGGTATTCAATAATTTTAGACTGTGCATATGAGGTACTTCTTTTGTAACCGAATAACGAGGCTTTACTACAGATGGTGTCAAGCTAGAGCTGATCAAACTGATCTTCTGTGATGGTTTTGATGTATGCTGCGACGTGTCTTTGAAACCGTCATCATATACTTCTCCTGTACGTTTATCATTTAGAAAAATCTCACCTGCACTGCTGGCTTTACTCAGATGTAAAGAAATATCCGGATCTCTTCTGCCTGTGCATCCATGGTCAGCATTTGCTCCTATACTAAGGTTCTTATCAACTTCACGTCCAAATCGGGATGTAGTACACGACAAGTCAGGTTTTCTGGAAGGCGAAAGATCAACACATGAATGTGCCGACTGAACATACTGCTTTGCCAGTTCTTTGTGCCATTCTCTGTCCTTAATTGTCACCGATTTCCTTTTAACATTTTCATTATGATGAATAGTACTTCTCACAGACACAGATAAATCTTTAGCACTCATAGATTTTCCAGATCTCTCTATATTTTTCTGCAACAAAACATTTTCTAGTGAAGCAAAGTTCTCCTTGGACCGTTCAATTTCACACCTTCTTGAATTAGCCTGGGGCACATGTTTGCCGTTCCTATAGCGTTCTGAGGAATCACTCTTGCTCCTTCCAAGATCAGATCCTCCTTTGCCTTCAACATTTAATCGTGGATCAGAGTTAGGCTTTTTAAGGTAGCGATTTCTGGAACGTTTCTTAGTTACTCGAAAGCGAATATTGTGGTGCGATGAAGAAGGGGCCTCATTCACAACCTCAGCGGATTGCAGTGAATCATTCCCTTTATCATGACATCGATCATAAAATGATCTTATTTCACTAAATTGTTTAGACTTTAAAGCATGAGTTGGTGTCATTTCCACTCTATCCACAATCGGCTGTCTCTTTGCTTTATGCTGTGATATGTCTTTCAGGGATGCAATATGATGATGATGACTGTTACTAATGTCTTTACATTTTGACAATTCTGATTTTGTTAAAACTGCTTCTCTTGTTTCTTGGGTTGGGAGCTTATTAGTTACAAGACAGTCATGTGATGGACTCTTGACCTGTTCAAGATGTACTAAATTTTTCGAATCTGTTCTCAATGAAACATTGTCAAGACTTTTCCAGTGCGGAATAAGCTGCTTCCTTGCTGAACTATCCTCTGAATACTTCCTTACACCAGATGTCGAATGCTGTTCACTGGGTTTGCGATGATGCAATAGAACCTCGGCTTTATCTAGAGTCATTTCTTTATACACTGGGTCGCACAAATTGGCATCGTCTACACTAGAATTCTGTAGAGCCATTTGCCTGTAAGAAGAGTCAACAGCAATAGGCGTGGGAGATTCAGATGACATTGCACTCAATTTTTCTCCTACAAGGCTCACTGAAGTAAAGTCATATAACACAAGCTGTCTATAACCACTTACACCGGGCTGATGTAAATAGCTCTGAGAGGACAGACCTGAGAAAGCAGTTGTCATCCCCTGCTGCAGTTTCTCAGGATCAGATTCAACTGCGTCTGCACGAATCAGAGGTCGTCTGGGCGATGAATCCTGCTGTCTGCTCTCTTTCTCTTCCACAGCTGCGTCCGTGGGTGCATCTGGCCAAGAACTGTCAGACGAGGAAAGCAGGCAAGGCGACTTTTGATTCAAACCTGAGCCCAGACAATTCTCACCTAAGACATCGTCACAAGAGTCTAAAGAAATACGTTCATTTATAAATGCTGAACCAACAGAAGAAGCAGTGCTATCTTTCTTAGCGTATTCAAATTCATCCTCTTTCAGTTCTTCCGGCGTCTCAAGGAATTCTTCTGCAAAAATAGTTCCATGCAAGTCACTAAGCGGGGGAGGACGAGATCTTGTCTGATCAAACTGATGACTTCTACCTCCACTTAAATTCTGCTCAATGAAAGTTGACGGCATTGAAACAGTAGAGCTATTTTCATGTTCCAAACTGACTTCAACTGTAGGTGGCCAATTCTTCTGGCAAACACTGCCAGCATCTCTTCCATGCTCGGCATCAGAAACCTCTTCAGAGTTGTTGTTAAGACTTCCAAGAAAAGACACACCAGAATCATTTGTGCTCAACTTCTTCTGACTCTTGACTGTCTTAGGCGTGGGAAATGTGTCTGCCGATTGATCAGGAGACACATTAAAAGGATTGGCAGGAGGCCGGAGCATCGACTGAAAAAACAGCGTTCTCTTGGAAGGTGCAGCAGGAGGATCTAAGAACGACTCTCTGGGCAGAACGTCCGAGAAAGAAACCAAAGACTGATCAACAGATTCATTGTGGGGAGATTCAATTGAATCAAGCTGGAGAGATTCAGCCGACTGTATGGATGAAAGGGTGTCCATAGAAGAGCTCGGCTGCAAAATAGGAATTCCTGCAGCTGGTCTCTTCTTGCAGTGTCGCACCTTCTTTGGCATCAACTGCTTGCAATCATCTTCTTCTCTGCTTTCAGATGAAGTATAGTATTGAATTTTGGCAGACCGTGGCATTTTTGAGTCTGACAATCTTCCTCTGCAGTCCTGACCTTCGTCGCCAAGCTGCAAACCAGAGTCACAGCTTTGGCTATTTTGCAACTTAAAACCAGTTTTATCTGGAACAATAGGACTGTAGTCTGCTTCACTGCACGAACGAGTAAACTCATAGTCCAAACTGTTACACACCGAATCTTCGGCTGCACCTACAATAAAGTGCAACAGCATCAATGCCTTTGAATATATTAATTAGCATTAAATGCTATAAAGTGCGGGTGTTTACAATTGGTAAATCTGCTAGTAACAACATGAAAAAGAAACTTGTATCGTCTCAAAAAGTAATTTTTGTAAAAAGAAATTTCTCAACAAATATTAATCCCATCACAGTATGTGATAAACAAATGTATCACAGTTACCACATTCTTTCAAATGTAACTTTAGTGCAATACAATTTCACAAATTACATTTGATGCCTTTTATAAATACTACATGTTCATTGGATGCAAACTACATGCGAGAAATACAGCTATGCTGTCATAATATAAACATGACACAAATATTTAATTATATTTCAACAGGTGAAAGTTTCAAAAAATTAATAATAAAAAGGGTCATTTTCACAATCTGAACATTGAATATTAGTGCCATAAGATAAGCTATAATTGCTATACCAGAGCTTTGCCTGCTGTCGGAATCTGCACTGACACCCCGAAGCACCATCTGTGTAGGTCTTTTTATCACAGCTGCATTTCTCAGCAGTGTAAGGCAGTCAGGACCAAATATATCTTCAGCAGAGTCGATCATTTGTTGTACAAGAACGTTGGCATTCTGAGCGTCCTCTTTCTGCACCACTATTGAATTGCCCGGCCAAAGAAGAGACTGACCAATGCATATTGCCAGATTGCTAGAATTCATTTTGCATTCTTCCGAATGTTTTGCCAAGTTGCACAAAACGCACACAAGATGTTGTAAGAGCAGTTGGTTATAGGAAGGCAGCATCTGGACAAGCCTGCAAAATTTAAACTTATTAAACTTTGCTCCATTAAAACATTCTTAACTATAACTAAATATAGTTTTTCAGCCTTTATTTTACATGCATTTGAAAAATTAAAAACAAAATTATTTAAGGTGACCAGCACTTAAAATCAATATTGCACTGCACCATTATTCAGCTTTTATGAATAAAATCCATTATTCATGCTATTCAGTGATTTTAATATAAGAAAGCTAAATGTAGTAGAGTCTTGCCACAATAAGCTTGGTCATCATTGAACCTAAACTAAACTGAACGAAGTCTGCAGATGCATCATTCATCATTGCTAAAATGAACTTCAACTACAATGGATGAACTCTGCAGATCTTTTGAAAGTTTATTACAACAGAAGTAGTTATACATGAAAGTATCTGTATTAGATAACACACTGTTTGATGCTGTTAATTTGTTCTTCGTGACTTGGAATCAAGGCAGTTCTCATCCATTCATGATACAGCTGACAATTTAGGAGACAGTTCGGCAAATTACGAAGAAACTCCTTTAGAACATAGAAAAATTATGCAAAATATCAATTAACATGACGATGAAATTTCACACCAGACAAAAAACTAGAGGAAATGCATAATTGTTAGTTGAAGTAAAAATGATATAACATAACAAATGCTACATAAGCAATTTAGCATAATTAAATTTAAAATCATGTAGTGACATTACAGGCATGTTACTTGAAAAACAGAGTCAAGTAATTTGTGTCACAAATTTACTTATCCATCAAAGAAGTCTGGCAATAAGAGATCAAATTTTTTAAAAATTATTCAATCTTAAGTGGTCCAGGAACAGTTAACCTATAACAATATTACACAGTAAGAATGCCTATTTTAAAGTTATTGTTAAATGAGGTATCTAGTAATATTATTTTATTATTGCATGGTTGTCAAAGCATGTTAAGTCATTCACAATTTGCCCAATGTTGCTATGCAGTGGCTAGGGTCAGATTCGAATCTGCTACCCTGAAGTTGCATGCCCAGAATCCTATCACTATACCGCCATGCTCCCTAAAGACTAATGTTAAATGAGTTAATATTAATAATTTTACAAAGACCAGTTTAAGATAACTATTATTTTCCAGGACACATGCATACAATGTATCGAAGTTTGAAGCATCACTGAGGATGTACTTGCACATGTCAACTACATAATTACAGAATGCATCAAAAGCAAAATCAGATAACCTGCAAAATTCAAAGAAAATTTGGGATCAACGATAACCAGCTAAACCTCATCGTAGGCACCATGATGAAAACATTTACAAAATAAGTACAACCTATTTATCTCAGGGCAATATTTCTAGCAAAACAGTTATTCTCCACAGACATAAAAAGCAGGAAGTACGGTATAAATGTTCCATACCTTCAGCAGTACAGCAGCCAGTGTCACTGGAATTTCATCAAAATTGACTGACTCGCCACAGTCCAAAGACTGCTTCATGGATATAAGTTTTGCGTGATTGGCTGACTTTCGAAACACACCATCCGAACGAGGACCATCAACATACAACTTTCTTAATATTTGCTATAAGACAAATTAAGTAACCATTTCCAGCAATCAAGATAATTTATCTGAATCAGAATTCTATAATACAGAGGTCATTTAGATAATAGTCACAAAACAGCATAAAGCATTTAAATGTAAATGAAAATCTTATAATTCTTCTCCTGAGCAGTTCTTTTAAACAAAAGCCAATAAGTATGTATGCACAAGAAATTTGAAGCTGAAATATGAAAGCCAATTGTAAATCACACTCATCATCATCATCATCATCATCATCATCATAGTTGCTTTCTGCCAGCTCATTAGCGGCAATAGGTAGACACAAAACTTTTCCATTTATCTTTTTCCGTTGTTTAACAACAGGAAAAAATCACACTGCATTCGAATATTTCTATTACTATTTCAACTTTCAAGCATAATATGTACCATTCAATCATGACACGAAGTTTGAAAATTTAAGTTCAACCCAAGTTTACTCATTTACAGATTTAAAATTTAAGAACATGATTAATGAGACTGGTGATGGCTTCTGGTCAAGTTGGTCAAAGCATACATTGTCAATGGAGACAATACGATCAAAAATTCAGAAAGCATTTCACTCTAGAACTAGCTTAGAAATGAAATGAAAATGGCAATTATAATGAAATACAAAAACAAAAAAATCAAGTAATCCGCTTTCTGTACCATGACGGGAAAAGGAATGGCTGCATTCTGCTCACAAAGTTCAGACAATTCACGCTCAAACAGTTTCAGATGCCCCTGCTTTGTCGGCGGTCTTTTAAATAGGCGCTTAAGAACTCGACCCCTTCTAACCGGCTTATTGCTTTCACCTATAAGCAAAGCAACTGCTTCAGACGCAATCACTCAAACATTCCTGCAATTTTAAATCAATAAAATGTCATCTTCAATAGTCTAATGGAAACAGCAAGAACAAATCTGCACACTAAGAATGATAGTTTACTATGCATTCATTGCTAAATATTACAGACATTTGATTTGAAATTCAACATAATTTTACTTATTTTACTTCTTATATTTCAAAGTTTACTTATTGCTACAAAAGATTAGAAGGACTTTTAACCTGAAATTCAGCATAATGAGCTGAATAGACTCTGCATAGAAGCCTCAAGGTGTGAGGTCCCAATAACAAGTACCGGTATTTAGCAAGTAGCTAAATGATAAGGAAAACTGCACTATATCTACCAAAATCAGATTTTGAAAGTACTAGATAATTTCCTCAGCTGTCAAGCAGTTTCTAAACATTAAGTATTAAAAATTCTAAAAATCAGCTAACCTTTCTACTCCTGCTAATTGTAATAGTAAGACAAACAGGTTTTTGAGCAAGCAAATATTCTGCTCAAATTATATAAGATGGGCAGATGATACGTACCCATGATCTGCCGCTGAACCACCTTCTTGTTACTTCGTAATATAAATTGGATCTTTACATCCAAAGTACCTTCAGCAGACACCTGAGAACTATTCATCCATATTGTGAATGGATATTCGTGACCTATTAAGCAAATAAATGGATAGATGAAGCAATGATTATGAGGGAAACAAATATCTGAATCTGTGTATCTCCATACATCAAATTTGCACATATAAGTGAGTACTAAATAAGAAAGGCATTTGCATTATGATCCAATGCTATACACTGACATAAAATCTTTTTTTACCTCCAATAGGATAGGACTTGGAAACAAAGAAGTTTGTCAAAAAAAATAAACCTTAAAACCATGTTGTTTACTGCAGTCACATTGTTTATGGTAGCCACATTGTTTATGGTAGTTATGTATTGACAAAGATGAGGACATTAATTAATTTTAGCCAAAACAGTTGAAGGCCTCCAAGAGGAAATGTAACTGACCAAGTATAAATGCACACACACACAGAGTCACACACACACCTACACATGCAAGCTTAGAGAAATTACTTCCAATTAGTTTAGAACATAACACATAATTGCATCTTGTGGCTGGATGATGAAGAATGGCTGAATAAAGTGGAGCTTCAGATGCAAGTGAAGAATACAAACTGAAGGGTTTCATCAGCACATTGAACAAGTGGAAGATGAGAAAGATTGAGAGAAAAAACAATGAAGAGATAATATCTTGTGACCTTTCTGTTAAACAAAATGAAAAAATGTAGACAAAATTGTTTACATTTGATTAAATTGTGTTCTCTAAAACTCTTCTCTGTGATCTCAGACACAGCAAATAAAACCAATCATATGCATCACATTAGCACAATAAAAGCAGGCTAATCCAAGTCAATATAAATGACTAATATAGGAAACACACACACACACACACACCTGCACCAACTAAGCTGCACCAACACAACACATCATTAGATGCATACCAGTGATACTTGGACTTGGAAAGGCATTTCAAGAACATTGCGGACTTGGACTTGTACTTGGACTTGATTTTTCTTACTTAGACTTGGACTTGGACTTGATGGTCAAAGACTTGGACTTGGACTTCCAGAAAGAGGACTTGGTTCTCATGTTAAACTGCTTAACTTATTAATATTATTAATATAATATTATAATAAATTTAGTGATCTTATCATTTTACTGATATAAAGGTTAATAACTTATAAATTTCCTAATTTGAATTATTATCAAAAACGTCTGGCAAATTTTAATTGTTTTATGTCCGAATGTAGTTTTATTAAAACATCAGAGTGGCAATCCTCATGGAACAGAAATTATTGTGGTTGTCACTGGTTGATGCTTTGTTTAAAAAATCAACGCTAACACTTGGACTTGGGCTCGGACTTCACGGTCACTGACTTGGACTTGGACTTGCACTTGACGGTCCCTCACTTGGACTTGGACTTGGACTTGAATGTCCTGGACTTGAACTTGGACTTCCAGAGAAAGGACTTGATCACAACACTGATGCATACTATCTGGAATGCAAAGTTCCAGGCAGTCTTGGAATGGAAAATGGCATTTCAACACATTGTGAAAAAGATGCATAGAGATTTAAAAACATTGAGAACCAATTAAATACCCGGTAATTGAAAATGACAGTTACAACAAAAAATAATAAAGAGTAAGATGGGCAGTTGGGCTCATATTGATAATTAGGCATCCATATTCACATATTCTAAAACTGTGCTCCACTAAACTGTGCATCTCATAATGAATACAGCCAAACACCCAACTATTTTTCATTGCTAACCTGAAAGTGAAAATGTAGTTTCATCCTCAGTAGAGGCTACACAGAGCTGAAAGTCAGCAGCAGTTGCATCCTGAAAGAATTAAAAAAATAAAAAAATCAAATTAACATTCAGAAAGAAGATAAGAACCTTATGACTTAGCCTAAGTCATATTGTCAATTATACTGGTAGTGAAGTTTGAGACCTTTATGCAACATACTTTTGTCACTATCTATAGCATTAACTCTTACACGATTTCGACCGCACAATCACACCCATTTCTAAATATAGACCGCTATATTTAGGATCTAGGGATATTCTAACGAAAGCTAACATGCTTTCGTTTCTAAAACGTGCAAAAAAACATTTATTTTGTGAGTTTGACTGCGAAAATATGTTGATTTGTAGGTGAGATTTGCGGTCCTTCTGGCACTTAAATTTTAAATACCCTTCTATACACAGGGGCAGAAGTTTTATTCAACTAAAGGAAGTTTGGGAAGCGATTGAAAATGGTAAGTTTGATGACGGATATTTTAATGAACTTCAAAGTCCAATTTTAATTTAAATTTTTTTAAATTTTTAAATCTTCTCATGAAATATGAAAAATTTCATTGTCATTTCCGATGACAACGAAAACGAACAAATTCTGCTGGGCAGTACAAAAAACCAAGCCTTTGAACTTTTGTAACACGTGTAAAATATATGTGTGTCACAATTGCTTCGACATCTTTCACACAAAATGCTTTCTAAACTAAAATATCACATTTTATATAATTTTTAATGTCTATTACATTATGTGTACAAACTGTACATGTTTCAGATAGTTTGCTAATAATGTCTTGTTGCTGACAAATTTTTTTAGAAACTTTTGTTACAAAGTGCCAAAAATACATATGTCATAATTGCTTTGAGACCTTTGACACTAAATTCTCTGTAAACTAAAATATGACATTTTTACATCAATATATAAATTTTTAAATGTTTATTACATATGTGTACATATTTCAGATAGCTTACTTACACTGGCTTGTTGCTGACAAAATTTTTAATGAACTTCAAAGTCCAATTTTAATTTAAATTTTTTTAAATTTTTAAATCTTCTCATGAAATATGAAAAATTTCATTGCAAATGTTATATTTTTCTTTTCTTATTCTTGTAGATAATCAAAAGCCCTTTCAATTGATATATACATTGTCAATATTGTTATGGTATTTGAATTAAAACATTTTGGAAACTGTTGAGGGGTAAATTCTGTAAAAACAACATGGCTGCCGAAGAGTTAATGTAACATTCCATATTGGAAATTCATGCATCAGAGGGACCAAAAGTTGTCAAGATATTCTAGTACCAAAAGCAAAACCCACAATGAGTCGTTATTAGCATAACAAGGATTAAGACAAAATTCCTTTGGTTAATAGAAACAGGATCTGAAATACCACATTATCACAAATTCATTAGCTGACAGAAACAGGATATGGAAAACACATTACATTACATTTATAACATTAATGTAACACTGCAATGCTACATTATCACAAACTGGTTTTAAATGATTTAACAAGAATATAATATGTCAAATTCACAATTCTGGATCTTTGAAGCACTGATAAACTGATTTAGTTCTACCATCCAATAATAATAATAATAATAATAATAATAATAATAATAATAATAATAATAATAATAATAATAATAATAATATTATTGTTGTTATTATTATATTATTATGGTGTTTTCACTGATTATATTTCCTGTTGCTGTTTTACTAGACGTTCACTGCCGTAAGTATTGCTGTATTTCGGAAGTTAAATTAAATTTTTTTCGTATGTTTAACTGTTTGTATAGTCGCTGCAGAGCTGCCGCGTCTGAACTGATATGCGTTAACCTGGTAAAGAGCTACTGTCTACCTATTGTATTGTATGGCATGGAAGACACATGTCCAAACAAAAGTATTCTTAATGCTCTTGACAGATTGATTCAAGTAGTTGTGTGTAAATTTTTAAACAAGTGAGGCAGATAATGTTGATTATATCAGAGTTTTAATGAGTTTGGAAAGTATACATGTTGCTGTAAAAAAGCGACAAGCATCATTTGTCAATAAATATGCGAAGAAGCCACTGTATTTTGCTAAGTGCATTGCTAGAATTTGTCTGAGGGCAGAGGCTGGCTGCATTGGCAGTGCTAATGGCTGTACTGTGTAAAGTTTGTGCTTAGTTTATTAGTTTATTATTAGTTTGATTTTATTTGGTTTTTGTTCAGTTGATTTGTGTTATTCCTTGTTTGTGTACTATGCTGTGCTTGTCACAAATAAAGATTATTATTATTATTATTATTATTATTATTATTATTATTATTATTTATATTATCTACGACAATTTAACATAACTGGAGCTAAAGTCAAGAGCGCTTTACAAAGGAGTCACTTATAAGAGATGTTAAATAAGTGTCTTTAGGAGCTTCTCAAAACAGCCGACGGACTTCGCATTAATAACATCGCTCAGCAACGAGTTCCACAGAGCTGGATTTTTTATAATAATTATGTAGCACCATAATTCACTTGGCCACTAAAGCCAATGGCCTTACAGCAGTGGGAGCGATCCTCTGTATATACTCAATTGTTTTTGGTTAGTGTGTGTGTGTGTGTGTGTTATACAGACCGTCCAGGTGTGTTGGTGTGTGTGTTTCCTATATTAGTAATTTATATTGACTTGGATTAGCCTGCTTTTATTGTGTCAATGTGATTTGTAGCTGACAAAGACAAAGACGACAGAGACTGTGTTTGTGTGTGTGTGTGTGTGTATGGCTTCTCCTTTCTCAACCAGGGCTTGCCACCAGTCTTCTTAAATGTTATACTGGGAGGGAGTTCCTGGTGACTGGCAAAGCTCTCTTAACATGGTTCACCCCTAACCACTGCTTGGCTGCAGGAGAGAGTGTGTCCAATGATCAGATTGTGGCAAGCAGGGCACTTGATCATGGATGAGCTAGCCATGGAATATGATTGATCATTCCCATAGCAAAACAGTGGAAGAGGGCGTCACAGAGAATTATGCATTACTAAAAGTCAATGTGCATACGGGTACTCTGAACCAGTGCAGCCTGTCCCATGAAACACCACCAAGTACTTGTACAGGCTGAGAATGACAGACATGTCTAACTAAAGCATTTAGGAAAGGACAAAGAATGTGGCAATGTAAGAATGGTAAATCTGTCATGCTGATATGGGTTATCACAATGCACAGATGAACAGCTCTTAGTCTTCAGTGTTAGTGTGTGTGTGTGTGTGTGTGATTGCTATTGTGTGTGTGTGTGTGTGTTTGTTTGTGCGTGCACGTGCAAGTGTGTGTGTGCATGTATAAAAACAACTAATCAAGAAGTACTCTAATTAGCTGAACTTTGTTAACAGGTTCAACCCTGTCAAAGTCAAACAGTCTAATAGGCAAAATTGTTTAGGAGTGACAAGCCATAAGGAACTGGGTTTTACCCGAACTGAACATGGGCGCATAACCAGCCAATGAAACTTCAACAGCAGGCACACAGTCAAATGACTTTTATCTTTAAGCTGCACTAGTTGAGGAAGCAACATTGCTGAAATCTGGTAATCATCCTCATAAAAGATGAATATTTAGCAGCCAGATCTATATTGGATCAAAGTGACACTGTTTTGCTGGACTGTTAGATCCAGTTTTGAGACTTAATTGACGCCCTGACAGGGTATGTGTCTCTTTTTGGTATTCAGTATTCTCACTTCAGTTTCAAAATCACTGGTATACCCACTCTTCATCCATGAAATCAATGAATTAATGGGGGGTCAGTAAATACAGCATCTGCTAAATTGTAGTATGCATATGGAGATAAAAATCATTGAGAACAATTAGCAATCTACAAATCAAATAATTGACTCTAAACTAAAGACTCAAATCCTGAAAATTTGGACTGGTTACATAACTGTAAAGATCTACAAAAACTGACAGACAAGTCAATATCATGAGCCAAAGATTCGGCCTTATGATAAATGCAGCAAAAACTAAAACCATGGTGGTCACCAAAACAGGAGAAAAGAAGATGCGATTAACTCTAGAAGGTACATAAATTGAACAGGTCAAAAGCTTTACGTATGTAGGAGGACGAATAACAAGCAATGGAAGCCACCAAGAAGACATCAAACAGAAAGTAACAAAAGGATTACAAACAATGGGAAGACTGAAACGCATTTGGAACTCTAAAGAAATTAAAATAAGCACCAAAGTCCAAATCTACAATACCGCTGTCATTCCACAAATACTATATGAATCTGAAACCTGGGTCACAAAAAAGAGAAGATGAAATAAGACTACTCGTTGCAGAAATGAGCTTCCTAAGAAGAATTCTTGGAGTTAGCAGACTTCAAAAACTTAAAATGAAGATATATGGCAGCAGATTGGGCTAAAGAATGGACAAACTCAGAAAAAGGAGGCTTACAAGGTATGGACAAGTAAACAGGATGGAGGGCTCGAGACTTCCCAAAAAAGCACTTTACACATACAAGGAAGGTAAAAGAGGAAGAGGCAGGCCCAGAAAAAAATGGATAGAAACATAAAAGAAGATTTCAAAGAAAGACAACTGACAATTGCAGAAGGAGGAAAATTAACATTTGACAAAAAGGTCTGGAAATGTTTTCTGACTAGCTCTTGCCACTAATGAGTTGGCAGAGAGCAATTATGATGATGATGACATAACTGTATCAAGCCACACTACCAAACAGCAGAATTTTCAGAAGGTTTTGACAAATTATGCATACATGCAAAAATGTTGAAATTTCAAATGTCTTACCCACCCTGGGGTCCATAAAACCAAGTTTTAAATCCCTAATAATAGTTTTTAATTGGGCTCAGATTCATTAACTGAAGTATCAAGTCGTTTGCAGTATCATAACGACGGTATGTAATATATGCATACTCTCCTATAGTGATATATAAATTTTGTACTCACAAAAATGTGAAACTCATCAAGACACCGCTGAACAACTTGACTAGCCGTTTCATTGTTTGCCACCAGCAGGCTTTTTATCTGAAAGTCAAACACCCTTGTACTGTAAAACTATAACAATGAGAATTTACAAAGTTCATCCAAATCACTAAATCTTTTAATTTAAGGCTTCACATATGCATCAATTCTGTGCACAATTATAATGGCTTTAGTAGTTTAACATGTTGGGTGCCAGAATGTACTCCATACATCCCATTTTTTACACATTTGCACAGGTTCTTCAGCAGTAAATCTGCTAAATGTTCTTACATAACATTCATGGGTAGTGATTTAAAACAATGAAATGCCGAATACCTGCAAAATCAATGAAATTTTAGATGTCTTCAAACATAATAAGCAAAGAACAATAACAAATCTGAACAATAAGAACACTGAATGATTTTTTTCTAACACTAGGCATGCAAATTATTTGGAAGTTTTCATACAGCTGTATAGTCACAGTCTTTTTTGACAATCTTTATTTGCGTTGACTGAGGCATTTCTTTTGTCTTTTCTGTCTTTATTGCTCTGTATATATAAAAAGACAGAAGCATTGCTAAATTCTAGGCAAAATCATCGTGCAGGTAAAGAACAAATTATACATATATACATATATATATGTATATTTATATACATGTCATATATATATATATATATATATATCATACACATACAGTATCATATATGCATTTAATATCCATGTAAAACACAAACGCTACATAAACAAAAACAAATATGTAGCAAAAATTCACAATATTGCATAGATAATTAATGCATGTGTTACAACGCTTAGTGAAGTTTCAAAAAAATAGGATGTGTCATTTCTGAGTGAAATTTGCAGTTGCCAAGTGACAATTCAAGATTGAAATGGAAATATTTCAGAGAAATTTCAGAGAAATATCTTTTTATAAACCAAGAAAGTCCTGGTAAGGTCAAAGTACCATATATTAACTAAGATAAGAGAGGATCATAATGCTGTACTTACTCTTTCAAATTTACCAGCCACAGATCTCTATGATAAGAGCATTCAAAGACGAAAGTCAAATTCTGCAATGGCCAACCAATGATAAGGGCCTTTTCCGAGCACGATGTGACCCACATACTGGACGTCATAACTTTATTCTTGAGTCGGAAATTTGTGTCAAAACTGGATCGGACCAGAAAACAGAAAACACCAGTCATGTGAAAAATTAATAAAAATACGACAATACAACTTTAAAAATCACACTAACTTTTGTCTATAAAGCCTCAAATTATGAACTTCAATAAAAGACTAAGGACATCTCTATTGAATCGACACCTGCAGCACTCTTGCGATCAGCTATGGCACTGCTTTGTCGTCATCATGTTCCATCAAGTTGACATCGACTCCTGGTGATATCATGGATGAGTTTCCTCCATTCTTCATTCTACTCTTCATCACCTCATTTTGTTCTCTCAAAGCAAGGGCACTCACAGAAATTTTCCCAGGAGGGGAAAAACACATTTTAACACAATGGTCACGGTTAATATTTTACCAAGGTTTTCAGATTTCAATGTGAAATATTGGTATTCGCATTTTCCAATGAGGGGGAAGTGCCCCTTCTTGCCCTAACGTGAGGGCGCCCATGCCCCAAGGTCATGTGTGTTATGTGTGCTACTTCATAGATTCAATCTGTCCATCTCGTGCATGGTCTTCTTCTTCCTCTACTTCCTTCCATTTTCCCAGCATAATCTAATCTAATCTACGGGTAATCTATCTAATCTAATAAGCTCCTTTCTAGAGTGTCATTAGTTCTCATTATGTGTTCAAAATATCTCAGTTTCTGTCTTGTTGGCTTCTAGTGTCATCTCTGGCAGGATTTTGTCTACAATGGATTTGCTTATTGCTGTCCATTGCACTCTCATCATTTTACCAAAATAGCACTATATAAATAATAATAATAATAACAATAATAATAAATTACAAATCTATCTTGAATATGATGTAAAACTGTTTAAGTTATGAAAATCTTTCAAGTTCACAATAGGATCAAAGACATAAAACTGTCAAAATGAAGCAATTCAATGTGCATCTCTCAGCAGTCAAAATAGTTATCACACCCTACTAAATAACTCAACTCACTAGAGAGAAACAGAGAGAACACACAAGATTAGCAAACTTCAAGCAACAACAGTTAGTGACTTTAAAATATATTTTTAACACTGACCGGCCTTTGGCTACCACTAGGAAATCACTGAATAGGAAGAGGTGTCTTTCTCGTGAATGGATGCCCTAAAATAAACCAAAAATCTGCCAACAGGACTATTATGGCCAAGCTATCCTCTAGGACTCTAGGATATGCATGTATGTAAGTCACAGTGAATATGCATTACATAATACCATCTTGGCATCATAGACTGGGAGGAGTCAGATTTACAAGATGCTTTGGGCACCAATTGGGAACAAGAATTTCATTTGAGCTATTCACAATTTTCAATAAATCCTTTTATTTTTATTTTTATTGAGTCTTGCACTTATTTATAAATAACTGTAAACATTTAAACAATTAAATATTCTTTTATTGATAAATATTCTTTTCTTGAATGATGACAGACACAAAAATCACATAAACAGAAGGTAACACAATCACATTACATAAACATGATAAGAGCAAAGTGTTAACAAATCACATAACAAGGCAGTTCAAGGCTCAACACAGTTTTGCTCCGCCATACCTAACTGATATGTTCTGCTTGATGGCTAAGTTACCGGGTCGGTCGCGTCTACGCTCCGCCCTGACCAGCACACTCGCAGTGCCTCGAACTCAGACAGGCTATGGTGACCGCAACCTGGCCGTTGCCAGCCCGGTTGTTTGGAACAGTCTGCCAGCAACATTGCGTCCCTCTGATTCAAGCATGACACTGTTCTCTTTTAGAAAACAACTGAAGACATTCTTGTTTGCTTGATCCGGTTCTCGCAACTGACATTAGCGCATTTGCTGCTTTGCGATTATTTGCGCTCTAGAAAAGCTAAATAATAATAATAATAATAATAAAAATAATAATAAATAAATGTCTTACCACAACTAGCTTTGCAGCAGAGTCAAGAATCAACTGCGAATCAGACACTGTGCATCTAGTGTTAGGAGACTGGAAGCTTCCAATAGACGATGAACTCCCACTGAAATCATCAGTATAAAAATATTAAAAGACTGCTCATCAAGATTGTTTAATTGATTTAACAGCAAATTATCAAATATGTCTGACTGTTATTGGACTATTACCGTAATCATGACAAAATATACTTACTAAACTACACTGCCGGCAAGATCTAACATAAGCATCTCGTTTGCATATTTATTTCTAAAGTGGAAACTACTAATTCTAATCCAAGATTAAGTGTTTCAATTCATCAACTTTGTTCCAGTTACTCTGAAACTTCAAGGATGAACACGTTTTATATGAAAAAAACTCTGAAAATTATCGAGTAACTTCAAATTCTCACACTTGTCTAACATAATATTCATCACCATGCATAAGTTCAACATTATTTCTGGCTTGACTAGTTTGACATTCCTTGGCATTAAGATTTAAAGGATTAGCAGAATAAAATTCCAAATTAACTGCTAGACACACAGCATTGAGGCCTTTTTCAATCCTCCTCCGATGAGACTTTTTGTAACTGAGGATCTCCAGCGATTGCCAGCGCTCCATTGCACCTCCTACACACAAGGGGCAAAGCAGACGCACATATGAATGCTGGTGAATCATGTCACATGTTGAAAGGAAAAACGCTAAGTTACAAGCCAAATCTTAGTCTCATATTTCACATTGCTTGCCTGCTGTGCACTTTGATCGAATATTTCATATATTCTTCATAAATAAATGTAGCAAATTTTTTTATCTGAAAAATTTTCAATTAAAGAAATCCCACTCAAAAATTTAAGTGTATCAACAATGTAGGATATATTATTAGTCCATCTATCACTCTAGATGTTGGCCAAAAAATTATCATGATAAATTGCTACATAGAAAAAACGTATAAGTATTAAGCATGTTCATTTTACCCTTTTTAAAAACAAATACCAGACAGATTCACTTTAAAAGACTAGTCACACTTTAACAGAAAAGAAGTTTGTTATCAAAGTGATAACAACACTGGACGATGGAGCAGAAGGTCGCAGGTTCGATCCCCATGGAGCCTTACTCACTAGAGGGTGGTGGTAAACTTAGGAGCAGCGCTAGGCTGTGAAGGTAAAACGTGGATCTGGGGAAAGTAATGGCAACCTACCCCAGATTAATGGCTTATACCACCTATGTCTGATTGCCTAGACCGGAGATAAGCGCCGGAACCCAACGCTCGGACTCGAGTACGGGACCTACCTTTACCTTTATAAAGCTGGGACTCGAGTACGGGACCTACCTTTACCTTTGTTTATAAACTAACAGTGATAAAATGCTAAATCATGTTTTCTATAATACAGAGGATTCAATTCAAAGTTTAAAAATACTCGTTAGCTTCATCTTTGCCAGAATTGGAATTCTGCTGAATAAATTGTCATTAAACTAACAGTAAAGATAAGAACTTAGCTCCAGTGCCTGCTGCCTTCTTCAACATTAGTCTAAGAATTGCCTGGCAAAGTCAGTGATAATTTAACATAGGAAGACGGATTAGCTTTGAAAGCCTATTCTTGCAGGCTTTTTATAAATTTATCCTATACAGAACTCTTTGTCTAAGCTCATTAAATTGCCCAGATTCAAGTCTAAAAGAATAGCTGCTCATTGCTAAAAATAACCACACCAACATTTGTCACTCACAAAAATCACAAACAACAGCCTAACTCCTACAACAGCAATCCACTCCCCTCCCCCAATATGCAGTCATGTTCAGCTCTAAAAGAAGAGTCAACAGAATTTTATCAAGAGCAAAACAATAACCAAACACTGAAGACACCAGTTCTGATAAATAATATCCTGAATTCCAAGTTCTAGATCAGTTAGTTGATAAGCAAGCAGCCACTTACAAATTTACACATGCCAAGGATTCTACACATCCAAATGTTGGCAAACTGCCAACACAGTTTGAATAGATAGCATAGACTGCCAAAATAATAATGTGAATAAAATAATTTGTGTGAAGATGGCAGTCCTTGAATAATTCAGTGTCTGTGTCAAATGAAAGTTGATGAACAATGTTCAGAGGTTTCTTTTTTACAAAAGAAGAAATCAAATTGTCAACTAACTCTGTCAGTTAAACGGAGATCGTCTTGCGGAAAGTGTTCTTGAATCTGCTTCAGATAATTTTCATTTCCATCACTTTTTCTCAATTTGATCAACTGAAAAATAGAATGCAACATGGTTCTGAAAACTGATGATACGAAATGATAGAGCTCAAGCAACAAGTCCAACTGAATCTATATCCATTGCTCTGGGACAATATATACTGGTATATCTAAATATGCTTCCTGCCGCATTTCCTATCCGGCTACTTATCTGACTCCATTATAACTTGAACTCTATGATGCTTCAAGGAAGAATAACTTCCTCTGTAAAAATACAGCAAACCAGAAATGGAGGTCCACAGGACTTTGGCCATTGGATTCTATCCTGTGAACCAAGAAAGCATGTTATCATATAAACATTATTAAACCAATGCCAGGACAAGAATAAACTCAAAGACCTGGCTAATGCTGGTTTTGCTTCACCCTGTGGACAGTGCAGACAACAACCATTGAGACTGTAAACTGTGAACCTTTTCCCTAGTTTCTACCATATAGGGAAGAAACTACCAGTCTGAACTAGGGCTGCGCTAACCGAGTAGTTTAGGAGTCGAGTAGGAGTCGAGTAGCTTAGCGAGTACTCGAGTACTCGCGTAAAACCGGAAATACATGATTTGCAAACGTTACATGTCACATAATGCTTATTATTTGCCTCATGGCCCTCATTTAACCAAAGCAAAACATTAGATACAGTTACATATCAATTTTTTGGATACTGAAGCATTTTCAAATTTAGTATAACAGAAGTTACAGAACAGAAACTATTTTACCGGTACTGGCAAAAAATATGAGGTCTTCACTAGAGTTGGCCCACTGTGGACAACATCTTAACTAACTGGGGCATAACGAATAAGAATAACCTAAATAAGGCTGATTAATAATTATTTGTAACAAATAACGGTAGGCCAAATTTTAATGAAATTCTTTGGTTATTCTTTATTTATCTATTCTATTCTTTGTTTAGTTATTCTATGCGAGTACTCAACTCCAAAAAAAGTCGAGTACTCGCGTTACTCAAGTTACTCGGAGCAGCAGCACTAGTCTGAACAGTTCTAAGAGTGAATGACCAATAGAATTTGAAAGAACTCTTAGAAAATATGGAATCAATAGTTAAACAAGAAACTCAGATTTCATGTTGCAAGTAACCAGTAAATAATATTCAAAAGACATGTCACAAGTTTAAAAAGAGCATATATTTCAATCACCACTTTATTCACTAGGATTAGAAAAGAATCAAACAATTGCATCAAAACAACAAATATACTCTCACATCATTAACTAACAAGAAGCACAATGACACATATGCAGCCAAGGACATTTTTAAAAAGGCAATAAGGGAAGTTTTTCAATAATGGCAATTGGGAATCATCTTGCATCTGTAATTGCCCGGAGTGCATAGTACAGGCTGGTTTAGTCTCTTCTAAGGTCAAAGGCTAATCTCTAACAATAATAACAACAACACCAAAGTGTGGCCAACCACACATCTAGGGGCTCCACCCAGACACCATTATTAATAAAATAGGCATGGATTCTGCATAGTTCAGTAGGAAGACTTCAGTAAAGAGGTGTTACAAAAGCAAAAACTAAATAACCAAAATAATCTCACAACCAAAATAATCTCACTTGAAGTGATTCATACTGAGAAACTTGTGATTCATTAATATAATAAATATAATATAATAAAGATAATATAATATATTGAATGACAAATATAATATAATATAATATAATATAATATAATATAACAAGAAACAGAGATTTAAAAAGAAACAGAGATTTAAAAACATGACACATTCATTTTCCTATTCCACATTAAAATTCAACATATCTTAAATTCCTGAATGCAGAAGCACAAAAACATTGGATTAAATCAGGCTGTCAGTTGAAATCTTGCTCTGGACATTTGTGGAAGCTGTCCAGTCACCAACTATGGTTTTCCTTCATAACAAATGGCAGAGAGAGATGGAAACTTGCATTAACAGCAGAAAAGCATATATGAAACCATTCAGTCTTGAATAATAATAATAATAATAATAATAATAATAATAATAATAATAATAATAATAATTTATGCACTTCTATAGCACCAGTTCTAATACCCAAGGTATCAATCGATGGTACTTCAAAATCAATCCGCAAAAGATCCAGGTCATTCCAGAGATCAGTCAGAGGGAGAGAGTGAGACCGACTATGGAGGAAACGCCAATTGAAAGAGACGGATGAGAAAATTATTGGATGAGAAAATTAAAATTTTAGTTTTGTCCATATGATTAAGTGGATTAAAGCCAACGTATATTATACATGGTGTGATTTAAAGTGTGTGATTTAAAGTGCCTTAGGCCCAAGGTGGCATTACTGCCTGTGTAAAAGCCACTAGGGGCGCTAAGGGGGCTTGAACCCTCTCCAACACGTAACCCATTCTGCCTCTGCCACCTTCTGCCCCTGTATAACTTGACAGTTTAAAGGAATCCAATCAACATTACTACCATCCCACCAGGTTCAATGTACAATCAGACCTGACTACTGGGTATGTCATATTCACTGAGCAGTTCGAACTGTGGGACATTAAGCTGCATATATGAGTGAAACTAGGTAAATTTCACTGTACATAGTGCACAATATTTCAACCAGTGCTGGGTGCACAAGTGTCCCTAAGGCTTACCATATAAACTGTCAAATCAGTCCTGTTCAATCACTCTTATGTTTGTACAATAGTATGTATGGTTCTCAGTTGCCCTACTTGGCAGTTTTCTGACACATTCCCAAGTAGAACATTGAAGCTAAGAAGCAGACTTGAGCCATGGAATCAAAGGCAAAAACCTGGCATAATCATTGGGGAGGGTGGATAGAATCGTCTATAAAGTCAGGTCAGACGTCAGACCCCCTTTTCGTCTCCCAAAAAGTCTTGACGAGCAAAAAAACGTCATCCTTATATTTCTCCCTGTCCAAATACCCTGACAAGCAAAAATAGGGTCATCCGAAATACCGGGTAAGTTAATGCGGTCGGTTTTAATCCTAAACTTTTTACCATACACAAAACATTGGGGGGGGGGAGAATTGATACTCTGACCACCTCCTACTAATTATAATTATTGGGGGACCATCCCCCCGTGTTTTATGCCCTTGCATGGAATGCTTAAGTCCAGCTTGGTAGCCACATGGGTGACTGTCCTGGGATGAATAATTGTGGTGCCAGCAATCAATCCCGGCAGTTCAAGACCTAGGAAAATCTGCCAAGATCAAGGTGGGATTAGAGAAAGGATTGGTAAACTACTCAAGATTAATGGTATATGCCACCGCCTGCCCTGCTGCAGCCTGAAACCAGAATTCATCAGCAGAGGGACTAGGCAAGGAGTGCTTAACAATTAAGTTCTACCTGTCCATTCCATATTGGTGAGCATTTACCTTTATGTATTGTAGTCATGAAAATAAATGACAGAACTGATCTTCAGGGTTTCAATACGATATGCTGTGGACATATTTTGAACTTACAAAAGTACAATAGAGCCCAGAAATGGTCTGATGAAACTGTGAACACTACAGATCAGATGAGAAACAGGCAGGAAAACCCCTTCAAACCATCTTCACAACAGCCTGAACTGAATACACTCAGCAAATTTCATAAGCAACAGGAGTATGGTTCATGCCTTAAGATGCATATATGTTTAATATCTCTTATAGTGTTCATTGTTAAGCGCTTTTGACTTTAGTCTTCACTATGCTTACTGTGCTCTATAAATTGTCTTAATAATAATAATAATAATAATAATAATAATAATAATAATAATAATAATAATAATAATAATAATAAATAATAATTGTGCAGACATCACATGTGCTTAAATCCACAAAACACTGATACACCTTATACAATAGCATCCATGATAAAATTGAAAAGATATTTAATTTCTGACATAAAAACTAATCCTAGTGTTAGGGCTAGAACAGACCAGACACAGTGGGTGACTCTACCTATAGATATCCTAACTGTGAAGTGATATCCACTGGAGACAACATTTTACAGAGCCTGCATCCCTTATTATCAGCTTTATTAAGTCACAACTGTCAAGAACACCAAGTAAGGAGGTCATGGAGAGTGTACTTTAGGCTTAATCACTCTCAATAATCTGACAAAATAATAAAAGTAATTTTCAGTATTATGCTTGGAAGGGTGAGTCCTGCTAAAGATAAACCATAGTGAATAGTTGTTGGTTGCTGGATCTCTAAAATGTATCAATTTCTAATATGATTTATCAGCTAACTATTGCCCAAAGGAATCCAAATGTTACTATGTCAAGTGAATATCCAAAACCTGTCTATGCCTCATTCCAAAAAATGCCTTCAACATGAGTCAAGAGTCAACCCAAAGAGAGAGAAAATTCCAAGCATGAAAGACCTAAAAGTGATAACAACTGGAACATTCTGTATTGTGTGTGAATGTAAAAGTAACACCAAAAACCAGCAGAATGGATTTGGCAATCCATAAGATGACAGACACATATACAAGTCAGCAGCCTGAACAAGCCTATGTACTTGCCTTGCTGGATAAGACAGATGACTTAATTATTGAGTCATCCATTCAAAGTTTTGTCATGTCAGGTACATTATAAAGCTAAAGCAATACAGACACAATGACCAAAAGGACCAGAAAGTGAGGGCCTTTCTGCTTCTAGGACCCTGGCATAAGTCTCATCAAATCACGAGTTGATTTTTTTAAAATTCCATAGGGTCTGACTATTGTTACCACAAAAGTTCGATCTCCCGTGGGGATTTTCCTCAATCAAAGGGGGCAGGGGAGTTAGTTACAAAGTTTTGAGAGACATAAGCAACTGTACCTTAATTAATATGCTTGAATAAGCACAAGTGATGAGTTCTTCAATTTATATTTTATGGCTGCATCTATAATACCACGACACAAATGAAAGCAGTGGCAAAAATAAGCTACAGCACTAATAATTCAAAATGCAAGTGTAACATGTAATAAACCAATGAAAAGAAGACACATCAATGGCAAGTTAATTCGAATAAATAGGCATCTTAGCTTTTTAGTAATTAAATCAGGACATTGGTTTCCAAAAGATACAGGATCAATCTGTAATTAAACTTTGTCATGGTATTCCTTGCACTGATATATGCCTATTTCAGTTCTCACATCAAAATTTCTCACCCTCAACAAATTCTGGCAAATCAGCCTTTGATACTGCTCTTTCACATTTATTCGTGACTATGGCAGCAAGAAACAGACTCTGCATTCTCAGGCAATGTTCAAATGGATATTTTGTGACAAATTTGATTACATCAAAATGTGCAGTCACCTAAATTAGATCATCAGACCAGAAATCAGGAAGAAGATCCGGCCACAAAACCTCTCTAAATCTGTCAAGCCTAACACAGAGAACAGAACTAGCAAAACAGACAGACAGACAGACAGGCAGACAGACAGACAGATGGGGGAAATGGGAGAAATTTAAAACTACTAAACATAATAAAACAGACTGGGTTGTCTATTATAAGCATCCCGGAATGGCATAAAATTCCATTGGCACAAATCAATTCAATTCATAATAATTGTTGAACCACCTGCCCATCAACAATAATTGCAGCCACCAGCCATTCTTTGCATGGAATGTGATGCTCATTACCGTAATCTGCACACAGAGCAAAATTCTTATGTCTGCTGACTGATAATATAAATGGTGAGATCATGGGCAAAAGAGGCAGAAATAAACAATGTTTCAGACTTCCTGGATTCCCTGCTGGTCACAAATTGCAAGTTAGCAACTACCGGTACTGAACTCAAGGTTCTAGGATTTTTCATCTACGGACGATTCATCTAACTGATCATTCATCTGCAGACGTTTCATCTAAAGACTAAGCTATCCGCGTAAGCAATGACAAAATGCGCATGAATTTTTTCAGTGTTTACTGGCGCGCACCCTTGTTCTTGTTGATGGCAGTGGCATAGCCAAGGGGGGTTTTATGGGTTAAAACCCCCCTTGGCTGCCGACGGAAAATTTTTTTAATGTGTTTCCATACATTTTAAATTTTCGGACATGCTTTTTGGGGTCAAACCTCCCCCTTGGCTGCCAACCCAAAAAATGTCTTAAGCGCTATACAATGTAAAGGTGTAAGAGGGGACAGGTGACAACCTTTTTTTGCTTGTCAAGATTTTCCCAAGTTGCTTACGGTCCAAACCAAAACTCCCCCTTCTGGAAATCCTGACTATGCCAGTGGTTGATGATGTTGCTGATGTATTTCACCTGATAGCAGCAGAGATGCCATTATGTGAAAAATGTACAAACTTCTATTCCATTTTGGGCCAAACAAAATCAGAGGTCTGAGACTACAGCAAGACTTGTGGCCCACCAACATTTCCAATCCCAATAGGGAATCATTGCTAGTTGCTGGTGATGGCATTGAACGAATAACAAGCATTGTGGATGGATGGCATCATGAACTCCATTCGCTATTTATGTGCAGTCATCCTACATCAGTGGTTCTTAACCTTTTTGTGATTATGTACCCCTGAAACAAATACACTGTACAGGAGAGCAAAGTACCCCCTACCAGCCTACCTTATATGAGGACAAAAATGTATGCTCCATAATATTTTGAAAATTATAAACTGCAACATACTCCTGTCATGGAGTGTAGACAAGCCAGAAAGTAGAAGTTTTCTTTTACAATTTCTAATTTATTACAAACATTTCTACAGTCTCTGTACAGCATACATTATAGTAAAAGTCTCTAAAACACATTATTTCCGGATGATTGTGTGTACCCCACAACATTCCTCAAGTACCCCCCCCCCCCTTAAGAACCATTGTCCAATGTTGAGGTTGCTGATTGAGGGGTAAAAATCTCTACTTAGAAGAAAGGTCTGTAGATGAAAGGTCCGCAGATGAAGTCCCTCAAGTAAACACCCCAAAGTTCTGTTGTTTATCAGTGAGTCATCCAGGATGACTGCAAACTACAAATACTTCAAAACTTAAATATAGCAACAGCAGCAAGAAAGCAAAAGCAACAGGATGACCAAAGTTCAAATAGAAGCCCTGCGCTTCGCCTGCAAATAACTTCTGCATTTTGCTCCACGAAGGACCCAAGATAAAAGAAAACAGAGGGTCCCTTCATCAGAGCTCAGTCACTCACCCTGTTAGACTCATTAGCTGCTTGCATTAGCAGAGACCCATCCGGATTGCTGCTGTCCAAGTCGGAAGCCATTTCCTTCAGTTCACTGGCATAGGACGCCAAGCGTTTCATCTGGACAGAAAAATAACTCATAATAATTAGGCTGTGCTCAAATGACACGTTCATTTTCTAAATCCTGTTAAAGGCATCTGATAGTCACGGTCGCATAACTTTAAATTCAAGGTCATTTTTCATATCCTGTTTCTTTTTTCTTAACTGTTCTCTGAGTTAAGTCACAATCAGCAGAGTGTCACTGTAATTGTTAACCTGCTGGAACAGAATAGACAAAATTTCCAAATCTTTGGCCATGAGTAAGCCCGTGTCCATCACATGGGCATTTTCCAGTTGAAGCAATTACAGACAGACAGACAGACAGACAGACAGACAGACAGACAGACAGACAGACAGACAGACAGACAGACAGACAGACAGACAGACAGACAGACAGACAGACAGACAGACAGAACAAAATCTATAAACCTTGTTCTGAAGCTTTAATAGTTCTTTCATGAGCGCCATATCATCAGAAAGCACAGGTCAAAAATAATGATGCTGACATAATCTTATTTCTACTGAATCAGTAAACCATCTACTTAAAGTTAGACATGGAGATAAACAAATCAGTATACTTGGAAATTAGTCCAAGAGGCTACTTAAACAACTCTGACATCACTGAAACGTGATTAATCAGTCATTTTCCATTTAAATATGTTTACTATTATGCTCATTCCCATAAAATGGTTTCTATTATGCTCCCCCCGTTCATGATTATTCTTACATAGAACCCGAACAAACACACAGTGGCGCAGGAAACTCCAGTGTGTATTCTAAATATGAGTACGTTTTTTCTTAGAAATTAGTATTAAAATGCAAATCAATCATAGCTTGAAAAGCATTATCATACTTCATCCAGCAGAAAATTAAATCTAAGAAAATTCAAATGCAGGGCCTTAAAAAGGCCGTGAAAGATTGCGTTATACACAGCATGTCATGCACCTAACAAGGACAACAAAAAAGAGAAGACCAAAGATCATCATCATCATCACCACCACCACATCATCGTTGTCGTCGTCATCATCATCATCATCATCATCATCATCATCATCATCATCATCATCATCAATACCTATGGGTTTCAGCACCTCTTTGTGTCCGATGCCATCCTCACAGTCTGCTTCCAGTCCCTTCTAATTAGAGCAGAAGTGCATAAACTACAACCCGCGGGCTACATGTGACCCGCCATTGGATTCCATGCAGCCCGCAAGATCATTTAGAAATATGCATACGAGTGGCAGAAAGTGAGATAATTTGAAATTATTTTATGGGAACATGGCACTCTGTATTAAAATCTTAGAAAAGTTGGTAGTGCCTGGATCTAAAGAAGGATCTTTGCACCTCCAAAATGTCTTGACAAGCAAAATAGAACATAATCACTAGCAATTGCATCGTATTTCAGCCTTGCAATAATATAACGGATGGCAAGTCTGAAAAAGTGCTTAAAATTCTTCATTTTTTCAGTTGAAATTACAAAAATTTTGGCATTTTCTAATGCAGTATTAGGTTTCATGCAGTCCTCTAAAGAAAAAGTTGCCCCTAGCCTCTGATTTAGAGCTCTGTGAGTCAGTTCTTGCAGACTGCTTCCACACCATTCCATAATATCATCACACCATTCTCTGTGCTGCAGTCTTTCTTTCTTGTTAGAACCATCCATTAGTCCCAACATCAGGGCTTTGATCTTGTCATCTTTCATTCAGCAGATGTGTCCAAAAAACAGGTTTTCTCCCTATCACCTTTTGCAACAAGGTCACTTTTGGCTGGATTCTTCGGTATAGTTCCTCATTTGTGATCGTTTCACCTATCTAATTCTCAGTATTTTCCTATAGCAATTCCTTTCAAAAGCAAGTAATCTCATTTCCAAGTCTTTTGCAATGCATGGAAATACATAGAAAAACAATAGACAATGAACTAAAGACTAATGAACTCAAATGGGATGATCTGGTCGCATGGAAGGAACTTGTCAGTGGCCTATGCTCCATAAGGAGTGACAAAGACTTAAGAAGAAGCCTTAATAGCAGCTGTATAATGACTGTGAAAGATAATGTTATAAACTGCTAACTGCAACACAAAGTTAATATAATTATGTCTTAAAATTAATATATGAACATTTTACCTTACAAAGACTACATTAGCTCTGTAAAGCGATTGAAGCATACGTGCGCAGAATCACTCAAATGTTTCAATTGTTATGCATGTAAATTCTTACTAGTATTTCACCCTCAAGCAGTCAGTTTAGCTCACAGACAGATGAAAATCAACAGAATACTGTGCTTTATCAGATTATTTACAGGCTTAAGAGGTGAATCAAAATAAATTCAATCCTTTACAGTAAGATATGACTCACGGTTTTCCCAAAAAGGAAATTTGATTCAACCATTTGAAAACTTCCTCTCAAGTTTGAAAAAGAAATCAAGCCTGTTCTTTTTGCATTTTTAAAGAATCTGATTATCAAAAATCTGCCCATAAAAAGTATCACTTTAAATTCAGGAATATTTTTCACAAGTTTCAATTGGGAAGATGCTTGACAGCAAAAATAACTGAATGCATAAACAGGATTGAAAATTTTTGTAGAAATAGCTGCTGAAGACTAGTAATAAAATGACTAGTAATAACAAAGCAGCACTGATAACATCAATCAAAACCTGAAATAGGTAAAAAATATTGCCAAAAAGTAATAAGATGAAATGACCTGGAGATCCAAAGACAGCATTAATGGTATCAAAGGAATTAATTAACCCCAAAACTAATCAGTTTCATATCAGCAATACATACCATACTAAACTGAACACAATCAAGTTCCTGGCCTCTTAATACCAACTGCCAGTACCAGAGGTGTAGCGCCCCAATGTCTACTATGGCTCTAGCTATGGGCGGCACATATGATGGAGGCAGCAAATTTTGGAAGTGACCTTTTTTGTGTTTGTAGGGGTTGTTGAGGAGTTTTGGTGAAGGTGAAGGGGGGCGGTCAAATGTAGAAGGGACGGCAAATTCAGTGACGACGATCCTTTCTTGCTTGTCTTGTTAGGTATAGTAAGAGCAAATTGGGGCAGCATTTTTTCCAGGAGCCATGGGCGGCATGAGTTCACACTACGCCACTGGCCAGTACTACTTCAGAAAAGGTTCAAACAAACGACTAACAAATCAACATATTAATTATCACTGTATCAGCATTGTCTTACTGTCAGCAAGCATTATTGGATGACAGATCAACTGAGATAAAATGCTTTAAAATGATAACATTTTATTATTTGTCTTGAAGTAATTGTAACAGATGAAAACATTAACTGCAACCAGTAATAGAATGTAGCAAAATGTAAGTTCTCTGATATCTCCAGTGTCCAAACTCCATGGTGCTGGATTGGCTCCATTTTCAAGAGTTAGTTTTGGAAGCAACACCATAGCTATAAACATTCCTTCATTTATACTTTTGGCTGCAATAAACAGCTTTAAGCATTTTTTACATTAACTTGTAGAGGAATTTTTCAAAATATGACTTAGCCACCATGGCAGTTCTAAGTATCGGTACTACTCTCTTCTAGTTTTTTTAGTAATATCAAATAAGCAACTTAGAAGTTGACAGAGGCCCACCAGAGGCGTCATTTGGGAGAGGGCAGGGAGACCGTGGCCCCCTAAGGAAATGAAGAAATAATGTATAATGTATTAAATAAATAAATGTGAAATGTGCAAACAATCACCAAATGTCAAAAATTTACAAATTGGCCCAAAATTTGGCCCAAAAATGATCTTCCCTTGCCCCCAAGAAAAGTGTGAAATGACACTACTGAGGCCCACAGAAGCACCAGAGCAAAAATATAATGAAATCAGCAACATTCTGCACCGTGACAGATAGGACGAGGACCCTAGCTTCATTCAGACAACCACAGATTCAGTGACTCAACTGATGATGCAAACCGAGTAAGATTGGCCACTGCTTCAATGAAACAACACGCCCTTCAACCGAATACACAGCCCTGTTCAACTGCTGCTGAAGAACGGGATAAGTGAATTGCTATTAGTGCATATCATAAATCTATCTTTTACTGCAGCCATGTCAAAATCATTCAGTTCCAATTAGTTACCGGTAATAATCATTACATGCCATGGTAATACACTGGGATGTTAATACTGCAGTACTGATGCGTTTCCAGTATTGCTAACAATAAATTAATGCAATGTTTCTCTTGTTCCAGTATAGCATTAAGTATTGCAATATTAAGTATTTACCTTCAAGTTTACATTTTAACATCTAGCCACAGGCACCTAGCTTCCTGTCAGTGTGAAAGAACATTGTCTCCAGCTTAAAATAATAATAATGCACATCTATAGCACCATTTCTAATACTCAAGGGCATCAATCGATGGTACTTCAAATCCATCTGCAAAAGACCTTCACAGTTAGTGCGAGAGAAAACTTTCAAAATTTCACAAAGTTTCAACCAGTTTCAACTGCAAGAAAATCCAAAAGTTTTAATTCAGTGGAGATTGGTCTTCCAACTCAACCACTGGTAAAAGATGACATCAATGCTTCTTTCAACATGTAAGACTGGAAAATCAGAAATTGACCGACTTATTGGAATTTACATGGTGGATTACAATTCAAATCATGGAGCAACCATCGACCAATGCCAAGAGCATTACTAAAATGGTGCTATAGAAGGTCACTGATGATGATGATGATGATGATGATGATGATGATGATGATGATGATGATGATGATGTTTGAATGATTCACAGGGGCCCGTTGACCACAGATGATATAGCAAACAATAAGTAACATAATGCTGCTAGTAAATAAGATACTACATGAAAAAAATACCTATGCAGTGGGGAAAAATAGCTAAGCAGTGGCTAATGCAGATTGAAAATACTGATTAGAAGCAATCAGCAAACAGGACTGTAACGATTGCTTTGACAATATTTAGATAATAATCATTAAAAAATGAGCAACAAGTTCTGCTCATAAACGACAACACAGTCTTTCTGCCACTTAATTGATCAAATTGCTTGATGAGTGATTACAGATGACTTTTTTAACTTTTAACTTACAAAAATTTCAGGCTCTTGTAAAATACATGTGGTGAAATAATATCTAAGATAATAATAGATCTAAATTCTACTCAGAACTGAACTGTATTAAAAATCACAGCATAATCAACATTCATAAATGAAAGCAAACAACTTTTTAAAAAAACAGACCTCAAAGAGATCAACAGTCATCCATATTATCAGGAAAAAGAAATGAGAAAAAGATGGCATTTGCATTTGAATATAAAGACCTTAAATTGAACAACTGAACCAGTCACAAGAAAGTCAAATATTTATCTCCTTCATTCAAGACTTTTGTACTACCCAGTAGTTAAAAGGTAAAATGGATCAAAATGGCTGAATCTAATGAAAAGTTATCGGGAACGGAAAATGGCAGAGTGGGTTACGTGCTGGAGCGTCAGGCTGACGGAGTGGGTTCAAGCCCCAATAGCACTCCTAGTGGCTTTTACACAGACAGTAATGCCTCCTAAGCCACTTCAAATCATGCTAAGTTAGTTTAAATGACAATTTCATTTCAAATTTCAAATTCTTCAATTTCTGTATATAATTTATACCCTATTAAAAATCAGACAGGAGCACAATGAAATAATTTTAAATAATAAAAACAGGAATAAAATTAACTAGGAAAAATATTCAGTACTGCTGACAACTGTTAATAATTGGTTTTTACCTGATGATGCTTCTAACATGAGTCCAAGTAATACTCCAAAATGGATTTAATAATTTCATTTCAGTTGTGCTGTAAATCCATGGGATGAAGCAAGCCAGCACCAGATAAATGACATTTGAAAAACCAAAACGACCGCATAAACTCAGGGCTACATATATAGAGATGGCTAAAATGGAGACAGCTACTTCTCTGTTCAGTTTGTCAACCCTAGCCCTACCAGCAGCCCAACTTTAATTTCAAAAGTTTACTTATCATTATCTGACTTAGTCATGTTCAGCCTGAGCTATAGTGTGCTGCTATGCAGCAATCTGTCTGTCTGTCTGTCTGTCTGTCTGTCTGTCTGTCTGTCTGTCTGTCTGTCTGTCTGTCTGCCTCTTTCAATGCTGTATCATAATACAGAGCAGTGAATAAGCTACCGGTAAATCACTGCTAGTTATTAGCCAACCAACTTGTCACATCATTTCAACAGATTCTTAGCACACTCTTTCATAATCTAAGATCAGCAAAGAATAATCATTATCAAAATTAACCAATATGCCATCCGTTGCCATACAATTCTTTTACCTTTCAAGGTTCAATTAAACAGAGGTGTAATATTCCCTGTTAAGTACTTTGCAATAGATCATCAGCAGACTGAAAGAACTCCTACTGCCACAGCCTGTGGAACCGTCATCCGTTTCAAGGTAACTCATGAGTAGCACAGGTGTAAAGAAATACTAGATAGATCATTGTCATTTCTTGAAGTGATGCCAAGACCTAAGTTCATAACATCAGGCTATACAAATACCGGACCATTCACACACAGCTGGCTTACACAATGAGGAACCAGCTGATCAATTCATGCAAGCCAAAATGTCATAAACTAATTACAGTCACAATAATAGGCTCAGCAGTCATGCACTGGTACTATACAGAGCAGGATACCTCCAACTGCTCTGTGGGTATTAAAAATACAGGTACTTTAAAATTTGGAATTATCCAATTTTCAGGTCTATACGATTGATCTTTTCGTAATGAAAAAGGAACAGTATTACTTGAGTGGTGCAAAATGACTTCTAAAAGCAACAGCTGACATCACATTTTTTTCTAATCTAATGAGTGCAGAGAAAATATTCTCATTATCTTAATCAAATATTATTAACAGAAGTATGTGGAAAGTCATAGAAAGAAAAACTGTTGGAGAGATGGCAATTACCGGTAAATTGCACTCAGAATAGGAATCATTGTAAAAACTGTAAAAACTTCAAAATTATTGTTCCCTCAAACTGACAATTTGTCAATTTTTTTAATTTGCTGATTTCAGATATAATTTTTGTATTGTCAGTGAGTAATTCCACTATGCCAGTGGTTCTAAACCTGGGGGTACTTGTACCCCTTGTGGGTACTTGAGGGACGTTGTGGGTACACACAATGATCTGAAAATAATGTCTGTTTTAGAGACTTTTACTACAATGTATGCTGTACAGAGACTGTAGAAATGTTTGTAATAAATTAGAAATTTTAAAAGAAAAATCCCACTTTCTGGCTTGTGCACACTCGGTGATAGAAGTATGTTGCAGTTTATAATTTTTCAATATACCAATACTACGGAGCATAAACTTTTCTCCTCAGATAAGGTAGGTTGGTAGGGGTTATTTTGCTCTCTTATACTTGTTTCAGGATTATGTAATCACAAAAAGGTTAACAACCACTGCACTATGCCATAAAAGCTTAATGCCAAAACAATGAGTCTGTCTGCTTTTACCAGCTACCAGTAAATCAAGACATGCCATACTCAAGAGCCCCTACTTTTACATACTGCTAAAAGAAGACATGTCATGGCCCAGTGACAGCACAAAGGCTTCGAATTTCATATTCACTTGTGAGTGCTAACATCTTCCATTCAAAAAGTTCAAGACATTGGGTCAAAGTAGTCAAAACTCCAATATCTGTGATTCAGCAATGACTTTCAAATATTCAAAATAATGTATTAGACTCAGTGATGGCACCAGAGAAGACTCAAAGGACATGCTTACAGTAAGTCATATATGGTACCTTGCTGTAAAGTGCACTTGATTATATTCTGCCATGGTACTATAAAAATTATCCATATTATAATTATATAAGAAATGTTGCATAATGGCACCAATGACATCACTTCATTTCATTTTAAAATATCAGATGCAAAACCTCGGCCGCTGTTTGAATCTTTATAGCAACTTTACAGGCTTTCTAATGCCAAGACAGTAGCGTAGCAATCATTCTTAAGCCTACCTAAGTGCATAAGAATAAGCAGCTACTACTGTAGGGGCCTAGTACTTTCCAAACCGCTATATAAATTTGAAAGATTTTACTTACTTACTTACCCAACTTATAATGTCTTATGCATTAATAAAACAGCACGAGGGGCTGTTCTGAAATATGACAATTAAATTTTTTAACATTTAAACTTTATAATGCTTTGATAAAATAACACATTGAGCCTAAAGCGTAATGATAAGCACATTAATGTTCATTCTGCACCAAAAAACATGTTGATACCAGAGGGACACACAACTTAGGATAAAACCCAGCTTGACATGTAGACTCTGACAAACAGCCACTTTAAACATCTCTGTACAATTCTAGCCATGGACAGTTTGATGAAGCCAAGAACTCATTCAAAGTCAAATGCCAAACAGGTCACAATCAATAGGCCTATAAGCTTCACTGGAAGCAGGCACTTAAGAATGCCAAAGGTGTGTTTACAATACATTTTTAAAATTCCCAAATTACAGTGTCACTTATTAAACCATGCATTCTGAAATTAATTAGTACAGACAATAGAGAAATTAATTTTAAACTTTATAAGTCCTCTGTTATGCAATCTGCATATTGCAAACAACAGCAATTAACTTTTTACATGGACTGCAGAATCAGTCTTCAGGCTTTGACATTCCCTATTTTTGGGTCCTGATCAAGTAACTCAATATTGTTCCCACCACATCAACTTCCTTCTACTCCAGATCCCCGATTTTAGCACACTGCTGGCTGTTTTCCAAATTATTTTCAAGGTTATGCTAACTTGTGTTCATGAGATATTCCTTAAATATTTTTTATCAAATCAAATTCATCGATAATTATTGCAAAAGCATATAAAACAATTATTGTTCTTATTTGCTACCATAGTACCACTGCAGATTCACATTCAAAGTGCATAAAAATTGCAATCTGGAAACAAAATTCAATCTGAGAATCTTCAGTCAAATTCATATTAATATGCAAGATGAATGCCAAAGAAAATTATTAGTGAGACTCAAAGAACTTATGACAAAAGCCTGCACCTTTAAGTTCTACTTAACCCCTTTACGTGACCTGAGATAACCCGATGTGACCCAAGATAACCCGATGTGACCTGAGATAACCCAATGTGACCCGAGATAACTCTGGCAGTGGAAACCAAGCACAAGGGGTCTCGTGGAGTAACTCGGGAAGGCCCCTATTTATGTCCAATAAATTATTTTAAGTTTCCAATCATATATCCCGGATCACGAGATATGTGGGCTAACAGTAGATGACTAAGCAACTCAGTGAGACTAGGTCACACAAAAATAGCTCGATATAACAACATAACACAACAAAAGCTTTAGCCCAAAACATTTTCCCCCAAACAATTCTGCATCTGTGGAGTTTTCAAAAAACCAATTACGTCTTAAAAGAGTTAATAATGTGCTTTATAAAAAAAACAGAAAATAAAGATAAATATTTTTGCAGAGGGCAGAATGGACGGTATGTCTTAGCCTGCACATGCATCAACCCCAGACATGGACATGGGCCATTTTTTAAAAAACCAATCCAACCCAAACCATCATTATTCACACCCAACTCACAAAAGCAATAGGATTACTCAGAGGCATAGCGAGGGTATCTGGCGCCTGGGGCAAAGTGTACCGTTGGCGCCCCCAACAGTGATGATGAGCAAAAAAGGTCATCACATTGTTCTCAGTGCCCCTCAAGTCTTACACAGGCGCCCCTCTTCATAGCAGCGTTGATGAGAAAAAAATAAAAAAAGTTCGTCGCCCATGTTTCTTCTTCTTTATTATGCATTTCACTTACCCATGTACCCAATTTTGGCGCCCCCCACCTCGGCGCCCGGGGGCATATGTCCTCCCTGCCCCCCTCGCTACACCTCTGGGGTTACTTGATCCAACCCAACCCAACCCACCATAATACATTACAATATCTTAAACCATGACTTATTTTCTGACTTAACCAAGTTCACCATAAACATGGAAATGCCTGACCCAAACCAACCCAACCCATTGGTGAGTCCAACCCATGTCCATGACTGATATACCTACACAAAAACATATTTGAGTCTTTGTCCATATAAAAACATATTGAGTTTCAGTTACTAGCAGCTTTGCTTCTAATATACTGGTACAAAAAATAAAAAAGAAATGTCAGAGGGCAAAATGACATTCTTTTCTACATAAACATCACCACCTCAACCACCATCATCGTGCAATTACCCTCCACCAAATGTGTGATGGACCCAAAAATTACCTCGTCCCACTGGGATGAGACGGAGGGGCAAAGAAGTGGACCTGGTCCCATGGTATATATGTTACAGTCAAACTGTGAAACCAGTGATTTCACGAAATCCCTAAACAAGTTAGTCATTTCGTGAAGTCACCATTTCACTTAGTGATTTCATGAAAACGCTAAAAACTCTAGGGATTTCGCGAATTTACTGAAAAAAAGTGGGTGTGGCATTACACAGTTTCACTAAAGGCTCATTCAGGCACTTGATGATTTCATGAACACACTAAAAACTCCAGGAATTTATTATTATTATTATTATTATTATTATTAGTGCTGCCCAAACGATCAATTTTTTAAAGCACGTTTAATCGTGCGATTAAGAAATTAACATAAACAACTTTCAAAGTGGAAGGTTAACGCATGCACAATAAATTGGAGTAGGCTTATAACTACGGCTTTATTAGTAGCATACACAAGAAATTGAAGCATCACTACGATGTTCATATTTCAGGTTTGCATTTACTTCTTTCGGGATAAGATATTTCTGACAGGCTTCATACTTTTCGAATAACTTCTTCCGAAATTCTTCCTCGTAGCTCTCCTGTGTAGACTGTGCCATTTTCAAACCTTAACCCTTTAACGGGCAGCGACGTTTATAAACGTCGGCAGGAAGTGGTCACGAAACGGGCAGCGACGTTTATAAACGCGCGCCACTTCAAAGGCTATTCACGAACGGGCAGCGGCGCCTATAAACGCTTCTTCAATGGAATATCGCTTTTAGTTATTATCCATTCGCAAGATGGCAGCTCTTTTTAGCTAGTGTGGCCTCTATAAGCGAAAAGAATATATTTTAAGTGACCGAGGGTCGGATTTTGACCAGCATTCATTTTGTCCTTGGTCAAGGTGAAGATGGCTTGAGGAAGCGTGGGCTAACTCTGTCTTGCAAGAGTCGGACGATTCAGACGCCACGACAGTGAGTCAGAAGTGGATGACTCGGAGGCTGAAGCTGACGATCTGGTAATCGCCGACAACGACGACAGCGAAGGCAGCGACGCATAAACGGTGGTACAGTATCCTCTGATACTAGTAATTTTGCTTGGGGTGATACTCCCAGACGCATTCCTGTCAGTCATAGTCTAATTTTCATTTGTTTTTGTATGTACATATGTATGTATGTATGTATGTATGTATGTATGTATTTATGTAAGTTTATGTCATGTTTATGACTATGTTTGGTTTTATTTGTCAGATTTCCAGATTTTTGAGAAATTCTCACTTCTGCAAAGGATGCACGTCACGTCACTTCTACCGTAAGAAACCTAATAAATCCACCAAATTGGGTCCGATCTTCAAAATTTTTGAAGCTATCTGTTCCCAAGACACCCACCTCCAACTTTGCCACTGAACATATGAGGGTCATCTCTGAAAAGAATTTTTTATTGACCATTGAAGTAAATTTTGGGGGGTTCATATTTTGGCCCGTAGGGGGGCCCAACCCCCGAAATTTCTTTTTCGGCACGAATGGATGGTAAGTACAATAAAAATGCTAAAGAATGATGTAAACCACATCTTTCTAGCTTCTATATAGCCTGTTACCTTGTGTGTTTCAGATTTCCAAATTCTCGCTAAAAACTGCAATTCGTCGATCAACGACGCACAGCGAATAGCGGTCAATCGTCTGAAAGTCTCGACGCTAATCGTCATTATTGGATTGAATTTTGGTGTAAAAACCTAATAAATCCACCAAATTGGGTCCGATCTTCAAAATTTTTGAAGCTATCTGTTCCCAAGACACCCACCTCCAACTTTGCCACTGAACATATGAGGGTCATCTCTGAAAAAAAATTTTTATTGACCATTGAAGTAAATTTTGGGGTTCATATTTTGCCCCGTAGGGGCCCCAACCCCGAAATTTCTTTTCGGCACGAATGGATGGTAAGTACAATAAAAATGCTAAAGAATGATGTAAACCACATCTTTCTAGCTTCTATATAGCCTGTTACCTTGTGTGTTTCAGATTTCCAAATTCTCGCTAAAAACTGCAATTCGTCGATCAACTGGAGCTTGGTGTAAAAACCTAATAAATCCACCAAATTGGGTCCGATCTTCAAAATTTTTGAAGCTATCTGTTCCCAAGACACCCACCTCCAACTTTGCCGCTGAACCTAGAGGGGTCATCACTGAAAAATTTTTGCTATTGCCCCCAGAACAAATTTTTTGGGAGGGGGTCCAATTTTGGGCTGTAGAGTGGGCCAAACCCCCAAAATTTTTTTTTGGCACGGATGGATGGAAAGTGCAAAGAAAATGCTAAACAACGGTGCAAACCGCATCTTTGTAGCTTCTATATAACCAGAATTATGGCAAGTTTAAAACGTACATGTTCACAGTTCATATGAACGCTTTTCCCAAAAATTAATTACCCCGATTGGTAACGTCTTGTAAAATTTAATTACCCCGGCTAAGGGTTAACTGACAGAATCGGCAGGACAACTTGTTTGTCTATTTAGAGATAGATGCTCAGTAACTGCAGCTAGCCACTGCTGAAACTAATAATAAAGGTTTCATCTGTTGTTTACCCAAACCGTCATTTTCTATACAAGGACTGTTCCATTTTCAAACCTGTGCCATTTCAAACCTTGCACTGTGCCATTTCAAACCTTTACTGACAGAAGCCCCAACCTTCCCTTTATAAACCTTGACTGATCCATTGTTATCAGCTATGTCGGTCGAAGTGCAGACCGACTACCTGAACAATAGTACGCTTGAATGAGCCTTTAGCGAAATTGTGTAATGCCACACCCACTTTTTCAGTAAATTCGCGAAATCCCTAGAGTTTTTAGCGTTTTCATGAAATCACTAAGTGAAATGGTGACTTCACGAAATGACTAACTTGTTTAGGGATTTCGTGAAATCACTGGTTTCACAGTTTGACTGTAACATATATACCGGGATGCTCCACACACTACAGTGACTCAACTACTGGATGCATGAACTGCCATCTCTCAGGCTGAAGTCACTAACCTCGCTGCCCATGAAATGGCAAAAGGCGTCCCCATGAAACGGCCAAGTACTCATAAGCAGGCTACACACAGACTCTGTCATGGGTTGCAGGACACATGTTACAAGTTGGTGCCACCTGGAGAGGCTGTGACACTGACAGGTGAGGATTTTCATAATTTACCTTTCTATTCACCCCCTCCCCCAGGAAGCCTGTCAATTCTTATATCACTCATTGTGAATTACAGTCACCAGTCAATATTTATCCAAAACCACATTCTGTTCTAAAACACATTAGATATTTCCTCCTTAAATTGGGATAGAATTTTATGCTTCTTGTAATTCCAGCTCGGTATATGTATCATCCTAAAACATGATATCCTTAATTCTTCAAAAGAGATACATAAACACAAATGTAATCCACTGGCTACCCTAATGCCCACCAATATTACATACTTAATAATAAATCTTTCCTTATCAAAAGATGATTCGCCATCCTCCTGCCCATAGCACTGTCAACCCTTTTCTAAACAAACTCTTTTCCTGATCCATCGAAACGTTTTCTGGCAATTTCAAATCTCGTCTTCATATCCAAAATTCCTACACAAATCCATGCTAAAAGTTCTAAGCCCTCTCCATCTCTCTTTTCAGGCAACATAACATAAATAACACTCTCATGAAACGCTTCACAAAATCCTAAATGATTTATTATATAGTTCACTTACGGGTGCTAGAAAATGAAAGAATCAATGCATAGATGGTCCTAAATTCAGATGCCATTTGTATTACTGTTGATCCTGTCACTCTACTTCACTGACATGAGCAGGCCTTACGTTGGTTTACCACAAATATCTTAATTATTTACGTGATCTGTGTGCAACAGTTGCAATTATCTCTGAATATGTTCATATGTCCTGGGAAGTTTTGAGGTTCATGGACTTATGCTGTTCACAATATGTGGCATATGCCGCTTGGACCTCTTTTGACTGATGGCAACAGTCAGTCATGGATGAAAATAAACTTTTCATTTAAGTTCTGAAATATGAATATTCGCTCTTAAGAACAAGTCGACTTTCAGTGGTGTAGCAATATGCCCGGAGGCCCTTGGCGAAAAACAAGCAGGGGGCCCTTTCCAGAGACGATCTGACAAGTTTGCAAAAATGTTGACGAACTTTTTTTTCTTGTCGGTCTTTCGATTTGACAACTTTACAACTTTGCGGGGAAAATATTTTTTGGGCTCGGGTCAGGGGCCCTTTGCAGGTCGGGGGCCCTTGGCATTTGGCCAGGTTGTCCATATTGCTGCTACTCCTCTGTCGACTTTAGAAATATGATTAACTAATGTTGAATACCTCTACACCAGAATCTGAGGCAATTTTAGTTCATTTCTTACAATTAAAAATATCATGCTAATTATAAAAAAATCTGACACACTTGCACATCTGTGATCTTTCTTGAATATTATTATTATTCAGACAATTTATATAGCGCCGTACGCATGGCGTCTACCAAAGTCAAAGGCGCTGTACATATTTAACATTCATAAGAAGTCGCAAATAAATGTGTCTTCAAGTTCTTCGTGAATTGATGGTAGGAGTTCAACAAGGTTACAGTGTCTGGTAGAGCATTCCACAGTCGTGGATTTCCCCTTACCACCGAACGCTCGCCAAACTTTGACGTCTTCACAGGAGGTGGAACCGCGAGAAGAACACGGCTGCTCAAACGTAATTGACGACGTCTTTCAGTCAATGATTGTCTATGAAGAAGTGAGGAAAGGTATTCAGGACACATTGGGTTGTGAAGCGCGCGGAACGACAGCATACACCGCTTGTATGTAATCCTCTCGGGTACTTTCAGCCAGTGTAGTTCGTTTTTCAGTAGCGAAGTGACATGTTCCCTCGTTCTGAGTCTGTATATCAGCCTGACCGACGTGTTCATCACCCTCTGCAACCGCCCGAGCTGTGTTTCAGCTAGACCAAGGAGGACACTGTTGCAATAATCGATTCCCTGCAACACCATTGCCTGAACAAGCATTGTCGTCGTGCTTGTCAGAAGATATCTCCGTACGTCCTTGATTCATTGCAGTTGGTAATAACACGACATGGTCAGCTGGCAGATATGTCCAGCAAACGAGAGTGTCTCGTCAAGCCGGACTCCGAGGAGGCGAAGCTCAACGACCGGGTGAACCGCAGTACTGGCCACTCGGATCGGATCCCGCGTGATGTGATGCCTCCTCCTTTGGGTTCGACACCCACAGAAACTCAGTCTTACTCAGATTCAACATCAACTGCTTTGCTTTGAATACATTGGGAACAGCAAAGTAAAAGTAAGAGATTACTTACTGGCATATTCAGAAGCGAGTCTAGTGACGGCTTTCCCATAGACTCTGTGTTATGACAGAATTCGGCAAATTCTGAATTTGTAGAGCATTTATTGACTACCAATCTGCAGCGGCAAAAGAAAAAACGAATAGTTATTAGTCTGTAAAGCTAGCCATTTGCATCACAAAATATTAATTTCCACGGCAATTAAAGGTCCAATAGCAAGATGACAAACTATGAACTTTTTTCAGAAGTTCCTTTATGACCAAATGAATATCTTAACAGTGGAGAAACAGATTCTTAATTGCAAGGACAAAGATGGGGGAAACGTTTGCTGAGATGGGCCACCTTTGGCATAAAATAAAATTTCCAATTAAATTCCACGTATTTAACAGACATTAAATCTTCAGAAATAAAAAAAGAGATAATGTCGTCACCAAGCATGCACTAAACACCTTCACAAGAGGTTTGTAAATATATTTGCATAAATTGATATCATTAATTTATTATGGTCACAACTATCAGAAAATTTTATCAATATCTTCAAGAGGCACTGGAGAATGCAATGTCTTTCTGGGAAGAAATGCCTCATCCTGACCTTACTACCATCACCCCATAGTAACAACCTTAACCAATAGTCACTCACTTGCCTAGTTATACATCTATACACAGATACATTCATCGTCAGGGTGCGATTTGTAAGAAGGGAAGGGGGGATTTCCCCCCACTGCCCAACTGCATCCCCCCAACTGCTACATCCCCCACCACTACATCCCCCACTGCTACACTTCCCCAACTACTACATTCCCCCAAGCTCGACATATTCTCCTCCCCCACTGCTCCAGGTCACAAATCGCACCCTGTTCATCGCAATGTCATTCAAATTGTTTGCAACAAAAGTTGCAAGATGAACAAACAGAAAGAACATCTGCTGAAGCTAATCAACATCTACACGAGTAAAATCAGATCCGTTGTGAAAGTGACTGAATCACATGAATGCTGTAACTGTTGAACTTCAGATGACTCAACAGCAAATGTACACACATGAAACTGACTGGAATGTAGACTTAGCCCAAGAAAGGCATTTCATTGCAAATAACTTTATACAAAATTTATGTCGTTGGCGTGTCAATGTGGCTGCAGTTTTCTGGCAAAGGAGAGCTTCTATAGGAATCCGCACCGGATTTCTTCATGGCAGCGCCATCCTTCTATCATCCAAGTGGATTTTGAACATCGCCTGCCTTCCGACCATCATTGACATGTCAGCGTTGTCAAAGCACTTTTGATTTTGGTTTTTAACCATGTTACAGCGCTATATAAATCGTCGTGATAATAATAAAAAGAGAAAAGAGAAATTACAGTAAAGAAACAGTCATAAATAGAAGACTTAAACAGAGACTAAGGAAGTTCAAACTAGGCCCTAAATGCTGGTCAAAGTGGACACCATTACGTTGTTTAGAAATAAAATTCTGGAATTATACAAAGAGAACAAACTTCACACATTTTGTGCACATCAGAGCAATAAAAACAAAAACATATTTAACATGTAAAATTAAACTTAACAGATTTTAATAAAGGTTAATTAATGAAATACACCATAAATACTGAATAAAATGCATATGTCAAAGGTGTCAACCTCATTGCAATTTCTAACACTTGGAACTGCATTTTTGAGTTTCAGAAGAAACACAAGGTTTTCAATCTGAGTGCTCTTAACAGATGCCAGCCAATTTTCTTAACTATCAACAATATTCAAAAGCCAATAAAAGCAATGGAGAAAATTATTATAAACTGATAATTATACTGCAAAAAAATTGAATATTAAAACACTACTATAAAATACCTGGAAATATGTATGTAGTGGCTGCAATAGACTTCATACTGGTTCCAAAACCCATAATTAAACAGATGACCTACAGAAAACAAAAGCACTCAACAAAATAATGACACTAATTAGGCTCTCTGCACCAAAGGCAAGTCCTAATAAACCCCAATTGCCTAGTGTTATTGTTTGACAGACGCATTACAAACAATGAACTGAATATAACCTCCAGAACATAATTGCTTTCAAAGCAGTTGGTCTGAAATATTGAGACTGAAATAGACAGAGGGGAGATTACAACAAAGCCCAGAAGCCTTGATCAAGCCCAGTACATTCTTCACAATTTCATGCAATAAAACCAATGAACAAGCAAAAACCTTCATCTGCTTCCCTAAGACAGGGTCTGCATTAAATATTACTGGGTATTCATCAATAGGGCAAAATGGAAAACATATCAACCATTCTACAGAAACAATAAAAACTCTTGTCAGCAAAAGCTGTAGAACAATATACTGATGTGACTCTAACTGGTTCCATGCTGTTATTTTTTTTCAAGTTTCAAAAATCTAAACTTGAAATTGACAGAGATAGCGAAAAGCAAAATGAATCATATACATTTGATCCGGCATCACACCAAAAACAACAACACAATTTTATGTGATGATTTTAACAAAAGTCTACATAAATTTAATTTTGGGGCTGGGTATGCACAGCAAGGCTCCATTTCCTTCTGTTTACCAACCGGCCAGAGAACGTCCTTGAGAAAGAAGAATTTCTTTGACGGCAGTCATTCTATATTCAAATTCTGTTTACAAGCACCTCAGAAGGAGCGCATACTAATCTAATAAATTGGTGTCACCCTGTGGTTGTCAAACAAATGAATACAAGATTTTAACATGGCAATCGTATGTTCACAAATTTATAAACAACCCCAAAAATTAAACACTCTCAAAATTCACTAGCTGAAAGGAGAGCTGAGTTTATTGCCAATAAATGAATCTAAAGAACTGATAAATTTGCTCAAGATTTGTATACGAATATATTTCATACAGATATCCAAATGCTACATACACAGAAAATTTAACTGCATGCATTTCAATCATTAAAATCTTTGAGCTGCACTCAATTATCAAAATGATCACAAAAGTGCAGACAATGAGCAAATGAGTGATCTTTACATAGCAATGACAGCTCTCTGCTGACAAGACTCTTGAGAATTCTTTTATGATGAAAAGAAAGTTGCCAAAGTTTAGAAAGGCATGTACTTCCACAGACCACACCAATATAAACAACTCCACAAAGACAGCCACATACAATTAAGACTACTCTTATGCAAGGAATGGTAAAATGATCACAAGTATTTATTTTAACTGAATGCCAATATAATTTTGATCTGTATGAAACTAAAATAAAATTTAATGGCAACACAATACACTGGGAATTGTAGTCAGGAGATCAGGAGGAGGATTGGTCTGGCCAGCTCAGCATCGGGTCACCTTGGCAAACTATGGAGCTCTGGAAAGATCTCCCTCAAGACAAAGCTCCAACTTTTATAAGTCTGTGTCTTCTCTGTGCTCCTTTATGGAGGAGAGACCTGGACATTGAAAAAGGATGACTGCAGGCGACTCCTGGCTTTCAAAATGCGATGCTACCATGGCTTCTAAAGATATGGTGGGGAATGAAAATCACTAATTAATGAAGAAGTAAAGAGCAGAATCAGGACTGACAATGATGCGATCACCACAATCAAACAAAGGAAGCTCCAAATGTTTGGTCACATCAGTCATGGATGGTCATGGAAGGAACAATGGAGGGAACAATGGAGGGAACACGCCCTCCGGGAAGGCCCAGAATACAATGGTTTGTTCACTATCGTTCACTATCAGGATTAAATCTTAGAGAGGCGATTCATGCGGGACAAGACCACAAAATTGGAAAAGGATCATTCAACATGCTACTGGTCTCAAACGGTTCCTGAGGGGACTTTGAGCTGATGATGATGATGATGATGATGATGATTACACTACACTGCAATTTCATCAATAAAATACTTACAACTCAACAATAATCTATTAGTTCTAAGTAAAGTAGAGGCATTCCAGTTACTTCCACATATCAGAATAAAATACAAGACTAACCTCAACAATAATCTGTTAGTTCTAAGTAAAGCACATGCATTCCAGTTACTTCTGCATATCAGAATAAAATACAAGACAGTGCATTTCATAATGCACTTGCATATAAGTCAGGTCCTGTGTTCATTACCAGATAAAGATTAAAGCAAATTTCAAAATGTTCTTCAAACAACATAAAGCTACAACAAACTTACCTGATTAAATAAGCCAGAGGAGTTCATACGCCAATTTATTAGAAAAATTGTGTGCTATTTAATAGTCAATAGAAACACAATCTGATCACGTGACACAAATTCTGACCCTATTTACTCAAAAGAATTCCTAAGCCATAGAAATATCTGACAGATTGCTGTAAATGTCTTTAAACAAAACAAAACCAAATACCAAGTTGCTGATATAACCTAATTAGAACAACAAAAGACAGTATATATTAAGCTATTCTATAAACTGATATAACAAAGAAGAACCTACCAATCTGTGTTGAATTTCTATCCCACTTAGTAATGGCACATCTCAACTACAAACAACATAATAAAGCACATACAATAAGATAAATTCAGTATGCACAGATATCCAGAAAAGAAACAATGGAAACATCAACAACAATGGCTCACAGAGCTGAACCGGAATTTATTAAAGAAGGATCCAGGCTTTCTGAGAATCAAGCAATTTCAAAAATCTAGATTTGTGGAAATCAAAATTTCTAATACAAAACTTTAAAGACTAGTGAAACTCATAAAGTTTATTCTGAAAATTCTAAGAAATATATACCTAGACAACAATCTGCAACCTTAATTTCTGTTTCAGGAATTGAAATAAAAATTTTCACACATGTGATAACAAATCTAATTTTTCGTCATTATTTGCACCATCATTATTTGCATGAGTTTCCTTTAAGTCTGCAGTCATGAGTGTTCAAACTCAGTCCTGATCAGAGCATAAAATCGACTCAATGACTCTAATTGTCTTGTCCAATCCAAAGTCCAATCCGATATCGAATCCAATATAGTTTATTATTTCCAAATCCATCGTCAGATCAAATCATTAATGCAGGGAAAATATAATATGAGCATGTGATATAATACTGAAAACATTTTCTAACTAATTATAGAACATCATGAAGCAAGTGAATGTCAACAGCCAAATGACTGTCTATAAACTAGCACACAGTTGGATAAGAATGACCCATTAAGCAGAGCAAGTTCACTGGTAAAATTGTTGCTATGCTGTAATTTCAGCAAAAGTACAAAGTCTTGGGCTGTTTCATACACTCCCAACCTTCAGCAGTGCAGTAAGGATTCCCATTGCTATCTAAACACTGGCATGCACCAGCATGAATGTAAGTCTCATGCCTTTTGAGCCTAATGCCTAATAAAAGGATGTCTCAAATCCACTATCTCATTCCAGCCATATGTCCAATTGCTGTGGTTTATTTCAGCATAAGAGATCACTTGAAATATCTGGCAGACTCCTTGTATGGAGGCTAAAGGAAAGAGCACTGCAAGCAGTGATATTTTACTTCGAAAAATAATTACTACTTTTACTTTTAATTTAGTGTTGGCTTCCTTATTTGACTTTCACTTTCAATTACAGTTTTTAATGTCATTTAATTTCTATTTCAGTTCTAATTTTACTTTGTAAATAATTGTTAATTTTACTTTTACTTTTCCAAAATAAAATTACTTTCACTTTTACTTTTACTTTTAATTACAGTTTTATATATATCATACCTTCCAGGCTTCCACTTAATTTATTTCATTTAACAGCAGTAACAATGATCAATCACTGGGCTAGTATGCTGAATGCACAGCATTAATATACAGTGCAACATATAACGAATACGAACGACTGCCACTTGCCATTGCATGCACAGAAACATTTAGTGTAATACCTAAGCTGTCACTGTCAGACACTCAGACAGGAACAAATTCAAAATATGAGTGCAATGACTGCAAGTCTGCAATCAACTGGAAATTATTAAACACGCAATGCTGCTGTTGAGCTTCATGAAGACACGCATCTCAAGACTTTTGTGAGCCTCTTTCATTAAAAAAAACTGCCAATTAAATACAGTATCGCTCTCCCTTTTCTACCAGCAAACTGTCTAGATAAACTCATACTTTTCTGTTTAGACACTTGAGAGTTGAGATGAATGATGAAGTTCAAAATAAACCTCAGTAGTTTAGGATATTAGATTGGACGGGAACAACAGTGGTTCTCACACAGGGCAGTCGCTACTGAACCACTTTAAACCTTGTTATATTATATATTATTATTAATTGGGGCAGAAGATGTCAGAGTGGGTTACGTGCTGGAGCGTCAGGCTGACGGAGCGGGTTCAAGCCCCGTACGTGAGTGCCTCTAGTGGCTTTCACACAGGCAGTAATGCCTTTTAAGCCACTTTAAATCATGCTAAGTTAAGTTAATGATGTTTGTAAGAATAAACCGAAAGACGGTAGAAGTACAAACAGTAGCCTACGCTCTGCCTAAACATCAGTCAGGCATGAACATAAATTTAAAATAAAATGGGAGAAAATTTTAACAATTTTACTTCACCAAATAATTACTACTTTTACTTTCAATTCATTTTTGGCATCCTTATTTTACTTCTACTTTCTATTTCAGTTCAAAACTATATTTTACTTCCTATTTCAGTTTTACTGAACTGAATGCAAATAATTTTACTTTTAGTTTCTATTTCAGTTCAGTAATATATCACTGACTGCAAGCATTTACCATAATGATTTAATCAGGTATTCCAGCATTTTGTACATAACTTTATCTTATGAGAGTTGTTTGATCACTGCCATTAGGTAGAATTGTAAGCTAATAAATGATTTTGATTCTTAAAATTTTCACATCATATATACTCTTTCTGGAACTGGCCATAAGAACATTTACTGTATGCACACCCAATTGTATTATCTTGTATAACTCATTTGTTTAATCTAATGTTGAAAGCAGGATATGTGCCAGAAGGTTTTGGTAATGGTATCATGATCCCTCTGCTAAAAAATTGCACAGCAGACCCTACAAGGTGTGACAATTATAGGGTAACCTTGAGTCCAGTAGTGTCTAAGATTTTTGAGCATGTATTACTAGGGAAATGTGGGGGTTTTTTGGGGAGCTCTGACCTGCAGTTTGGGTTCAAAACTGGGGTAGGATGCTCAGATGCCTTATACACATTGAGGGGGGTCATAAGTTATCTCAATAGAAATTCATGCACAGCTGTCACTTCTGCTCTTGACATTTCGAAAGCTTTTGACAAAATTAGTCACTATGGGCTGTTTTTGAAGCTGATACAAAGGAAAACCCCTTGGTATTTCATTGAAGTTTTACTCAACTGGTATTCCAAATGTAATGTTATGGTTAGATGGGGTAATGCCTTATCAGAATCTTTTACTGTAGTGGCTGGGGTACGACAAGGAGGGGTTCTTTCGCCTTTGCTATTTGCTGTTTATATTGATGATGTAATTTTAAAGTTGCAAAATTCTGGATATGGCTGCTATATCAATGATTTGTTTGTTGGATGTTTATTGTATGCTGATGATATCTTATTGGTGTCACACTCTATATCCGGCATGCAGCACATGCTGGATATTTGCACCAATGACTTTGTGGATTTGGATTTGAAATTTAATGTGAAGAAATCTATGGTGATGAGGGTTGGGACACGTTGCAATATCGCATGTGCTGTATTGGTCCTGGATGGTGTTGCCTTGCCATTTGTGGAGGAAATTAGGTATCTCAGGGTGACACTGAAAAAGGGCAGGCACTTCGGGTTATCTATTTCGAAGCTAAATTAAAATTTTTCCGCACGTTTAATTGCTTGTATAGTCGTGGACTCGCAGCAGAGCTGCCGCTTCAGAATTAATATCGTTAACCTGGTAAAGAGCTATTGTCTACCTATTGTATTGTATGGTATGGAAGCCACATTTCCAAACAAAAGTATTCTTAATGCTCTTGACAGACTGATTCGAGTAGTTGTGTGCAAAATTTTTAAAACATGTGAGGCAGATAATGTTGAGTATATCAGAGTCCTGACGGGTTTGGATAGTATGCATGCTATTGTAGAAAAGCGACAAGCATCCTTTGTTAATAGATATGAGAAGAAGCCACTGTACTTTGCTCAGTGCATTACTAGAATTTGTCTGAGGGCAGAGGCTGTACTGTGTAAAGTTTGTTCTTAGTTTATTTGTTTATTATTAGGTTTATTTTATTATTATTTTTTTATTATTATTATTTAGTTTTGTTCAGTTGATTTGTGTTTTCCTTGGTTGTGTACTACTGGTTAAGTACTACTTTTTATGCTGTGCTTGTCACGAATAAAGATGATTATAAGAACTGAGAATTGAGCAGCTGTGATTACATACCTCGGCACACAGATCTCTAATGCAACAGACTAGAAGTTCGATGTCAGAAAAGAGAATTTGAACTTCTTCAGGTGAAAGAGATTGCATTTTGCTGCAAAAATAAGCAAACCATGTTCTACAGCTATATTAATTTGAAATATCCAATAATCATCATCCATGCATAAATATACAGAAGTAGCCATCACTGAGAAGTCCTACATCAAATAAACATTCCTGTAATATACCAGATCCAAGGTTCAAAAACATTTATAACAAAAAAACATAAAACACTGAATACTAATGGGGATCAAAGGTTGGATCAGGCAATTGGCCTTAGCCCCAAAATGCTGTAGCCCCAAAATGCCCATTGCTCAGTCCCAAAATAATTTTGGTTGAGGCATGTTTACTGTCAGTGACATACCAAAAAAGAGTTACCATAGGAATGAGCATCCTCAAAATTCTTGGCACCACAAATGACCATGATTCAAAATATTTCACTTGTACCAGATTAGACACACAGTATACTGTCAAATCCAATCCATCTAACATAATTAAAAATTGAGAATTCTCTCAAATATCAAATTAAACACTCTGCAATACATATTGTTACATTTCATTACTTCCTCATACACAGTACATTTGTGGATTCTGCAAGCAAAAGTTCTAATTGATATATCAACATATGATTTTCCATGAATCAATAACTAGAGATAATAATATCAGCAGAAGAAAATTTTGAATTCATCTGACCGAAGGGGTTCTGCATTGACGTCCAAAGCAGAGCAAAGTTCATTCAAGTAGCAGTTTTCAGAGCAAAGGAATTCATAAACTTTTCGAAAATATGGGTCACTCTCTGCCAAACACAAACACTTGCAGTCAACAATAAATTAAAAAGCATGTCATAATTTATCAGCAGCTTAGTGGGAAGAATACCTGGTGTGCCTAAATTAAAGGTTCAAAAGCTTCAGCACACTTAAATACAATGCTGTTGCAGAAAATGCACACAGATAACTGAGTCTGCAGCTACAGAATGCAACGTACCTAGAAGTGGAAGAAGAGTATCATCAAGGGTCAACAGCGTATCATTTTGAACAATATCAACCATGGATAACGAGGCACCGGTATTTTTTGAAAGACTCGATGATGACCGCACGGTTCCACACGTAGGCACATCATCATCATCATCATCATCATCATCCCATTTTGAATATCCTCTGCTGCGATAATATCTATGAATTGGCTATATGGTAAACAGAAAAAATAAATAAAATTTAACTTGCAGTTATATATTTAACCAGTTAGGGTTTATAATGGTTGAAAGGACATAAATAACTGTGGCCTAATGGATATCATCTTACCCTGTGAATTTCAATTTAATACAATATCAGTTATTTACAACCACACCTAGTGTAAGTGAATGACCCCAATCAAGGATATGTTAGCAGCTTTGACTCTATGATTGTTGAAATCTGACCGGAGCCCCCCTGCCATTTTGAATGCTGTCTTATGATTGACTAAAGTTAATGTATGCTCATTTACACATACAGTTATAAGCCTAGAAACTAAACTTTTAACAGTTTATCACACACATTATATATTGCTGTGAGGATGACATTTCAAAACTCAGAAATCAAAGAGATAAAACAACAACAACATTTGCTGTCTCAACACATCTCACGTCAATGTAAAACGTTTTGATTGTGAGAATTTCATGGCATGTTGAGCTTGAGCTACGGGTACTTTAAATCTGTCTCTGGCCCTTAACCCTGTCTCTGGCCCTTAACCCTTTCCCCTGTTTGCCGAGAATACTCATCCATGTTACATTACATTAGAAATAAATGAACGGATAAAGGGTTAACAAAATCATCACTTTAGCTGAGGCAGATTTAGAAGCAGATTTGGCTGACATGTTTTTCTAAAAAGTAATGGCTCTCTGTCTGTGTTGTCTATGTCTGTCTGTGTCCCTCCCTCCCTCCCCCTTCTCTCTCTCTCTCACTCTCTCTCTCTCAGAATTCAAACTACGTGGGAAAAAGTAAAAATACTTTTATTCACAAAGATTCCCATCAACTTCATTTACAGGTAAATAATAAAACAACCATCCTCAAATGATGTAACAACATTTTAAACTAAACAGCTGATCAAGGCAAGCATACATGTGATATTGGATTTGAATAATTTAAATTTAAATTATAACAGGTTGGTAAATCCATAAAAACAGACAATTACTAGTAAAATGTCAAATTGTCAAATCCTAACCTGAATTTCTGGCAAATGTGACAATTTACAAAGCTACATTAAATGGCACGCATAGGAAAGTCAAAGCATGTGATACACACACACACACACACACACTCACCCATCCACACACTCGCCCCCCCCACACACACAAACACGAACACACACTCAAAATTCTATGTCACATACACTAATGGCACGATGAACCATAATAGATAGTTAAATTTGCAGTGTTGTTTCACACAATAGCAGTGTTTTACAGCACAGCATGTAAAGCTACATCTCCATTAGGGGACAATGTTACCGGGATATATCCCCGTACGAGCCCATTACATTGTCCCCGGACAGTATGCGATGGATCCAAGGAAAAAATTAGCCACGCCTATTGAAAAGATGGTGATGACAGCATTTTTGCAACTGGGGCATTGATGTGCGTTTTAAAAGCTGTGTTTTCGATTGGAAAGAAGTGTCGCAAGCGCAGAAAGTTGCGGTCAGACCGCGGATGCTGTCTCGGAAAGTTATTATTATTTTGCGAACACATTACAATGTGGCATAACCATTCGAGTTGATGCAAAACCTAGCAGTCAATCTGATGACGACCTATTCCTGGAAGCTAATTGGTTGAACCGCAAAGATATCCGGCTGAATTATCCACTTGATGTGCAAACGCATTCGCTCGGATAATTTTTATATCCGGGTAAAATTTTTTGTCTGGAACAAATATTTTGGGGATATATTTTTAAGTGGAGCACCCGTCGTTTAATGCCAGCTTATCATTCACGTGGATATTGCCCAAGTAACTACTTAGGAGATATATCTCCGAAACATATTCCTTAATGGAGCCGCTGCTTAATACACCTCAGACACAATATCTACTTCTCATTGCCTCCTGTTGAATATAAGTCACAATCTTTGAAACTTTTGACTGGTAAGCTGCAGTGTCTGGAAGACCAAGAGCAATATCCAATGTTCTATATATTTCCAGTAATTCGGAAAACTCATTTCCAATACCCATACAGATAGATTCACAAACACAAACATGCAGATATACACACCCTGCAAAGCATGCATCAAGGTTCAATTTCAGTCACAATGATTAACAGTCTGTAGATTGAAATGTCAGATTATTCATTCAGTTATTTATTGCCCGTTTTGCATCTGGTTCCCTCCAGACAAATAATTGACACTTAATTCTTTAACACTTTTTGAAGAATAATACAATAAAACTCATCCAAATATTTCAATTATGGCTTTTCTAATTAAAATACTCTTTAGCTAATAAATACCAACAGAGATTGACTGGATGTGCTGGAAGCACAATTCAAATTGCACCTAAATTTAAAATTACTCTTATAGAAAGACAAGCAATCTCAAGACAGCTTAACAAAATTACAAAGTCATGACATCAAATCACAGTTGTGCAACAGCCATTAACATTGCAAAGACAGGCAAAATGAAAATACCCAGTAATTGCATTGTCCACACAACTTACAGCCTGCAATTATGGCTTTCAACACAGTATCTACAAAATTGCAAAAAACTGTCTCTGCAAATAGTAAAACAAACCCCAAGGCTGGCTATATATCACCACGCCCCACAGTAAAATTACTTTGCAAATGAGGTTTAGGGACATTAAAGCATTTCAGCAGCATCACTTAATCTATTACAGAGAAAACTGCAATTTATGAGTCTTCACTTAATGTCAATATAGGCAAAATGCAGTGGAGGCACTTGGATAACACTATTAACATAAAAGTCAATAAATTGCATGTAACATCTTGTGAATTTCTTTAACGCCCATGAAAGCTGAATTTCTTACAAGTCAGCATTTTTTCCAGTGTTTTCTCATCCTCATCCCTTACTGTCCTGTGCTGTGTTCCTGTGACCAACCAACTGTTGCACATGTTTTGATAGTTGTGTGCAGCTGCTTTGTCAGGCATTTGTTTTAGCTGCCCTGCTTGGTAGCCAGCTACTACAGCTTCACTGTCTATTGCCACACTAACAAGTCGAGGCACAGATACATTACACAGACAATTTAAATCCCGCTCCATGCCGACAGACAGACAGACAGACAAATGACTGCCTGAAAAATTTCCAACCGCCCATATTCTGAACCCGTGCCTCCAGAATATCTTCCAATTTCAGAGCTGACAGTCACCAAGACAGACAGTATACAAAAGCACAACTGTTACAATTATTAAAATGATGCAGTGCTTGAGTCTTTGCTTTCTACCACATTGTAAATGAGTCGTCTTTCAATCCACTGTAAGAGATCCGCATTTATTTACTACTTGAAACCAAGGGTGTGGCGCCAGTTAGTAACCAACTGGTAAACAGATTTTCAGCATCATAGTATATAAACACTGTAATTTTGCATACCAAAAAAACATCTTCCAGATTTTCTGTCTAATATTCTTTTGAAATAAAGGTGGGAATGTTTCTCTACAGTTCATTAGGCCACACAGTAAAGTTGTTCGCTAAGTCAAGCCAAGTTCACCTTCAGCAGAAGTTATTGCCACAGCTTTATAATATTTCATGCTTGAGCATCTGTTTCTTCTACAGTAAGTCAACCAAATTTCTATATCACGACCCAAAAGCAGAATGGTAACACTGGACGATGGAGCAGAAAGTCGCGGGTTCGATCCCCTCAGGAGCCCTAATGTCGACTCAGCCTTACTCGCTAGAGAGCGGTGGTAAACTGAAAAGTAGCGTTAAGCTGTGAGGTAAAACGTGGGTCTGAGGAAAGTAATGGCAACCTACCGCAGATTAATGGCTTATACCACCTACGTTGCTGATTGCCAAGGCTGGAGATAAGCACCGGACCCAACACTCGGACTCGAGTACAGGACCTACCTTTACCTTTACTATATAGATGAGCCCTGAATGACTTCTTTCCAAAGGCCTCTAACTTGGAAGAAATTCGAGTTCTGTTTCAGAAGTCTGTATGAACCACTGCTATAGGTTTTAGCTTTATCCTGTTGTCCTGGAAGCCAAGGTCAGGCTGAGATGTCTTGTGATTCAGAGGACAGTGAGGCAGGGAATGTATTTACATGCATTTATTTATTATGTGTAAGTGTACATTACTCATTACTACAACCAATATCCCATGTAGTCAAAGCTATAGTAAACAGCTTCTATATTTGAGCGTAGATGGAATCTAGATTACCGTACAAGACGAAACAGCCACTGATGGAACAATTGACCTTTAAAGCAAAGCACTGAATTGCTGATGAAATCTATTAAAGAAACTCCAAACTGAACGTGCAGGCCAAACATGTGCTGATCGCGGATAGATCTGCCGGTGGATCCGGCTCTGCAAGAATTTCATGGATCTGCAGACCTCTGCAGATCCAAGCCTTCAATCGCTAAGGATAATAGAGAAAACGTTAGAACAAGAATAAGAAAATATGCCCTGGCTGCAGCAGCCTTTTCAAGTTAATTGAAGAGCAAAACAACAATATTTTAGGAAACAGTGCTGGAAAGTTAATGTACAAGATGGATAATAGTCAATTAACACGCTCGATGCCTTAGGGGTCGTCCATAAATTACGTAACATGATTTTTTTTTGCACTTTTTTACCCCTCCCCCTTACGTAACGCGACGTAACAAAACGTCAGACCCCTAAAATATGACGTAACAACAGGTCGAACCCCATTTTCGTCTTCCGAAAAGTCTTGACAAGCAAAAAAGGTGATCCTTGTATTTTTCCTCTCAAAAAACCCTGACAAGCAAATAAGGTCATCCTTGTTTTTTTCTTCTCCAAAATCCCTGACAAGGTCAAAGGTCATCACTTAAAATTGTTTTTGCGTTACGTCACATTCACAGAACCCCCTGTCGTCACACTTCGTAACAAATGGTCGGACTCCCCTAACCGCATTACGTAATTTATGGACGACCCCTAGGGAGAACTGAATAGTTGGTGTCCTCAATTTCTCACAATATCAGCTGGATGAGTGTGATTGCCAGCCTTATCCTCCCCAGCTAATTTCACACCCAGTATGCACCCTATCACAGCCAAATTGACTGGGGGTTAAAATGTGGAGTTTGGATAGGCGATAGATTATCTTAAAAGCAGTGGGGTTGAAGCTACAACTCTCAGGTCAAAACTTTTGTTAATATCATTGAATTTCTATCGGTGGTTAATTAATACTGGTTGTTTAATGGATAATAACTTGTACTACATGAAACAAAACAAGAAATATCAGTTTTGTACAGCCTTGAATGCAGAATCCAGAGTACCGGTATATAAGAATATACAAATTTATTAGAGGCTGGGCTGAGATAAATGGGATGATATCCACCATTTTAGCAGAAGGCATTAGGAACAAAGCCAGAGTGCAAGGGTTAATATAGGATACATTCCCTACATTAAATTTCCAATCTCAATTAATGGAACCAGTACACAAAGTGGATTAACACTCAACCAGTTGGAAGGAAGAGAATCTGACAAAAGATTCAATCAAGTACTAAAAAGCTCTGGCAGGCCACTAAAATCAGCCTGTGGGCCGCATGTGACCCACGGGCCACATGTGGCCCTCATCTTTAGCTATCTGAAATAAGATGATGCATTCAAACAAATGAAAAAAACAACACAAATTGCAATACCAGAAATAGAAAATATACATCACTATAAATATATATATTGAGCACGGCAGATAGCTCAGAAAAGGATTTTAAAAAAGCATAAGACTCACCCCTGTGTGCCAGCAGCTTAACAAATCCATTACATCTGACTGCAGCTAAGCATGATTTACTTTAGTAAAGTTAAATTCAAGAAACAAACCAAGCATCCGGTTTTAAACTAAATTTTTAACTGTCAAAATTATTTTTCAACTGTCAACATTAACGTTTTTGCAAATACCCAAGTCAGCAACTTCCTGCAAATTTCTACCAACACTACAAGTGGGAAAATGACAAGCCAGAAATAAGCACCTAGGCCTAAAGCAAGCCTAAAGTCTGGACTTCCCTACATACATCTATAATGAAACAGGATACATCATAACGGAGGCCTTCATTATCAATTGGGTTGCAGGAACTATGTTATAGCAAATAGAGTAGATGCCGGCTTTAAACCCAGCAGAGTAGGTTCACAGAGACTCAGCCACATCAGGTGCCCTAACTCATAAGGGCAAGCACGATGTGCTTACTGTCAACTGCCTACCGCCTCTTGAAGGCCCCAAATGTTTTACAACAGACTGGATCAGGTTAATTTGCTCAAAACAAAACAGCACCAACAAGTCAGCAATGAAATGCACTTAAATCATGCAATGCAAGAGGGCGGCTGCAGGATAATAACTGATACACCCAAGGCCGAAAATAATTGTCCAACACTTTACCCTCGCAATGCTCGGGTGGTTGGCACCCCTCGGTTTTTCCCACATTTTTCTGAGGCCCCATGAGATATTTTCAAGAGCCTTTCAAGTATCTACAGGTACTTGAAAGGCTCTTGAAAATATAAGAATCTTTAGGAAGTTAATTTCCACACATTTTGACATATCTTGCAATCATTTTGCTACAGGGATTACCATACTAAGCTACACCCATTTTACTGAAGGTATCCAAGGATTGATACCATCCTCCAATGACTGTTTCCTTATTGAGTGTTTTTCTTACTGGTGATTGCAATCAGCATTTGAAAACCTAACCCTAGCTCTGGAATAGCAGAACAACTACAAGGAAGAGTTTAGGGCAATCCATGTGCAGTAAAAAAGGAAAAGCAATTGTACCTGGAAAAAGAACTTCAATTGAGATATCTAAATTCTCAATGCAAAATTATAACAGGTTTACAGGCCTGCAAAAGTCTACAAAAAGCCTTTGAGGCATATATGATGTGCAAGAATTGCTGTATCTGATTCAATGTTGAACAGAATGTGATTGACATAACTTATGTATTTCATGACATTTTGCATTTATTAGTGCATAACTAATGTTGATTGCTTGAAATATAAGTACGATAATAAGAAAATATGTTTCATTTTTATATAATATATATTCTACAGCCAAGTAACTAGAGAATTTCAGCATTCAATGGGCCTAAAATGCAAAAATCTGAAAAACATTAAATTTCCATAGGGTGGTTAACACTGGGTTATGTTATGATGGCTATGATGATTTGTACTACTTAAAACAAATCACCAACGTGAAATACCAGTTTTGTAGAGCTTTGAAAACAGAATCCAAGACATGACAATTATACAATTTTCAGAGGCTGGGCAGAGATAAAAGGGGTTGTGGAATCCAAACTTAAGAGACTAAGCAGAAAACATTAGGAATAAAGCTAAACAGTGCGAGGGTTAATAAAGGATACTGACTCAACCATTCTTTATACTGAACTTCCAAACTCAGGTAATAAAGCCATTCGACAACCTTAAAAGTAAATATATTTACAAGTACCAGTACATGTCCAATCTACACATCTACATCTTATAAACAAACTGTTGAAAGAGGAGACTGTCCTTAGTAACTATCTAGATATCTATTTCTGGGTAGCCAGACTTTTGCTCAAAGGACAATTATTGTTCCTAGGACGGTCGCTCACAATGCTCAGTGCACTTTGCTCACATGGACTTTTGCTCATAGACAGCTGGTGTTTAGATGACTTAAAACAATATTAACAGACAAAAGTTCGTCATGCTTTGGAGCTAATGTAATATTGAAACGATAAATGTCCACATTCATATTATAATATTATTCAGGTTAATGCAATATTTTAAACGAATAATGTCCACACTCCACATTCTTGTTATAATAATATTCAGGTTAATGCATGGACTGAGATCCTAATAATACAAGTTAAAGTGAGACACTTAGCGGCTCATTGGTTCATTGTCGACATTCAACTACCCGGTACTTGAAAACCATTTCAAAGACTTTGGGAATTGACAGATCTTTAAACTCTTTACACTTTTGAGACCCTCTAGTTCAGGGGTGTCAAAACCTTGGCCCACAGGCCAAACTTAGCCCGCGAGCTCATTTTATTTGGCCCGCAAAAATATTTAAGCCTTAAAAATTTTTTGGAAAAGTTTATGCGGGAAATTGGTTTGATGTAAAATCTTGTTTGGTTTAAGAAATTGGTCTGATGCAGAATCTTTTGGGCTTTAAAAATTGCTTTTATGTAGAATTGTAGATCCTGTGTTTTGCTGGCATAACAAATAGAAGAGCATAAATCTTTTTTTGGCTTTGAGTTTCATTGGTGATGTTGACTGAACAAGTATATCGACATGCTACATCAACAGCGGGAGATTACTACCGTTATATGCCTGCCTAGAATACTTGCGTTAATTAGTAAAACCCTCAGCAAATTTGCGAGTAGCTTTGGCTGAAAATTTAAAACCAGATATTGCTAAACTAGTGAAAAATAAGCAATGGCGCGTCTCATCAGCTTCCACATCTGCATCAACCGACATCTAACTTTATATGTTTTCAATTTGATCTTCAGTTCTTCGCCATTAACAGAGTTTGAAATTTAACTGCTTCTGTTAGACATGACCAAAATACGGTTTGTTATAGTTACAACAATAGGCTGCAATCAATGTAAATGATGTAATGATTGAATGGCCTTTCATGTTTACGTCATTTTACTTTAGGTTTTTAGATAGCTCAGATTTTGGAATATAATATTGACAAGCATTTTTGCATTTGGCCCGCGAGGACATGGGATACATGTCATTTGGCCCGCCGCCCAAAAAGTCTTGACACCCCTGCTCTAGTTCATAAATATCTTTACCAGTAAATAAGCATTACAACTAGAATCTAAACGCCCTGTGACCTAGACGTCCGTTACATAATCGTTAATTACCTAATCAGTGTGACCAAATTATCTTGCTTCGTCACATATATTGTTTTCCCCTTGTATATATGCAAGCAGGGTGTTTTTAACATGTAAACTACAAGGGCCGTGCCCCCCCGTTGTTTTCCTGGCCCCCGCAGTACCAGTAATTATGGCGGTCCGCCTTTCATAAAAAGGCCCCCCTAGTTTTTCTGTATTGGGCTAACAATGTTCAGCAAATATTTTTGCTTTTGTAATGACTTCTTGCGTTAGTCTAACTTAGGGATGAACCTAAATTACTAATTTACATAGCATGTACTAAATGTATACTATAGCTCAGCAATGGCGTAGTGAGGCAAAGTGCCACCTGGGGCAAAAATAAAAAGTGTCGCCTTTTCACGGCGAAAAAACACAACGTACAACTTCCAAAAAAATCTTGGCAAGCAAAAAAGGTTGTCAAATTTTTAAATAAAAAATGATCTTTTTATCAAACCAGAAAATGCCGCCCCTAACACAATGCTGCCACCCTCATTAAACTTCCTAAAAATCTTGACAGGCAAAAAAGGTCGTCGCATTTTTATCAAAGTCCCGAGATCACCGTGTATGCAAGCACATGCTTGGAAAAATACCAGAAAATGCCAGTCCTAGAGCAAGTGCCGCCTGAGATGGTTAGCCCCACCCCCACTGCCCCCTCGCTACTTCACTGGAGCTCAGTATTCTGGATTGTTACTAAATGTATGTATGTATGTCATAAGCTGAGTTGAAATAAACAAATTTCAATCAATCAATAAACTAAAATCATGAGGTGCAAAAATTAGTTTTCATCCGGAATTTTTAAAGTTTTTCATCCACCCCCTAGTAATTTTCCCTTTAAAAAATACGTATGCAAGTATTCACATATGGTTGCCAAGTGATTAGATTTTTCATGACAAAGAACTTGTAATTCTAAAGCCGCTATGAACAAATGTCCATGTGAGCAAAGTGCACTGCAAACATGTGAGCGATCATCCTAAGAGCAAAAGTCCTAGATCCCTATTTCTGTTACTGATAATTAATTATAGATCTAGAAGTTTATTTTCTCAGTATTTCCATGAAACTGGGAATTTAAGATTTAGTATTTGGTGGAACTGGATGTTCAAGAAATTGTTACTTTGTGGAAGTTTGAAATTTTCTGAAGCAGGAATAGCACAGAAGATGCAGAGAAACTCCGGAGAATTGGAGAAATGCAAGATGTCCATGGGGCACTTGATGAGAATGCTGTGAAAGCAGGGCCGCTGAAAGAATTTGCGGGCCCCTGTGCAAACAAATAGTCATGGGCCCCTGACCTGGCACTGGATAAGGTGCCTTGGGGTGGCAGAAAGGTTTGCGACACTCCTGCTTCTAATGATCTTTTGGTGTAAGAAAAACAATTTGTTCCGTCTAAAGCAATGACATTGATTGATATTCAGAAGTTTTGGAATTAAAATTTTATATTTGTATATTTTTATATTGTGAATGAAATAGTGAAAATAGAATTCACTTTATATGCCTATAATTTGTGTGTGTGTCCGCGGGTGTGCATGAGTGCAGACACACTTGTATTATAGACAGTGTTAGGAGTGATCTTAGATCAAAAGATCAAAGATCACGATCTAAGATCACAATTCATGATCTTTGATCTTTGATCTAGATCACTTTTTACTAGTGATCTTTGACTCTGATTTTAAATCACTTTTTCAGTGATTTTGATCTTTATTATCAACAGAAGATCAAAGATCAAATTATATGTATTCTCCCAACTAAGTCAATCAAAGATTGAGTAAAATGGAGACAAATCAAGCAACCTCAATGATTATGTTACAAAGTTACATGTTACAAAGTTACATGTTAGCAGCCGGTGCAGATGATGAGATTATGGGTATGACCCTGGCATTAGTACTGGCACTGCCACTGGGAAGGGGAGGCTTGCTCAGTTGCAACTGGTCGTGAAAATGCAGTCAAGATAGAATCAGTGACTATTTTAAGCGTGGAGTCCAACCAAAATGTGGAGTCCAAAGTCAATAATGTGGAGTCGAAGACTGAGAATTGGGGAGTCCACAAATATCATTTTTACTGTCTAAAAACTTTAAACACTGCAGTTCAGGTAACTCTTGGATTGCAGCACAGAATTGAGACTGGCCAGTGGCTGCCATTAATCATTTGAATAGTACATAATTAAGATTAAAAACTATGGACATTAATCATTTACTACATAATGAAGATAAAAACTATGGACATTTGGTCTGATGTGTTACATGGCAGATATTTTGGCTGCATTTGCTGACTCCTGAGAGAAAAATAGCAAACAGCTTTGTCAGCTTCCGCCTGGAACCCACTGGGAGCTCTGCCCCGACCCCTTATAGGCTCGCGCCAAAAGAAATGATGTGGAGTCCAAACAGATCAAAAATAGTCACTGGAGGTCATGATTGAATAACCCAAATTTTCAGCTTGTTGGCATACCCACATGTCAAGGCAGCATTTGTGAAATATAAGACAACCCTGCCATCTTCTGAATTCGAAAGACTTTTTAGTATTGGATTTGCTACACCGCGATAAAACCGGTTGTTGACGCAACGTTTGAGCGTCTGCTCATGCTGAAAATGAACTGCGTGTTTAACACTGACTGTGAACTGAAGTTAGTAAAATTGTTAAACTGTTTTCAGTTGTGTTAGTAACTTTATTTATGCCTATAATTTGTGTGTATGATCTTTGATCTTAGATCACTTTTAAAGTGATCTTGATCTTAGATCATTTATACTCTAGATCTTTGATCTTGATCTTAGATCAATTTCTTTCTCTAGGGATCTTGATCTTTGATCAAGATCATTTTACAAGTATCTTTCCTAACACTGATTATAGATTGCTATATTCTACAAGCAGTAATCCCATTTTATCCGACTGTTTGTAACTGGTTATCCAGAATCTGTATCTAAACTAGATATTACTGGAACGTCACGTGTCTTGTAAGCGGGGCCTGCATACTTCTTATAGCCAAGCAAAACTACAGCTGAAAGTGGCTCCGGGGACCAAATCGTTTGTCCATCATATGAAAGGAAAATTTGCTGCGATGGACTGCACAATTAGGCAAACTGGCCGGGAGGCATTTGGAAAAATTTGTGGCGGAAAACTGTAGTTCCGACTCCCTAGTGATAGGTCTGGTCTTAAAACACATCTGTTTGACTTGGCTTATCCCCCTTAGATTGCTCTCCCGTCGTTTCTGACTTTTCAGACTGATCTTTTCCTGCTTGACCTGGCTCTTATTTAATTTGGATTTGGTGTGCCATCGACTGATGCCCTGGGCATTATGATAGTGGCGACATAGAAGTTGATTGATTGATTGATTGGCTGACTGATTGATTGACTGATTGACTGATTGATAGTGATATGATAAATTCGCCTACTGAGTCTCTAGGCGTGTCAATGCCGTCACCAGTGCTGTGAAGTGAAAGGTTCTTGTCGACGCCCGACGAAATCAGCGGATCCCAGCTGCCGTACCGGACACAGTGGCCGGTTGTCATTTGGCCTCGATCGCCGCAACGCCCTAGGGACGCCGACCTCATCGAATCGCTCCGACGTCGAAAGAAGAACGAACGCACACAGTCGAGCTTCGACCGCTTGTTCCGCTCGGTCGCCATCACTTCTGAGTCCTAACTTCATCGAAGATGACAAAATCCCATACAGAACCAGCGCTACAAGCAGTAGCTACTGTATTTACATTTACATATCGTGTTTTCAATTGGTGCAACAAAAATGCAAGGAATTTCAATGAAACCCATCGGAAACTAAACGACCGTCTGTTTTTCTGTTTGAAAAGTGCGCATTCGTCGATCATCTGCTCACGTAAGGGAGTCTAACCAGAATTCAGTGTTTTTAGTGGCGCCACCTACTTTCGAAAAATCCTCATGACATTTTTTTGTTGTACTCATAATCATCATCATCAGCAGCAGCATCCCGTCCCCCGTGGCATCACCCAGCCCCCGTGCCCCTAATGAATGCCTGCCTCCCCCCAGTAGCCCCCATACTTTAATCCTTAGACATGTCCAATGGCCGTGGTAGCTAGTCCTATGTAGCGGCTCAATCAATCAATCAACTTCTATAGCGCCATTATCATAATGCCCAGGGCATCAGCCGATGGCGCACCAAATCCAAATAGCATTAGAGCCAGGTCAAGCCAGAAGATCAGTCCGAAACGGCAAACACATGTATAGGCCTACTTACTGCTTTTTAGCAATTGCTTGATACTCAATTCTGAACAAAAGTTTGCTTAACATTTTAATTTGTCAAAATATGCTGCTATATTCCACATGAATTTATTGCAGAAAATTTGAAGTTCGGTTTACATTTGCCCTACATGTAAGCATGGATGGCCTAGTTATGCCATTAGGGGCTGTCCATTAATTACGTGAACAAAATAGGGCAGAGGTTTGAAAAAGTTTGACACTTGTTGACAGGAGAAGGGGTCAAGATAAATTGACGTCAGCAATTTCAGTTTTACAATAGATTTAATAAATCAAAAAAATAATTTCCATAATTCTATTTTAGCATCATAGCCAGCCATATAAAATATTTTTAGCTTGTAGGGAAATTGGTTCAAAGTTTTTGACATAATTTTGTTAGGGGGGTCACTGAAAGTCTGACAGTTGCTACCAAAGAAGGGGCTAAAAATTGCCTAAATTTTTTGGCATGATTAATGGGCAGCCCCTTGTAGGGAAGGGGTTCACAGTTTTTGACATCATTTATTTTTTTTGGGGTGGGGTCATCGAAAGTTTGACAGTTGTTGATAAGGTGGGTCAAGAATTACCCAAGAACTGTTTGATGTAATTAATTAATGGACAGCCCCTTAGGCCTAATGAGTTTGGTTTGTAGACTCTTAATTACAGCAACAATTTCATTGCTTAGTGTTTCTAATATTTAAAACCAAAAATTTCAAAATTACCAGTAAATGCAATGAAATCCAGATATTACACACTAACTCTTATAGGCCCTATACAAGTTGTTCCAAGTATGCAACTCTGGATTCTAATCGAGAGTGATATTCTTCCTGTATGTTATGATTTATGAAAAATAGTCGGCCCCCATGCTTAGAAGTTGCCAACCCCCCCCCCCTTGCCAAATCCCAGTGTTGTGATCTCGAGACCAAGGTCTCGGGTCTCGAGTGCGCTCGAGTTTGCCCACAGCAGATCTTGGTCTTGGTCTCGAGACCACAGGGGTAAAGTGACTAAAGTCTTGCTCCTGGTCTCGAGACCAAAGGTTTAAAGTCTTAATATTATTATATGGATGATCTTATCTCTAATTTGAAGAAATCTGGCTATGGTTGGTACATCAATGCTTTGTTCATGAACTGTTTGCTTTATGCTGAAGATATATTGTTCATCTCTCATTATGTTCACGGTATGCAATGCCTACTTGATATATGTAATGTTGAAGCTGCTAACCTAGATTTGAAGTTTAATGTAAAAAATGCAAGGCCTTAAGAATTAGTAGACGTTATGCAATGGTCTGTGCTCCCTTATTGTTGAATGGATCAGCCCTGGCTTATGTTGAGTTGAGTTATCTTAGGGTTGTAGTCAGAGCTGGTCGCCATTTCAGGATATCAATAATAGAGACCAAAATGAAATTCTATACAACTTTAATAACTTGCACAGCAAGAGCAAATCCTCATCTTCCGAGTTGATGTGTTGGCTTACTCAAATCATATTGTTTACCTATTATATTATACGCTACTGAAGCTACTTGTCCGAACAAGAGCACTTTAAATAATTTGGATAGTCTAGTACAGCAGGCTGTATGTAAAATCTTTGATGTTCATGATAAAGTAACAATTGACTGTATTCATGGAATGCTTGGATTTAATCCAATACATATTGTTAAGAAGCCAACACTCTTTCACACTCTGGTTCTCTAAGAAACCATGACCTTTATTTTGTCAACTGCATAATAGTGGAATGTGTAACCGTTAGTTAAGAGTTATGCTTGTTTTTGTCTTGTTTTCTGTGTTTGCGAATGAAGATTTATATTATGTAGGCCTAGTATCGTATGTAGCAATTGTAGCATGTACTATGGACAAAACCAATTTGCATACTGCATAGATATTTTTACAATACTGCCTGCCTTGCAGTCAAAAGTTTTGGCCCCACTGGAAAACAATGAAATTACGGCCCTGGGCAATAGAAACAAAACACTAACACTGCATCATCATCTGTATAATAAAGTAAACAAACACTAACTGCATCATCTTTTGCTTAATTATGTAAACAAAACACTAACGCACTGCATCATCATCTGTATAATAAAGTAAACAAACACTAACTGCATCATCTTTTGCTTAATTATGTAAACAAAACACTAACTCACTGCATCATTATCTGTATGCCTATAATTAATTATTCAAACAAAACACTAACTGCATCAATATCTGAGGGCCTATAATTAATTATTTAAACAAAACACTAACTGCATCAATAACTGTAGGCCTATAATTAATTATTTAAACAAAACACTAACTCATTGCATCATTATCTGTAAAAATTTCATTGCATCATTATCTGTAAAAATTGTCCATATAGTACGTACGCACCGAGGGGGGTTTGAGATTTAGGCGATTTTGCGTGCGGAAGCGTACGGATGGGGTCATGACTGAATTTGTACATACGCACAATCAAATTTATAAATAAATTTAAGGCTGGTAGATTCACACAAACATTTGATTTGAACAAAATTACTTTCTCACGGTCAAACAAAGGGTCCCGACTATTGTTCCCACGGTTATTTAAATATTAAAAACCTTTAATTTAATAGTAAACAAATGCTTTTAGGCTATGGCTAAGAATTAATTTTCACCGTGCGGGGGTTTGCTAATTTGTATGTACACATAAGGAAGGGGGTTAGCCAAAATGTACGGTGTGCAACAGGGGAGGGGGTTGAAAATATGACTTTTTGCGTACGTACTATATGGATGGCCCCTAGGCCTATAATTAATCATTTAAACAAAACACTAACCCACTGCATCATTATCTGTAGGCCTATAATTAACTATTTAAACAAAACACTAACTCAATGCACCATCTGTATAATTAGATGTATATATATATATATATGTATATATATATATATGCCATCAATTTACAAAATTATGGATACGGCATAATGCTGTTATGATGGACTTGCTTATAAACTGAAACTTTCACTGTTGCTCCGACGTCTTTAGAATGTACACAGAATTCCAAAGTTATTTAAGCCATTGTCTGTACACACTGTTTTTAGAACTTGGATCTCATTTTACGGGGCCATTTTACCTGCATCAAACAACCCAAAATGTGACTCAAAATGCACGTTTAACATTTTCCAAAAGGTTTGTGTTTTGGGGTGGAAGTGAATTATCAGAACTTGGGCCTCCAACGTCCGTAAATGACATGAGCAGTCTGTTCTGTTCAGGGTCCTTGTCTACTTGATTTTCATTCACTTTCTGTCTCTCTCGGCCAGTCTCTGCTGCTAAAGGTTTGGCTGCCGACATTTTGTTGTTGGCAAGCACCTGATTTTGAATTTTGTATTTATCGATGTCAATAATGGATGAAGCACGTTTGTTAAAATTGTCCAGGTAATCCGTATCTGCAACTGAGCCTTCGATCACTGACATATCACCTGTGGCCAGGTAGAAATCCTCCTCCGAACCAAGTGCCAACTGAGCCGATTCCAAATAGGAATATGGATCTTCAGTTGGTTCGCTGTACACTTGGCTAGATTCATTTTCACCAGAACCAGTTCTAGATCCACTGTGCTGATGTACTGGATTGTAGTCTCCTGACAAAATGTTAAAAAATAGAAAAAATTTCTAAAATTATTATCAGGCAGTCTAGCAACATTAAATAACGACAAACCCGAAGAATTCTTACAATCTTACAATTACCTAAACAGCTGTAATCTGAGGTCTTTTAATCCAAATCTAGTGACAACAACCATCTGGTTAGACATCATGACCATGCATTATTCTGAGTGATTCTTCAGAAGAGGCGCTATACAGATATTTTGTTAGATTACACTGCATTACGTCAAAGAGAGGCCAAAAACTCTAATGCAGCAAGGTTTATCAATTACCCTCCAAAAAATTATCATCCAATTTGCATAAATCTACTACTGGTCTGAGCCTGAATTTGGAGGGAGGCTGACAACCATGTGGCTACACAAATGGGTGGGGAAATCTGACACATTGGAATCCCATCCAAAGCCTCCATATCTGTGGGTACTGAACAAAACTGGTTTAAGGTTTAAGAAGCAAAAGGTCGTAACTATGGACCATGGTTACTAGCAAAATGAAAATAGAGGAAGAGGAATCTTCATTACTCCTTTTCTCCCAGTGGCATGCCAAAGAGTGGAGGATGTCCGGGGTCAAAGTAAATTTGGATGCTCCCTCCATCTTGGTGTTAGGTGTTAACAAGCAAAAAAATTAAAGGTTGCAGAAACAATTCTAAGTCCTTATCTGGGCCAAATCGATAATTTTTACATTTTTTTCACGTAAAAAGTGTTGATGAGCAAAATAGGTCGCCGAGTCAATTTGGATGCCCCCATTTGGTGCAAGCCCGGGCCACCACCCCACCGGCCCCCCTTTGCACGCCACTGATAAGCTCCGAATCCTCATTTCCTTTAATTCCTTCACTATCTCCTCACGTCTTTAGGTCTAAACTTAAAACCTTCCTATTCGAAAAGTCATTTCCTCCACAGCTTTAACAACCTGACCTGCTGCCTCATGGATACACTGACCTTTGCCCGGCCGACAAACCACCTTGTCTATAGCTATTTCAAGAAAGATTAAGCGCATAAGAATAAGCAGCTACTGCTGTACTGCTTTCGGGGTGCTGTATAAGTTTACAAGATTTTACTTACTTACTTACACTGACTACTCCCCATTTTATCCCTTAGATTTGAAGCTGGCTCTCAAATACAACTCAGGCTATTGCCTTCATAGAGCAATGACCTGTCTCACAGCAACTAAAGCATCCCCACTCAAACTATAAAGATTAGAATGTCTCACTCAGGGCATTGATGAATTCCCTAAACATACCAATTACATCAAGCCGCCATTTGTATGTTTCTGCATGGGTAAATAAGGTGTGTGGACAATTGCACACATAGTGAACAACAGTGGTTCTCACACAGGGCAGTCCCTACTGAACCACTTTAAACCTTGTTATATTATATTATTATATTATATTATATTATATTAAGTTATACACAACTGTTTCTTGCATGGAATTTTATGAGACAAGCACTTGCGAAAAGTTTTACAGGAGGGGATTCCACAGGCCAACAAGGCCAAAGTCTGTGAATCACTGAATCTCTCATATTTGACACAAAAGTAATGAAAATAAAAACCGAAATTATGAATTTTAATAAATCTTTTGCAATGACTCACGTTTGATGTTATTGATGTTATTGTTGGAAGATGAAGGCAATGTTGTTGTTGATGATTTTTTTCCTTCAGCATTTCTACTAAACAATCTTGTGATGTACTTGACACAAAAACAAACAAAATCCCTGTTAAAATATTAAAGAGTGGATAATTGCAACACAGAAATTTCTTAAACCTCAAGACCATACACACACACACAAACAAACACACATGCACTAGCACAGACAGCATTTTACAGCCATTTGGGATCAAGAAACACTAATTGATCTTAGTTGGATGTGTGTTAAGATCAGGAGATAAAATGATGGGGGCTAAATGTTCTTTGTTTCAATGCGTCAGGCTCTAGGAACTGAAAAAATCTTCATTCAAAAGACCATAAATTTATAATCGTTTGATAGTCATCATAACATTTAAATCACATCTTTCATATAAACCATAGAGCAAATATTCTGCATCGAATAATATCAACAACAATAAATAATCATTATAATGCCTGAGGCCAATATTATATTTCATGAAAACAAGCTTCTTTGATGAATGTATTAAACACAACAACCTTATACAGACATGGATATTCTAAATGAAATTTAGCAAACTGCTTGTGAATCAAGATCTCATGTTATTCAGCAGCTCACGACAATTTTAAAAATTGTATTAATATGACAAACTTCTCAATTACTGGTTTAAATAATGAAAACCTACACTTACCTCAAAAGATTTTTTCTGCTCCTGTACAATTTTCTATATTAAATATTAATGCAAAATTAAAAGTTATAAAAGGTCAATCAAGGTCACAAAATACAAATCACTCATAGAATGTCTAAATATGCAATTCTGTTTTGCTAATTTTTCTCATTAAAGAAATCTCCATTAACTATGGTGGATTTGATCAATGTGCAGTGTCAAGAAAAAACCTAAAACTATTAAAGATAATATATATATATATATATATATACACATATGTATGTGTATATATTTTGTATATATATAAGTGTATATATATAACAAATCCAAATCTATAATCAATAATAATGAAACATATGTCACAATCTACACGTTTTTAATAACAACTGATAACTTCATATAGCATGAATTTGCACCAACTTCAACCAATTCACGATCTATCAGATTTTGAATCTATCTATCTAACTAGCAAATGTGTTCGTCACAATGATATCCAGTCAAACTTCCGAATCACAATGAACTACTCTGTCATTCTTCTTAAAGCACATTTCAATGGGATGATAACGTAAAGTCAAAATGTAAGCCATAAAAAAATCAAAAAGCGCAAAATATTAAATTGTCTGCATAGCATTTTAAAAGTGTCTCTTACATTTACTCCAGAAGAAGAGGAGTGAATTGGAGAAATAGAAGCTGATGACCTGACTCCTCCACAACGAACGCGCAAATCTTCTGGGAGCCATTTTGTGTGCCGCACCCACCTTTTGTACTCCTTTTGAACCTTCAAACAACCTCAACAGATATCATCTTCAAAACAAAAATCTTTAAACTCTATGTCTGATAACTAGGGCTGTCATGTTAATGCATTAACTAACATGTTAAAGAATTAATCGCAATCTATAATATTAAAATCCTTGCTCTGTATGTCTGTTACCTTCAAGCGTTCTGATTGGTTGGCTGTGTGAGCGTTCTGATTGGTTGGCTGTGTAACATTCTCATTCGTTACCTTCAAGCGTTCTGATTGGTTGGCTGGGTGAGCGTTCTGATTGGTCGTTCTGGAACCTTAGGCTTCGCAAAGCGGATGGCGACGCCGGCGAACGCCACGCAGCGTTTGACGGCGTCGTTGCAGCGTCATAGTGTGTACAACTCGCAGCGAACGGCGATGCAAAGCGAACGCCACGCCGATTAACGCCACACGGCGCACGGCGCACGTTGCAGCGCCATAGTGTGTACAACTCGCGGGCAACGGCCACCGGCAAAACGCCACGGGAAGCGTTTGACGGCGTGCGTTGCAGCGTCATAATGTGTACAACTCGCAGTGCGAACGGCCACGCCGGCGCGCTGACGGCGTGCGTTGCAGCATCAGAGCTTGGCTATGTGGCGTATGTACATCATTGAAACGTTGTTCAGCAGCATGAATTCAATGATTGGGTTTTAGTATTATCCTGCACTGCGAGCGAAGCGAGCATCTTTCTAGTTTAAAAAATTAACACTTCAAATTTTTTTAACAAACTTTGCTTGCTCAATAATAGAATGATCAAATTTTTAATTAATTAAAGTTAAACCATTGGCTTTGCTGTTAAATGAACACTGCTACAAATTATCATTGATAACACAGTTAACAATGGTAAACAATTGATGTTTGAGCATTTACATTATCGTTCAATGATTGAATACTTTACTTTTCACTTGGCAACATGCCACATGATTCTAAATTCCAACTTTAAAATAAATTAAGTATATTATATGCTGTCGCTGATGTCATTTTGTTGACTGTCTAGAACTAGTAAATTTTAATTTATAAATAAACCTGACAGGAACGCTTTCATTTTGTGAAGTTTGCTACCTTTATTACTTCATTATCTTAACTTAGCAGCCAGTTACTAGATCATGACGATTGTGACTGCGAAATATGTCCGATTCAGTTCTGTGAGAGTATTTTCTGTGGCTGGTGACATTGCTGGCAAGAGGCGGGTTTCTCCGTTGTCAACAAATGTCAAGAAACTAGTTTGCTTATCAGACTGGCTGAGCAAGTGAGTTTTACTTTACGCTTGCAGAATTGCAAAGTGATTGTCTTATTGTAGATTGACGCCGACTTTCCATCCTTCTGATTATGACTTGTTTAGTTTTTCAATTCCAATTTCAAATCAAACATGACAATTGACTAGGCTTAAGTAACAGAGCAGACTCAATTGACACTTTGGCAAATATTATATACCAGTAGTCAAACTTTCTGAATTCTTGCTTGATTTGAAAACTTTTAATTTAGGTAAAATAAATTATGAAGTTATGAGTACTTAGTCCCACATGTCTGACACGATACAACATGTGCAATAAACCATGATTAATGCGCAATTAGAAAAATTAACGCATTTACAGCTCTATTAATAATACTTTAACTTCCAAATTATAAACAAGCCGACATATTTCAAATAACATTTAGTATCAAACCTTTTCATCCATAAGGCAATGGAAGATAAATATGAACATTCCCTGTGTACTGTTAAATGCTGTAAAGATGTAAGCCATAGCAATCGACTGGCTGTTGATGTAGAATAGACCAAATATCCAAGTCAAGCCCAACAAAACAACCAGAACAACAGCTCCTTTGACCCATGACCTGTTGAAGGTAAGAAATATCAATGCACAAGTAAGTACGTTACACATGAATTACAACAATAATCAATTAGTGAAAGAGGTTTCCAGCTTTTGAGAATTAAATGCAATTTACCAGTTTGTTAAATGCTTAATAGCCATATCTATGAAAATAATAAAATTAAGAGCCATAGTTAAATACTTAATAGCCATATATTAAAGAAAATAATAAAATTAACCACAATTTCAACTGTAAACGATTATGACAATACAATTTTAAATTATTGACTAGAAAGAGGCTCGCTTCGCTCGCGCTCGCTTCGCTCGCAGTGCAGGATAATACTAATCCAATACCTATACCTAATACCCAATCATTGAATTCATGCTGAACAACATTTCAATGATCGCCACCTAGCCAAGCTCTGCGCCACGTAATAATATGTACGTTAAAATCACGCAACTGTGGCCATGTGTGACGCTGTACACGTATTTTTTTGTGTACGTTAAAATGTACATTAAAATTGTACAACTACCTGAGGCTGCGAACAATTGTTACCAATAGCAACGTCGTCGCACGCCCAGCCGACCGTTTAAACTACGATTCTACGAACAATTGTTACCAATAGCAACGCTGCCTAACATCGCCCACCAACGAAACGTATAACTAAACGGTCTAAACCCGTCTAGCAATAGTCAACCAATCAGAACGCTTGAAGGTAACAGACATACAGATAACGATTTTAATATGATAGATATACCGGTAAAAGGCTGCAGTATGCAATTTTGCTCCTACCTTATATTTTCAAATGTAGTTTTCTGTTTTGTCTTCCAGACATTGACAGCATTTGAAGCATGGGAGCACATTACATAAATTGCAATTGAAAGCATGATCAAGTTAATCTAACAATAACAAAAAATTACAACAAGCATTCAATCACAACTGAAAATGAGTCCTTGAAACAATTATTTTGCGACAAAATATAAAGTGGATACGAAATCAGATAATTCGTCCGTCAGAGAATTCCATAGTATAATGAAAAACCGCATTAAATTGTTCAGAAATGTAAAAACAAAGGCATCACTTACAAAAACTATAACACACACAGGTCCCACAAATGCCCAAATGAAGCCCTTTTCTGTACTCAACCAGCAACTGAAACAAGATAGCATGATTGTTGTATTCTGGTTTAATAAATGATTTTAAATAAAATTCGATGATCACAATGACAAATATTTTAAAAAATTGAATATGCTTCAACCTGAAGTCCTAATTCAAAAGAAATTCAAATAAAGTGTTTACATAACAATAATTGAAATTCAACTTCAGTACTGTCATACTCGATATGCATCATATGTAAGACATCTCCATGAAAAAAAATTTATATTTCAATGTCAACAATTCTGTTTGTGAAATTTAATTACTCTTAAGATAATGTCACTATAATATGTCATCTAACACAAAGAGTTGTCAGATAAATAACAATAACAAACATCAACAATAACTGGATTTATAGTGCTCAGATCTGATCTGATCTGATCTGTGGTTTGTAAAAATTGCAAACGAGCTGCAGATATAGCAAATTAGAACTATTTTGATAAATTAAAACACAGCAGTTATAAAGAACAACTCAAACATGGTCCTCTTGCCTTATGGTTCATCAGAAACACTAAACGTATTGGCCTTCTGACTAAGACTTTCTGTCTAAGCCCTAAGGACTCAGCACATCTATGCTCCCATTTAAGAGAAGTGCTATAAAATTTTACAATCACATCAACTACCGGTAATAGATTAAGACAACTAACTTACTGAGATTGTGTGCCATAGCCACCAGAATTAACAACACATGAAATGATAACAATTACTGCTGGTATTCCTGCAACAAAAATAGAACATTTAGTCTATAGACCTTGCAACGAAAATAAATAGAACATTTTATTTTAAAATATGGCAGAATGGAACATAAAAAATATATTATTAGGATCTTCAAGAGTCCACAAAGTGCCTTGTACTAGGCTGGATTCAAAATTGGAATCAAGCTGAATGGAAGGAAATATTATTATTAACTGGATAAAAATGGTTGCTGCTAGATAGCTGATAAAAAGTTGATATAAGAGCCAAAAGTTCAGAAACTATTAGTGGAGCATCTCACAACTCAATGATTGACAGAGATGACTGGAAAGAACATATCCGTGGTATCATCAGGAGTCAACGCCAGCTTGATGGAACACAATGATGACGATGATGATATAAAAATTTGTAAGCAAATGTGAACGAAACTTTAGTCGATTCATCAATTGGTCCAAACTAAATACAGTTTCAGTATTCTGCAGAACTACTTTGAATGCATTCAGTGATTTTACCATAAGCAGACAAGTAGTACCACTTTATTTGAGAACTTTCAGCTTCAAAAACTTCTACCAACATGACATAAAGCTGAATGCCTTCAAGGAGCATCCAAAGAAAAGACACAAGAAACAAGTAGTGCAACAACCCTGCCACAATAGCACACAACGTCTACAACAGGTAACAAAGTGTCACACATAAATAAAACTAAGCAATCTGCACAATGTATGTTTTCCGATCAACCAGTATTTTGAAAATAATTGTCTTATTGTTCAACAATTAAGTTCTAAAGTAAAGAGATTTCAGTTCTCAGTGAAAAAATAATTCTACACTACAACAATAATAGTGTCACTGGCAGCACTGAATCTCAGACAAAAGATATTATATCATCAATTTGCAGACATCTCTAAATCCTCTCTTCAATGTCTTCAAAGAAATTAAAGTTCTCTAGCCTGAGCCATAAACAAACACTCCAAAATATGACCCTATCACGCCTGTGCTCAAATCACTTCACTGGCTACCAGTCAGGCAACAAATTGATTTTAAAATCTGTTTGATGGTCCACAAGGTGCTACGTTCAAATCAGCCATCATACCTCAGATCCTTGCTCACTGTCGAGACTCACAGGCACTCAACCAGGTCTTCAGATGCAGTAAGCATTAACTCTTTCATACCAGTAATCTGCATAACCAATAGGCCTACACTACAAAGCTGAAATAGCAGCCTTATGTGGATCAAAGGGTTAACTCTGCAGATGCTACGCATTGCACCATTCTTGGTAAGCAATAATATGGAATTCACTCCCATCATTGGTCTGCTCTGTTGAAATTCTCTTATAACGTTTTGATCAAGACTCAAAGCCAAAACATATACATTTTCTATTGCATATCAGCCATAACCACAACTGGTAATTTGGACTGACTTACTGGATCTGACAACATGGATTATGATTACCAATAATAATAAAATTTATCAAGACAGAATAATTGAACTGATCCATATACTTACAGGTGCCTCATACTGGACAATTCCAACAAGAAAGATTATCTCAGCAATGCATAAGTTGATAACTAGGTTTTTGTGAATTGTGTTACGATCGCACTGGAGATTTCTGTAACCAAAAGTAACAGTCAATAAAGCAAGGGAGAAGAGGTCACATTGGTCAGACAACAGAATGGCTCAAGAATATCTTTATATTATCCTAAATCAATTTGATCTACAGTATAAATTCATGGGACAATCGAATTATTTATCCCAAAAATTGCAAAATGCAAAGCATATGTTGCATATAGTGGTTCTTACACAGACAGACCCTACTGAACCACTTTAAACCTTATTATTATTATTATTATTATTATTATTATTATTATTATTATTATTATTATTGTTGTTATTGTTGTTGTTGTAAATGTTGTTGTTGTTGTTGTAAATGTTGTTGTTGTTGTTCTTCTTCTTCTTCTTCTTCTTCTTCTTCTTATTATTATTATTATTATTATTATTACCATTATTATTACACACATTCATAAAACAAATGTGCCAAAAATATGAAATGGTACTAACTTGAAAGCATGGAAAGTTAGAAATGCAACTGCCAGGCAGATGATGCTAAGAATGCAGCCAAAGTAAGTCAGAAAAGACAGAGAAAACTTCTGAATAGATGTCAACTACAAAAATACAAACATTCAGCATTTATATTTTGAAACATCTCTTAAGTCAGAAACATTCTTACAACATATATTCCAATTCCATTGAATGTTTTCATTCAAGCAGTCTTTTATTGTCAACTTAAAAGCAATACACCTTGTTTATAAAAGCCCTTTTTCTTTACATACATTGAGATATAATTTAACAACTTAATTTGCAAATTTAAAGCATTTTTCACCGATATGCTATCTTTCATACCACAAATGTGCACTATACAAATGCAAAACAAAACAATGTGTGCACTGTTTTTCAACATGCAAAGGAATACTTCCTCAGCACAGAAACAGCATTTTCACAGTTAAGCCAATCTATGTAATTTCAGTTTTTTTGCTTTGCTTTGCATTTGCTTTGCTTGCATAACGGAGCAGTCTGTGCCCAATTAATATTTTTGATAAATTAAAATCAACAGAAGCTCTATGAAGAAACAGCACCATCATACCTGCTGCTCGTTGATCGACATGAGAACAGCAAAATTAGTCAGATGTCTGCATGAGCATTGAGTGTGTGTGGCGTTTGTATAATCCAGAACGCATCCATATGTAGACCATCGACCTTTCATGCTTCTAAGGAAAAGAGAGCATAAAATATAGAACATAGTCTAAGATTTTAATGCAATAATTGCATGATTAATTAAAGATCTCATAATGCTACATTAACATTACATTCTATCAAATTATTCTTTAAGAAAAAAATCACTAAGTAGGCCTAGCGCAAGCCACTTTATTCATAGAATAAGAATTTACGCCCATCAGATATTTGAATCATAGCTACAAATTTGAAAAATGTTACTAGACTTAAAAAGCATACAGTTAAAAAATTCCAGCCGTTAATTGACTTACATTTTAGAATAATTCCAAAAAACACAGGATGGATCAGAAGCATTCTCCTCCTAGCAAACAAATGCAAGAAGGAAAATCAATTAAATTCAATCATTTTTTTATTTCAACCTCGGATGACGGGAATTTAATGCACAACCTCTGTCAACAATCAATCCTTTATGCTACACGATCACACTTTAGATAAGTCAATTAGAAAATGACATCATCCTTAACAATTTATATTTTATCACTTCATATAAACTGAAATCTTACTACATTAATATATATTTAATTATTTTTATTTATTTATTTATTTCTAGAAATTTCTCCAGCACAGTAAACAAGGCTAAGGCCTACGACAAAAGCGCTTTGACATAATTCTATCAGTTAAATCCTATGTTAAATAGGTGTGTTTTTAAGTTTATTTAAATAAACATCCTCAGCCCCCCACATAAATGTTTCTCCAGAATTAATCATGAAAATCTGTACAGTCTGTAGCCTGATCAAACTGAATTTTCCAAAGAATTCTTGCACAACTTGTATGTGTTTGCTGTACACTCTAACTAACTACAGAGCATCTACAGCACCAGTCTATAGTCCCCAGTCAATAATCATAATCTCCCTAAGTAAACCTCCACTCTGAATTGCCATTTTCAAGTGTGATCAATGCTAATTTACCATAGACATTACACTCTATGTATTAGATAAATGCATTAACACTAAAACTGTGTGTTTAGTATTGCAGAAAATTGCACTTCATTTGCATTTCGTCGTCAATAATCTTGACAGTTTCATGTACCTATTTGCTACGAATTTAAATAGAACTGTCTTAAAGTAAGTACATTAAGGATACATACAAGACTCCCAACTCCTACCCTAAAAATAGTGAAATAGGTAAGAAATAGCAAATAACGTGCATGTAACCAGTAGAAATTTGCATCATACCTTGCTGTGTTTCATGACGAAGACAACAGACTCATTAAGAACAACATTTTGCAGATCTCGCAAAACAAACGATGCTGCGATGATCCGTGTATTCACCGTCTTATTCCTCAAATTTACAAATTCTGTTTTGCTGCTTGTAGGAGGTTCATTGGCTGTTTCTCGATTTCGTTCAGTTTGACTGTAATTGTTAGCGCTGTTATCAACAGTATCTTTGCTTGAATCGATCTCATGAAATCCATTGTCAGCTTCAAGTTCCTGTAAACTGTCATCCATTGTCAACCATTTATCAATGTTGTTAAATGTTGCAAACACCATCTTTGACAGACCTGAAATAAATCCATCTATAATAGTGTATATCAAATGACTTTTGCAATGTATGAACAAACTGCCTGGTATGAGAAATACATAAAAATTTATTCAGAACTTCTGCAAAATATATAAAAGATAGAGAAATAATGACAACAAAATAATTAAAATAATCGCTATTTTGGCAAGTGGAGTGTTAACGTATCAGAAACAAGAGCCAGTTACAAGAGGATGAAATATAAACTCTATAACATATAACATATAACACAAAGTCATCACATAAAAAATCTGTCCTTAATGTACCTGATACTCCAAAATCTATCACAGTTTGTCTATTCAACTCAATGAAACTTGCACCAGAAGTCATATTCAAGAACGGTAGAAGAAAGTCGCCTTGGGGAAACACTTGGTTATCAACCGGTCCACTTGTGTTCACTACTCTCACTTCCACAACTAAAAAACATTAACACATAACTGACAAAGAAAATTTGTTTCTAATTTTATATAAATAACTGGTTGATTATGAACATACAATAGCCACTTAAACATATGTTACACTACCACGCTTGACAGTGTTCAACCATTAGGGCATAACCGGAAATTGCCTCGGACATTTGCCTCGGCCAAATATCCCGACATCTGACAATATTCGGAAGTATTTGCCTAGGCAAATAATAGTGACGCAAATAATTAATAAATTTTTTTCTCACTAGATAATAAATTTCTTACTCTCTTTTTATAATTTCATAATTTTGTATATAATCAAAATCAAATAAAAATGACGCTTTATGTAATCCATTCGCCCACATCATGTTTTGTAACATTTCGTCAACTTTCGTATCTCACAAGTCACAAACCACCCTCTATCAAACCAATGCTACTCAGTTCGTATCCGGATCCGGCAAATAGTACATCCAAATACACGGATTCGGTATTCGGTTCAAATCATCCATTCAGTTATGCCCTATCAACCCATAATGGCCAAACTTTTCCATTCAGTTATGCCCTATCAACCCATAATGGCCAAACTTTAAAATGCAATCATTTTACTATTCACATCATCCCATAAAGTCACACGGCTATCAGACAATAATAGCATAATGACACCAATTTCAGAGTTCATACATATCTACCCATCAGTCAGTTTTTATATTTTCAGCATTTCAAGCAAATACATAATTATGATGGCATCAAATCACTATTATACCCATGAACAAATTGTCCCACACAAAAAATTAATCAGAACTTGCTAGAAAACTAGAAAACGATTTCTACAACAGAATATGACAAAAATATGGGAAGAAAGGTTGACAAAACTTCTGATAAAGACTCAATTGGCCATGAAATTCAAATGTATTGATGCTACAAGTGTTATTATTGTAACTGCAGTTTCCAAATATAAATGAGGAAAATCATTCTGAATGTAACTTCCAAAACTTGAGCACAAATGCGCAAATCTTGAAATTTAATTAATTAGCAAAATTACATAAAAGACAACATATCAGAGAGAAGAATATGCCAGACTACTGTACAATGCATCTGAAATGTGAATTGAATGTCAAACACATTTGCTCTCAGTGAAGACTGCGACTTAAAGTTTTGAGGACACAATGTCAGGCTTTTCAATTGGATATCCAGAGAGGGACATTTTTATCCATAAAACATTTCAATCTATAAATAACTGCATATTATGCAACAAATTTCAGTTAAGCAACTGCATAACTGTAATTCAAATTAATACAAGGATATACCTGTATAGGAAATTTAAAACTTCAAAATTAATAATACTGGTAGCATATTTTCACCATTACCCACCCAAGTTGGTCTTGATGCTGAGAAAATTGATAGGTTTTGTAGTAACTGATGCCACACGATGTGCAGATTTTTCAATGGTTGATAGCAATGTTGTTGCAATGTCAGCTCTTGTGGTCTTTGGAATATCATGCCAGGATTCAGTCCTTGACTCAGTCAACAGCTTGTCACTTGTATCAATGACTGCCTGCAAGATTCGTCCAAGTTAACCAAACATTCAGTGCTATAAGGAAGAGTATCAAAACACTAGAATTGAATCCCAAAACCTTTACTCCATTTTACGAAAATTCAATAGAAAAAACCCACCAAATTGAAAACATATAATAGTCACAGATTAATCAAAGGGTCGCATAAATTATCAAATAATAAATAGTTGCAATCTAAAAAGGCGATTCTTTAAAATAAGATTCTGATGGATGATGGTGACAATGAATTCAGCAAAATTATCATTACAGGTAGCTTAAGGAAACAGGTACTTAAATGACTGTGTCATGAAAAAGGGGTGACATCGTTTCAAAATAAAATTACTTACAGCCATTGGTTATTTATAATATACAGTCAAATTTGCTTAATATTATATTCAAAAGGCTTCAAATTATGAAACAGCATAAATTATTTAATTAACAGAAAAATAAAATAATAATTTCAAAGCTTTCTCCATCAAGAAACTGAAATGATTTTACCTCATTGACTTTAAGCACTAGATCAATGTAATTTCCAGGGTCACCACTTTTGTTGACATGGTTTTCTATTTGGTCTATGACCTTCTGCATTGCAGTCAAAATGCTCAGAAGATCACCTCCAAATACCGGTTCCTGTGCATCGATAGAGGCAATCAGGTCTTCGGCAAACACCTCTACAGTTTTCCACAAAAATTGTTTCTCACATTCATCCGCCTGAAAGCAGATGTACATACAAATCATAAATACACTTTCAAAATTAAATAATACTGCCAAAGTTAAATGGGTTGGTTAGTTAGTTGATTAAGTAAACTATTTGTACTAAGATTTTACAAAGTGCCTCTAGAATACTGTACATTGTACTCTATAACACTTCTCACACAGGGCAGACCCTACTAAACCACTCTAAACCTTGTTGTTGTTATAATTATTTATTATTGTATAGTTGACAGACTGAATCATGGAAGGATGGCATATGGAGCAAGAAGCATGAAAGCTTGGACTTCATGTCTCCTGGTCAAAAGCAAAGATCAGGAATCTGGCCACATGCTACAGCATCAGTGACCTCACTATCAATGACCAACCGACCAGCAGTGACCGAATTCTGCTATCTTGGTGCAATACTTAACCTCTGACTCCAACTCTCACGATGAACTCCACAGGTGTATTGGTATTGCATCAAGTGCTATGTTTTTGATGATTTTTTGCATCTGGAATCAATCCACTCCAAGCATCCAGACAAGATCTGCATCCACTTTCGCTGCTTATTGCCTGTCCTGCTATACGGCAGTGACACCTAGACTCTGACAAATGGTGATTGGAAGAAATTGGAATCTTTCGCTCATTCAGAATAGAGGAAGTTAACACACGTAAAATTTACAACTGGTTAAACCAAACTAAGTCCAACTGTAAGTTCACATTGACTCAGACTTTTGGTCAAAAAGCAAGGCTGTCTGATGATGCCAAAACAAATGCTGCCCTCTTCCCAATTGGATGTCAGCTGGCTACAGACCTTTGGATTCTTGGAAGCTCATGCAAAGGAGACCACCATTTATCTGGCTTAATCGAATATCTCATTTCTGTGGATTAACACCTCCTGAGGCATTTGAAGCAGCACAAAATCGAAAATGATGAAGTGGTGGTTGCAACGGCCACAACAGGCTTCACGAACTGATGATGATACTGGTAATAATTGTTTGCTATCACCATATAATGCTTAGCGTACAGAAAATAATTAAATGTTTCATCAGTTTTGCTATTTCTGCTTTTCGCTATCTTCCTTTGAGTTCAACCAATCAAATATAAGAACAAAGAACTCAAAAGAATCAAAAGCAGCATTCAGAATAGACAAAAATCTACATTAAGACCAGAAACACTAAAGATAAACAACCCTTCTGAGTTGAAATAAGAATAGGTGCTATTCAAATTTTATCACTATCAGTATAAAATTTATCATTACAGTACGTTAAGTACACTATCAATCCAATAAACGTAAATGTATTAAATGCCATGTTTGACAAAATATACAGTATATCACTAACAGGAGGTGGGAAGATGGCAGAATGGTAACACACTAGACAGGCATGCTGACAAAATGGGATCTAATCCTGCTGGATGCCCTAAGGTCAAATCAGTCTTCATTCGTCAGATGGCGCTGGCAACTGAGTAGCAGTTTAACAGCAAAGTAAACAGGCACATTGCATGAAAATGCTGGCCCTGTATCATGTAACCTGCACCAGTTGCCTGGTTGAGGGCCTTGCAATGGAGCTCAGCACCACTCTTAAAAGCCTTGAGGCAAGCCTTGAGTGCTTGGGAAAGACTTTACTTACTTTTACTTATATCACTAACAGTTAATGATAATTTTTGGACACGTCAGTGCAGCAATAATTATGTATAATTCTGAAAACAAAGAACGTGACAATCACTGACCAGCGCAAGCAGGTTAACAACTGACGGTGAGGTGCATTTACTTAAGTCTGGCTGGTCAATCCACTCCACTGGATCCTGACCACAAGTCCAAGAGGCCTTCATAACTGAAAACACGATATATCAAGGTCATTGGCAAGTAATTCAGAAAGACCATACATTTTTATCAATAAAACAAAGACAAACATAGCTATGAAGACAAATCTTACTGCAAACGAAATGGAATTCATTGAACAATATCAAAATATCAATCAGACTAAGCAAAAGAAGTAAGATAGATAATCAACAGCAAGTATTCAGATAAACGAGCATGACAATAGCGCTTATCGGCTAACCACGTTATAGTTAAAATTAGAATCGGGAATCAGGTCACGCACACTGCACATGCGTATGCAAATGTGGACAGTAAATGGATGAATGCGAGTGGTATTTTAGAAAATATTAAATACTACCCGGTAAATTCATGCTGTTAACAATGCTCTGCACTCAGCCAATTTTTTAATTCAACAGAATTGTTCCTGGAAAGTCAGATTCTAACAGCTTTATTTTAAAAAATGCGCTGCTTGACGCCATGTAACCCTCATGTTCACTGGCTTCTCACTGTCCACATTTGCATAAACCTGCGCGCGCAGCCTTGACCTAATTATTGTCGATAAGTGCTATTTAAATTTTTAAAGCTTAAGCAGCAATTATGAAATTCTCTACTTCACATATCTAATCTAATCTAATACCTAACCTAATCTTAAACTTCTATAGTGCCACTTCATAATGCACAGGAGCATCAACAGATGGCACACCAAATCCAAATAATTAAAGATCCAGGTCAAAAATCATATATAAGTCAATCGGCAAACGAATCCAGGTCAATGAATATTCTCTGCAGCTCAAAGTTCCAAAATGTGTATGGTTGTTGTGGCATTTAGTTGCCTGGAGGGAATGAATTAAAGACACTTAGACAGCTTGATAGTGGAATCTGACATGCAAAGGTTCTTCTCAAAAGATGCAAGCAGTCAAATATCTTTAGCCGCTGACTAGGGCTGCGCCGAGTAACTCGAGTAAGTACTCGACTCCAAATTGAGTCGAGTAATTTTTTGGAGTACTAGCTCAAACAAAGAATAGAATAGATAAATAAAGAATAACCAAAGAATTTCATTAAAAAATTGGCCTACAGTTATTTGTTACAAATAATTATTAATCAGTCTTATTTAGGTTATTCTTATTCGTTTTGCCCCAGTTGGTTAAGAACATATATATAGTGAAGACCTCATATATTTTGCCAGTACCGGTAAAATAATTTCTGTTCTGTAACTTCTGTTATACTAAATTTGAAAACGCTTGAATATCCGAAAAATTGATATGTAACTGTATCTAATGTTCTGCTTTGGTTAAATGAGGGCCATGAGGCAAATAATAAGCATTATGTGATGTGTAACGTTTGCAAATCATGTATTTCCGGTTTTACTACTCGAACTCGCTAAGCTACTCGACTCCTACTTGACTCCTAAACTACTCGGTTAGCGCAGCCCTACCGCTGACAGAAACAGTATCCCTCCATGCCAAGCTACTACAGCAGTTTAGAATCATGAAAAGAACCTATGATTCAGCTGTCCATATTGCCAAAACACATTTCAGAGAGACCTAAAGGCAACAGGAAAGGGGCCTGTGTGAATAGACTTACCTAAATGCAACAGGAAGAAGGGGCCTGTGTGAATAGACTTCTAACTAACACTGCATTATACTGCTTATATCTATCCCAGCTATTTTCCCATGGAGTAGAAGGACCCAACCAGACAGCTGTACAATAAACAAAATAAACTGATTCTGCACAGCAGCCCAGCAGCCTTTTAAGCCTGGGTTTACCAGTAAGAAACAGTTGCCTGTCTAGTTGAGAATGAGAACTGTTCTTGAGACTAGGCACTCCAACAGGCTTCACCAACACATGCCACTTCCAGATTTAGCAATTCTGTCCTCTTAACATATGACTCTCCATACACCCATGCCCAATAATATCCATCAAAGCCAATTCTGAAAAGCCTCTTCCATTTTTTCATCCTTTGCAGCAAAATATCTGACATGTGAGGAACAAGTAAGTACCGGTAGTCAGTTCCTGTTTAACTTGATTACAGAGACAATTGTTTAGGTCTTTAGAAGAAATTCAAATATAAACAAATTTCGTCGCTAAGGGGTGTGGGCCACACCAGGTGATACCAATTACAACATCACAAGGGGGTGATACCAAAACGCTTGTTGTTTGTAAATTGCAATTCCATTTGTACACGTGAGCTGGCACAGGAGGACTAAGAAGGTCAATGGCGTATTTTTTTCGGGGTAGGGGTGATACTATGGCTTTACTGAACCGGGTGATGCCAACTCTAGTGACCCTTCTGTTTAAACAAATATATTATATCCAATCTAAAAATTCAGAGAATTCAATTCTCAGTGCTGTTGTTGAATATCGTTCCCGATGTACTGCTATACAATGCTGTTTCTTAAACACAAACAGACTCGAACCAGTGAGAAATTAAATCTAGCAACTTTTAACTTATCTACAATGAATCCAGTAATTACCATCCTACATATTCCAATAAGATTTACAATGCTGGCGCACTAACAGAGCGCAAAGCACCCAATGACAGTAACTGCAAACACTGACAATCTATGTGACTTGCCTACATTCAGACAGCTACAGCTCTAGTGGACTCGAAGTGTTTATTTACTAGAAATGCACCAGATCCACCGTTCTGAATGCATTTAGATCATGATTCAAATCCAATGGATATGGTTGGATCTAGAGCTAGAGCTAGATGTAATTAATTATTACAAGTATTACATTGTACCGAACACATATATAAAATTACAGTTAAAACAAATGTATGCATCATGAACATATAGCCACAAAAAGCATTCAAGTATTCCAAAAAGCAGAAGTCAGACCATTGCCACCGCACAATTGTCAACTTCAGACAGCAACTTCCAGACAGCTAAAACCCAACATTATGATCCCACATGGATTAGTGTCAACCGGTGTGGCGTAAACCATGCTCATAAGATACTGCTGATGCCCAAGGCTTTAATGTGGCTACAGTCAATTTACTGGTGAAGATAATTAGTGTTTTACCAGAGAAAAATAAAGTATTGGTAAAGCAATTGAATACGCAGCACTAAAGTTTGCAAATGGCTGACAATCACAAGTCATGGACTTGGAACAAAATGAATAAATGCATATATTAATTGTGCAGTAACCAACCAGATCCACCAATTCAAGCTCAAATTCGGATTCACAGATGGTGCTGGCACACAGAAGACCATTTCATACACTCAATAACAACCAAATACAGAGAAAGACAAACAGTGGAAGAGAAAGAAAAACAATACGTGACCTGCTTGATTGTTTGGACAGTTCATTAGTACAGTCTGGCCAGGTCTGGCTCTGGGCCACGAGATATTCCTTGTTCTCTTTCCCTGACACCATGATCCTGGGTCTTTGTCCTCCACAGAAAAAGTGTCATCGGATGTACTAGGCTTCACTTGAATATGACTGCTTGTGTCCTGTGTTGACTGAAAAGGCGAGGAAGATGGTGGATTTGGTGTAGGAGTCAATCTAGGAGTCTCTGGAGGATGAGTAACTGGATTTGAAGTTCCACCTTAAAAGAATTAAGCTATAGATATTAAATGTTTATGCTATTTTTCAACTACTTCAGTATGTTTTGACAGCCACATCTGTTATCTGTCAGAGTAGTTTGATTATTATGTTGTACAGTTAATAATATTAATTAGCTTCATTAGTAGAACATAAGAAAATTCTTAGGGGGGAGAGTGAAATCTGTGGGCCACAACTTCTCAGTGCATCAACATTCCAGTGCTGCACAAATTTTTTTAAAATAAATATAAAAAATTCATCTTTATTCTTATATGTCATCAATAGTGCATGTCACGTTCATAAGACTAATACAAAAGGCTTCAAACTGGTAAAAAGTACAGTAATAAATTTGCCAAAATAAACAACTAATATACATATTACCAGCAAAATAGGCAGTAAAGTAACCCGTTTTACCATGGATTTTATGGATTGATCAGGTCAATTCTTCTTACACACTGTGCAATGCAAAATGAGTAACTAATCTGCTATATTTTACTTATTTTATTATTTAACAATCAGCATTTTAGGACATCTATATTCCAAGTAAAATAAGATCATTGGAAAATAATAAAGTTCTTTGAGAAAATCAAAGGTTATGATGACAATGTCTAAACTATAAACAATGAATTACTGATGCTGGAAGTCTGTTGATGCTGTTGTTGTTGTTGCTGATGATGATGATGAAATTATTATTATTATTATTACTATTATTATTATTATTTAGTATATTATTAAATGAATGCTTCAGTTCAGTAAAATCAGCTAAAATTCTAGGCATGTTTGTGTAAATAACAACTGAACATTTTACTACAAAATACAAACCATATGCAACAACAATCCACTGATGTTTAGGTATAATCAAAATTTATATAACATGGTTTGGGTAGAGAAAAGCACACCACAACAAAAACAACATAGTTTTCATTAGCATTTCATGAATACACCAAATCTTTCTGTACACTCAATAGCAAACTTCTTGGGTAGAAATTCATCAAGTGATGCTGTTTCATGCACAAAAACTGAAATGATTTTCTGCATACATTTACGCTAAATTAAATTCAACAACCAACCCTGGAAGAAGCCTTGCTACACAATGGCATAGCATGGGTTGGTGGCACCCAGGGACAAAGTAAGCACACTGCACCCTTAACTCTTCCCGAAAAAGTCTGATGAGCAAAAGAAAAATTTGTTGCCAGTCATAGAAGTGCTTCGCTAACCTCTGATAAAGCCTGACGAGCAAAAAAAATTCTTGCCAGTCGTACTTATGTGCTAGTCACAAGAAAAAAGTTCTCGATTTAGCACCTTTTATCCTCAGTGCCTGGGGAGCATTTTCCCCTTCCCCCGTCACTATGCCACTGTTGCTACAGTTCTAAAAGCACAAAATGCTCAAAATCTAAGGACACATAAATCTTATTTACCTGGTAAACACCGATACTGAACTTCTAAATATTTGGGTGTTTCATGACATGGGTCACCAAATTTCTTGCTGTCAGCCACAATTTGACAGCGTTCTTTGTGATTGTTACATCTTTAGTTTGTTGGTAGACGGTATCACATGTCAGGCAAGCATGCAAAGTAAATAATAACATGCAAAAACAACATGTACTACAGTTAGACAATTTTCATAACAAATAGTTTACCATTTGTTAGTGAATATATATTACCGGCATATAATATTCATTTATGTCCTTATCAAAACACAATGGCTCTCAAACTAACTGATTGAAAACTAAATCATTCAGAATATGCTACATGCTTAAACTTCATAATCTCAAAATAGGCAAATGTCAATGCACAATAAATGACCAAATAGTCATGAATGAATATATCAACAAATTATAAACAATGCAGGATATAAATGCTAGCACCTACTTCAAATAAACAAATGACTAACTACCTCTAAATACCAATTCAAAGCAAAAGCACTAGGCAGCAAGTAAGTAAAACAAATCACTCAATCAACAAACTCTGAAGGCAGTAACACAGCAAAAAATACTGCATTGTACTGCAGCCATTAGGGTCCCTATGCGGGACTGGGAGGGGGGCAAATGGGGCAACTGCTCCCCAACCTGGCCCCAGACCACCTATCAGATTCAGCAAATCCGGTGAGAAAGTTTGTGTGTGTGTGTGGGGGGTGGGGGGTGGAAACGAATTTGACATGCCAGCCCATTTTGCCCCAACCCAACATTCCTGGTGATGCCACTGACTGCAGCAAAAACCAGGATCAAATAGTGCAATTTCTCAGCCAAAATCAAAGAGAATAAAAGTTAGCAACAGTTACTATACACAGATTTAAGTCTGTAGCTTCTGCAAAACTGCAAAATGTGGAGTATCAAACTGGACCACACCAAAACAGTCAGAGCATTGTTTTCCAATAATTTTACTGCTCCAAGAAAAAAACAATTCTGTAAGCATTTTCAAATCAAATTACTGTGCATAAAATAATGCAAACACTGTTCAGTGGTTCAAATTCTTGTAAGTAAATATGCTTAGAGTGCAAATTTTCAAGATTTGGGTATGAATAATGCTTGAAGCTAGAGTTTTCCATATTATCCAATATGATGTATACAGTTACAAAGGTTCCAATGCTCTAAGCCAGGACAGCATTATACAGCAACAGGAAAGTTTACATAAAAACACCATGTCTGAGAACTGAAAGTCCAGTAGAATTAAGTATAACAAGCAGATATCTCTATTGCATTTCAGTCAAGGTGCAGTTGAGTACTAAATTATTTTCTATTACAGAAAAAGCCTCAAGAGTAGGAACTCTGGTAAAAATGGCTCCTTGACCTGCATGAACAGGTGTTTCCTAGTTCAATGTTTTCTTCAGAAATTTTAACCAATACTGATAAATACTTAGTCATAAACATCCTTCTACTAACACAAACAAATTTTCAGTCCACTGAGCATTACAAGAAGTGTCTTAATTGTTTAGCACAGACTTAAGTCATTACAGTCAAAGTGCCCAGCAGTGATAAAACAAATGTTTCTGAATAAGCAAGTCATGCCTCACACACCATGGGGCAGGGCTCGTCTCAAACTAGGGAAACTTTTTATTCCCATATTGAATGAACTACTACCATTAGTTGCAAGTCTTCCAGCATGTCTAAGGGATAAGATCCAAATTTGAAGGAAATAAAGGCTTAATTACCACAATTATAAAATTAAAATTAGCCTCCGTTAAGTGGAATTTTTTCTTAACACATTTTGCCTGACTTCAAAGATAAGCTGGGACAATCAAATTAATAGTGGTCCCAACCAATGAGATACGTCCCACCAAACACAGAGCTTAGGACATTCGATTTTTTCTAAATACATTTATAAATTACTGGATAACATGATTAAATAGGAACTATTCTTTCAGTCCACACATGTCTATGCCCACATGATTTTACTGCAGAAGAATTTGTCAATATTTCAAGCGTAACCATTGAAAGTAGAATGTACTAAGAAAGCCCTTGAACTCAGCTGGGAATATGACTGCAGAATTACATATTAGCAGAGGGTTACTTGGTTCATAACAAATGAGGAAATATGGAAACAAACACAACAAAGAGCAGTAAGTGAAAGAATCCAGAAAATTAGATACTAAAGCCTACACAAGGTTTCAAAGTTTAACCTTTTCTTAGGATAAAGAAGAAAGAAATTGTTCATCATGGTCAGCCTCTTGCCATTTTTAATCTTATCTGCAGTAGGGAAGAACCAATGCTAAAAGCATTCCAGCAGAAGTCACTCATTGGTAATAAAATAAAAGAGGTAAGCAAGATAAGGAGCAATGAGTGCAGGTTGATCTGATGAAATGTGAAGGAAGAACCTGGATATGCAACAGTCTTAAAGGCTATTGGAACTGGAGGGCAGCCAACAGCTTATTTGCAGTAGAATAAAAAGAATTTTTAAAAGGCAACTTAGTTATTTTTAGCCATAAAGATTCTTTTGGAGTCCTTCATTTCTTTATTTCTTCACCTGTGGATTGCCTCTTAACAATAAATAATCTACTGAAGCAATAATAAAGCAGCCTAAGTATGGTAAACATTTTACAGTTCTTCTTATTTTACTTTTATCTATTCGCTACTTCAGTTTATAGAGCTCATCAACATTTAACAGACTGGGACATCAGATCAAAATGCTTTCAGTTATGTGTTCTTATTAAACAACTGGTTGCTGTTCCAGATTTGTGTCTATGTGTCCATTTGTATCAAGGATTTACATTTGTTGTTTTGGAGAAACTCAGCAGCATAAAACGTTCACTTAATGCACACGGATTAATGGCAGCAGTTTTAGTGTTCCTTAAATACATGTTCAGGCGGGAAGATGGCAGATTGGTAACACGCTAGACAGGCATGTTGACGGAACGGGTTCAACCCCGCAGGAGCCCCTAAGGTCAACTCAGCCTTCATTCGCTAGAGGGCGGTGGTAACTGAGTAGCAGCTGTGACTGCGAAGGTAAAACGTGGGTCTAGAGAAAGCAATGGCAAAGTACTCTAGATTAATGGCTTTAGCCACCTGCGTCGCTGCTTGCCTGGCACCGGAGATCAGCGCCGGGCCCTAAGCTAGAAATCGAGTATGGGCGAACCTTTACCTTTTTAAATACATGTTAGTATATAATATATATATATATATTAAAGTATGAAACACATATTCATTAATGAAATGCATTTTAATAAATGGATAAGATGAAACTATTTCTGGCTATAAAAATGTTTCTTCAGGGCACTCCACACACATCTGCCTCTATGCTATCATTTCAGATTTCGAAAATGATAAACATCAAAATGGCCAAATTGCTAACAAAATGCCACATGCAGGCAAAATGCAAGCAAAAGTTTCTAAAAGCAAACAAATACAAAAAACTGTAAATGCCAGTAACATACAGCAGACAAAACAAAATGTCTATGGTTGGCCACAACACCTAACCTCATACAGCTATATTACAAAGGCTCTTACTCAGATCCATTGTGTTAATAGTCAAATGAGCATGCCTTGACCAAAGGATCATTCCCATATAGGAACCAAAATAGTTACAAGCAAACATCAGCAACTTCCACATGTTAAACTCACCTTCAATGCAGGCATACACAATCTCTAGGTATTTGTAAATGCCTGGACAGGTATCCGAAAACAAATGGTTTGTAGCAGTTGTGCTACATTCACTTCTGTTATTACACCTGATAGTAAGTAAGATATGTCCACCAATTCTTATTCATTTCTTGAAGAACAATGATTATTGTAATAAAGTATATTATGAATTTCACTAAATCTACGTCACAGTTGATAGAGCAACATGGGATGCAAGGAAAATTCACGCTCACAGAAAAATGGCCAAAAGAGAAGCAGCAGCTGACATGTGACTAAAGCTCTGCAAAGCAAAACTCCTACTGTTGGGCAGTGCCAACACCGGCAATCTCCAGACTTTATTTTAAATTTCCATGGAAAGCATTTAAAAACTCACAAACTTTTCAAACATATATATAGAAAATGCTAAAAGAAAAACAACCACAAGAAAATTTCCAATTCTCTCCTGAAGATTTATGTTAAGCATACAACCACCTTTTTAAAATGGTAGGAAAACATAGATCTTCAGATTTAAATGGAAGAACTCATGTAACATTGAATTATATAATAAAGCAAATCAAAGAAAATATTTAAATGAAATGAAATTAAGACATGGGAAGACAAGCATGAACTACGGTAAATGTGAAGAATAATGTCACATGGCAGCAACAGCAATGCATTTAAGAGATATCTAGTTATCTACATGACTGTCCTGAGATGAATGTAACTAATACAATATTACAAGTTACTACAAGCTGTCGAGCTGCACTGCATCATTATACCTGACCAGTTACCTGAAATTTTACATATTAGTTAATGAAAAGTTTGCTTAAATCACACAATCTTAGTAGTTAATTGTATTCCCAAATCCTGACTCACAGTCAAGCCACTGGTGTGAATGCCTTTAAGTGTACTGGTAACTTGAGTTCAACAGTATAACTGGTAGCTATGAGAGTGCTTAATATGCATATTGTTGCACTGAACAATTATTGAGTAATGAAATTAAATATGTGATCTGTTATGACACTGCATGCTGTGAAATGTGCTGTAGAATCACAGACACAAAGACAACAAATGTGTTTATACTTAACAGAACAGGACGTTAAAAACAGTGCTTGGTTTTAACACATGAGGTATCCTACTAAACCACTTAAAAACCAGTTGGTGTTGCTATCATTATCATTATCATTATTGCTGCAAGTGCAAAAGGGTCCTAAAAGACCTAAATCTGTTAATTTTGAACAGAACTCAGAACTAGCATTTTTATATGCCTACGGTAACCCCTAATGTTTATTTACTCAAACATTCTCAATGCACCAAAATATGCATCTATTCAAGCACCAAATTTCATAGCAAAAATTATCCAAACAGGAAAGGCTTGCTATAAAAAACTACTACCGGTAAATATATAATTCTGCTCCAAAATTTTTATTATTGCAACCTAAAGCAATTTTAAAATGTGCACTTCTTGTAGAAGTGCATATTCTTGTCTGTCTTGTGCAAGTGATGGCTAGAATCGTAGGCCTACTTAAGCCAGGCAGACCAGGCAAACAGTGGCACACAGCAGTGTGAGCAATGTTTTTCTGTCTCAAGTGTATAAACCTTTATCTCCATTTTGCCTACTCTGTAACAAAGACCAATTGACTGACAAAGGGGAACCATACTTGGCAAGAAGAAACCAGAGCAAGCCCAAAACAAAGAAATGACCCAAGGAACTAATCTAGCACTGTACAAGATGATGGTTCTTTAAGAGATTACTTAGGTTAACTAACAGTAGTAGCCAATAAAAATCAACGTTTGCAAGAAAAGTGATCATTATGTCTACACCTTGTTTAAATATCTCATGTCTGTTATTTCTAAAGTGCTAAGTGCTAATGTAATATGGATATATATATATATATATATATATGGATATAATCATATAATATATATATATATATATATATATATATATACACACATACACATATACACAAGCTACCTGTATATGTTACATATGAATGTCAGGTCTAACATGAATGCAGTAGGGTCCCAAATATTTTCAGCAGACTGAGTACTGGTATTTTATTCACTATGGTCACTAAAACTTTCCATACAAAAGAGAAATTTGTATGCCCTCTAGCAATAAACAGCTACTGGTTCTCATTAAAAAAATGCTAAAAAAGGAGGAATGAGCATTCAATCAGCACTACTACAGCTTCACACAAAATCTGGCGTCTCTGATAAAATTACTTCTCTGACCTATGAGAAAGTCATCACCTGTTTAAGATTTATAAGACTAAGAAATATTGTTGAAATGTTTTATGACTTCTACTTTCACCAATGCATTGTGAATACCTTACATTATTCAAATTAATGACAAAATCTTTCACCACAGAGCTAAAGGTCACACTGCTGACTGAAGAACTCAAAGTGAATCATTACAGGGTAACCTTAAGACTGTATAATCTCAAATCTAACTGAAGAGAAGCATCCTTGCAATTAATGTGAAAATAGAAAATCAGCCATATTAAAACAGTATGCCACATTACATCACAAATTCAAATAGATTCAAATAAAATAGTTTATAGTGAGCAAGTTTGACAACACTGCTATCAATATATGGTATGTCAAATTAGAAATTTATGACAAAATTAATAAGAGTAAGGGACATGAAAGACTTTATTGAAGTCTTGTGACGAAAGTCCAAAGGCCAGTTTCACACATGAAAGGCATCAGGCAGAAATTCAAATAAATTCAATTACATTTATACAGTATACATAAAAAGCATTTTAATCCATTTAAATTGTAAATGAATCCTAAGTTTTTTTGGATAAGAATAGTATAGAATGAAATAAAATGCAAAACTTGCAAAATTAATTATCACTTAGATGGTTCACTGACAAATGTGTCCCGACAAATGCACAACAAAACCACATGTTTTGACCAAAACAAGGCTAGGCTCCAATTTAAAAATTGCGCTATAAGTTGAAAATTCTCCAGACTATTTCTCCACTATTTAGTCAACTAATTTCCCACATCATTCCTCCATGCATAGTGCTCACATCCAGGGTCTGTTTTAACATGCAGTGATACACAAAATGTGTAGTGATAAAAGGAAAATGTGCAGTAGTAAAATGCAATTTTCTGTGCTTTGTGCAGTGATAAATTTTCCGGACGATCTTTTTTGCTTGTTTTTTTGTGCAGATGTCCACAAATTTTCTGAGTTTAGTGGTGATAAATTTTTCTTAAAACAGGCTCTGCTCACATCTAATTATAAACTACCTTAGGCTATCATGTCCTGAATCCCCCACCACGCCTCATGCTCTACCCTGCCCTTGCTGGGGATCAAGCGCCCCTCAACCACCAAATACAAATTTTTCTCGACAGCAGTCGGTGAATAAATTTAAGTCGTCATCACGCTGACGTCAGCACGCTAATGTTGGCGCACTTTTTTGGGCACTCATTTGACGGGACTCGATATAAGCTCAGTTCATAAGTACATGAAGTGCTCTTGAAATTGTTTCTGGTAAAAATGGACAGCGCTGCAAGTGTTCACCATAATAATTAATCAGACTTATCACCAGTCTTTAACAAAATGGTCTGCAAGCTATTTATTTAAATCTCAACATATGTTGGCAGATTTCAATAAGGATGTGGAGCATACCAAGATAATCAAATACACCTCTAGTCTACACTGCTGTTTGGATTTTTTAATAATGCAGAGGTGGCATATAAACTGAATACTAGGCATAGTCAATTTTTAAAAGAAGCCTATATAGAAAGACCCTTATCAAAACTCATTTAGAGGGTTCATGGAACTGCAAATGCCAATAGCCTAACACATGCTGTACTGTAAACATAGACAGGTCTTTTTCTACCCCACCTATGCCTGGAGGCGTCTAGACCAGAGCAGCATACATTATCTATCCCTGTTCAGTTAACAGAAGACCATCCCATGCTTGCTAGAGGCACAAAGCACTAGTTGAAGACTAAATAGTAGTAGTAGTAGTAGTAGTAGTAGTAGTAGTAGTAGTAGTAGTAGTAGTAGTAGTAGTAATAATAATAATAATAATAATAATAATAATAATAATAATAATAATAATAATAATAATAATAATAATAACACTGGTCTACATCAATTTTGCTGACTTGAAGACAACATGTGATCTTTATGTATTTTGGTGTGCTGAATCCAAAAATCACACCCATTTCCTCCCATCAGTCCAGTTTTCCCAAAAACGCTGTTTACTGATTTACTGTTTACAGTAATAACATGGCATTATGCATTATAATTCTTTAGCTATATTGAATATGCAAAAGATAAGGATGTGCAAAAGCTATGCTTAATATGCAGTGGACATAACTATTTAATAACACAACAGTTTAATAGGCAGTTTTAAACTGCAGACGTCAGCATTTTATGGATATAGGCCTATATAAGCAGCAAACCGACGGCAGCATTCAGTCGTTCATGAGGCTTACAAGTTGCAACAAATGTAACTATTTTTAACTAGTTTTCTGTAGAATATGTAAACCAGCACTTGAACACTTATCAAAACTAGTGCAGGAATGATCCTGACAAATTTTGCTACGTTTGTGGTTGTTTTACAGCACCTAAACAAATGAGAGAGTGTTTGAATTTGTGCATAAAGCTTATCATGCATATTTCGCAGTTAAATTGGGTGACCAGGAAAACCTTGGGCACCGTGCATAAAGTGTGCAGGACATTTGTTGAAAGCCTCAGACAGTTCATAATGTGACTAAAGGTCAGAGTTTTTCTCTGTCTTAGCTTTCTCTGGTCTTAGCTTTGGAGTTCCAATGGTGTGGCGAGAGCCTCCAAACCATGCATGTTGATAACTGCTACTTCTGCCTGGTAAATATTTCAGGCATGTCCACAAAGACAAAATCTTCCAACCAGTACCCAAATCACCCTCTGCTCTGAGACCAGTTGCTCACTGTGACGAAGTTCCTGTACCTATTTGCACTACTTTGGGTGTTTCTGACAACGATGAATTTAGTCAGTCAACAGACACGAATGGTGAAGATTTCATGGCCTCAGAAGTTGACAATGCACCAAACATTCAACCAAGCTGAGTTGTAAGACCTTATATGAGATCTAGATCTGCCGAAGTCGTCAGCAGAGTTACTGGGTTAAAGACTGAAGAAAAAGAACCTGTTCAGTGTTGGCTCCAGGAACCACGCTTATGTATCATGGCAGAGAGAATGATCTTTTGAAATATTTCCATATGGAGGAGGAGGAGTTTGTATACTGCATCAACATCAAAGGACTTATTGAATCAATGGGATGTTATAGTTGTAGACAAGATGCTTTTTACGACCTGATTACTGACTTAGGCAACAAGAGTCGAGAATTATGACCTTTCAGTTCAAAAATCGAAGATTGCTTTTCAAGACTGGGAGCAACATGAGTGTCAAGTTGCATTTCCTTCATAGCTACCTGAACTTCAAATCTTGGAGCTATGAGTGAAGAACAAGGAGAATGCTTCCATCAAGACATCACGACCATGGAACATAGATATCAAGGCAGATAGAACTCAAACATTGTGGCAGACTACTGCTGGTGTTTACAGCGTGACAACTGTGACCATAACTATACCGAGCATCCAAAAGAGAAGATTCCTTTCTCAAAACTTAAATTTAAGCAACTAGCTATTGCTCTTATTGCTCTCTTTGGTTAGAAGACAGACTCATTTTTTGGCTGAATAAAAAATATTACGTGTTATCGGTTCTTCAGAATTTCCTATTTTCCTTATGTTTGACTTTAACACCTTTAATTAAGCATTCCTCATTTAAAAAAATTTGACGTATAATTTTTGACTTCATATCTGGAATCAGAACCTCTCAATTGGGTAAAATCTTACTTAGGTCAGCAGAAAATTTTTTTAAAATGTAGACCAGTGTAATAATAATAATAACTGGGTTTTATTTGGCTTAGTAGGGTCTCTCCTGTCCTAAAAACCACTATCACTCATACATTACATCCCTCTATTCCATCTTGTATCTGTCAAGTCTGCTACAACTGACATTGCCTTTGTTGCAATCTACAAAAAACAAACACATTCGGCAGTATATATTGCCACAACAGTTCACATATCAAGTTTCAGTTCTTCATAATTCTGTTTTATGATACCTAGGTATATAAGTTAATCTTAACACAGTCCAATATTTAAATGGCTAATCTAATATTCCATTCAGACCATTCTACTTCAGTTATTTTTAAATGCATTCACACCAGTAGCTGATAACATAATATCATCTAATTCGTTCTATCTGCCTACTACTCTGGCTCTAAAGAAATGTTGTTTGTACCTCCCAAATCATATCTTAAACTAATTTTTGTCCTCAATTTTAGTCCTCAAGTACCAGAATAGTGTGCTAATGGAAAAAATATCCTTTCAGATCTGCCCTTACTCTCCTTCTCTCCACAATGCCTTAGCCTTTCATAGTAGCGTAATCTTCGACATCGATTGATCATGTCGATTGCTCTGTGTTGAACTCTTTCCAAAATCTCTAAATCTTTCTTCAAAACTGGATTCCATGCCTGAATGCAATATTCAAAATATGATGTATCTGATATAGATCTTATATAAGCTCATTATTATTTCTTTATCTCTGCTCACTTTATTCCTCTTGATCATTCCTAGGATTCAGTTGCCCTATTTAGTTGCTTCAGCACATTGTCTGATTGGTTTTAAACTGTTATGCATAAAAACACCTGTCTTTCTCTTCAATTGTATATTTTAAAATCTTTCCACATAATTCATACTTTTTTCCTTTTCCTGTCTTCCAATGTGCATCACTGAGCAACCTGTCTACCTGTACATTACCGTAAATAGCATTTGCCAGTCCTCTGACCACTGAGATAGTCTTCTTAGATCCTCCTGTAATGTCTTTGCATCTCTAACCCAGAGCCAATTTCCCTGCATAGTTTCAGGTCATCTGCAAATTTTGAGATTTTTTGATAATATACCCTCATCTATGTCATTTATCAGTAAAAGGAGAGTTCCAAGCACTGAATCTTGAGGGACACTATTGATAGCTTGAACTCAAGCAGAATATTTACCTCTAATGCCTGTCTTCTGTCCCCCAACAAATGGTTTTATTCATCAGAGAACCTTTCCTCCTATTCCACATGCCCCCAATTTTCCTGTCAATCTAGAATGAGGTACCTTGTTGAATGCCTTAGCAAAGTCTGAGCACCTGGCATATTACCATATATTAACTGTTAAACTTTCATATTACTTGCTGCAAATCTCTTCCAAAAAGTCTAATATAGTCATTAAGCATCCTTTAGTGAATCCATATTGGTTATCTTTTAAGATCCTAAATCCTATCAAAGCAATGTAACATCCTCTTTTTTATTACCGTACCAAATTTCCCAGAACCTTATACAGTAAGCAACTCAAGAATTCAATATAACTGCATACTCTAAAATGAAAACAAAAGTCAACTGTATCCAATTTTACTTTGCCATTGCAAATCAAAATGACTGTCAATTTATTTCTGAAAATAGGAGAGCAGTTTGATAATGTTTGTAACAAAGGTCAAATATATAATTTAGCTTCCATCATTGCATTTTAAGCTAGAGGCAAATACAAAAAAGAAAATTATTATAGCAAGAAAATTTAAAATATTTTAATTTGCAGACAAAGTATATCTCAAGTTCAAGTAGACTGGATCATCATAAATTGGCACATTCTGCAGAAGGAACAGAATACCCTATGCACGTCAGAGTTTCATGTTACAGGAACATTGGATATGTGGATATAATCATATTCACATGTTACTGAGGTGGAAAGAAGGCAGACACTCTCACACTGACAGAACGGGTTCAAGCCCTGTAGGAGCCCCTAAGGTCAACTCAGCCTTACTCCCTAGAGGGCGGTTGTAACATAAAATGAGGAGTAGCTTTCAGTTGCAAAGTAAAGCGCGGGCCTAGACGTTTGGCTGGCAGTCTACTCTAGGTTGTGTGCCTAAGAGACCAGAGATCAGCACCAGCCCCAACCCTCAAAATCGGACATGGGAAATCTTTACTTTACTTACATGTTATTCACTTATGATATGTCACATTACTAAATGGCCATGCATGGCTAGAAATTGTGTCATCATCAAAGTGTTAAGAATAACAAATCAATCTTAAAGCAGTCAGTGTAAGAAACAGTGTGATTTCATTCATCATCATCATCATCATCATCATCACCATGCTCCTCTGTGGTGGTGGTGGTGGTGGTGATGATGATGATCAGGGCTTTTTTGTGACGGTACGTGCCGGTACAGCGTACCGGAACCTTTTTCGTGAAAAACAATTTTTTCTTGTGACTTTGCAGTTGTGATTTAGCTAAAAACTTTAAATACTTAATAAATGATATGCATCATTATGCTTCCAAAATCACTTCTATGTTAAATTCTAGCCACAGACCACATAATCGTAATGGAAAAGTTAGGCAATCCACCGCGAGTACCGGCACCTATTTTTTTACAAAAAGCACTGATGATGATGATGGTGGTGGTGGTGGTGGTGGTGATGATGATGATGATGGTGGTGATGATGATGAAGATAATGATGAATGAAATCACACTTGATTTCATTCACGCTTAATATTTCCAGCAGCTGGTATAAACAACACAAGTCAAGTATTAAGAAAGGTCAAATGGTAAAAACAAGGTTCTGCAGATTTTATACAACAGACACAATAGATTTCATAAGTAATTGAGCATTCTTTTTCCAGAAACATTATCATAGTGGAAAGTGTGAAAAAAATTAAAAACATTTAACGGCTAAAACTTGAAACTTAAAATGCAGAAAGTGTGCAAAGTTTATGAGAACATAGCAAACAAAGCATGAACAGAAACTTAAATTCATACAGAAATGAAAATGAACCGAAAAACTGGAAAAAATTTCAAAAATTCAAAAGATCTGCATTAAATCAGCTGCTTACAAGCTAGACACGATTCCCAGAGCTTTGGACGATATGCATTCAGTGTTCCATCCTCGAGTTGAGGATCCTTCATTGCACACATGCAATGTGACACGACCATAGTTGGATCTCATAACCTGTATTGTCCGACCTTTAGGACATTCAATCTTCACCTCCTGTCCTTCACAAGCGTAAACTGATAGAGGACTAAAACCTGTATTACATATGCACAGAAAATCATCATAACTTAATCATATATATTTTGATTTTTTTTAAATCTTTGGAAAATATTTTTAAATGCTGCATTAAATGCTTTGTAAGTCAAAATTGTATAAACCAAAACTCTTTATGCTGGTCTTTCTCTGCAGAGTTGCTTCACTGCTTGCTAGAAGCATTGCTACGAGCATTGCTTGTTAGACAAGCAATGCTCATATAAATATGAATTGATCAAGAGGTGACATAGCAGAAATGGATACCGGTAATCAGGATAGGTTGCTAGGAAACTACAAAGACCAATAGGACCTTTAAGCTTTCAATAAACATAAATTACAAGTTAATATTTATTACGCAGACTGCTCAGTGAAATTTCTGAAATTTCTCTGTAGCATTTTGGACATGAAAGCAGCCAATATTCTGTAACCTATCTGAGATTTATATTCCACAGACAATTCACATGTAGCAAAGTTTACAATTATTCCACAATCTTCTAACAAAACCTATGTCTGAAACAATTGCTCTAACAGCTTTTCCAAAAATGCTGCTGCCATCACCAGTAATAAAGGAGATGGGAAAGACAGAGGAGTGGAAGGGATGAATGGCTGGCTGGGTAGTGATCCATGACCACAAGTGATTTCACATTCCTCAATGCCTAGATGCCACACACCATACAACAGTCAATGCCAAAGGCTTTCATACTGGGACTGATATTGTGGAAGCACCTAAATTTCCCACACTGCAGGGAATTTTCTGGTTTGACCTCTCATTCATCTTCCATAATTTATGCTGAACCTTCCATTTTGGCCAACAGCCATTCTGCAGAGTCTGCCTTATAGAAATGCCACATAAACTGCAAAATACATTACACTGCATTTCACTTCAAAAAGCACTGAATGAAACTGTCTTAAAGGAAGCATAACTAATATTTTATCAAGATTTGATCCTTGATGCAACACAGCCAAACAGAGAGAATTAACTGTGAAGAAGCTGCTACCACTTTTTTACAATGTAATTTCTTTTGCTGTTTAATAACATGTGCAATAATATCAGAAATCTGAACTGCAATTTTGCAAAAACTAGTAGCTATAGCTGTTCATAAAATGTCTTACCATGAGATAAAAAAATTGCTCAAAATGAGTTACAACTTTAGCCCTGATTTTACAATTTATCCACGATGACCACAAAGTCAAACAGAAAGAATTAACTACGAAAAACAACAAATTATACTTTTGCTACAACACACATGTGTATATATATATGTATATATATATTATATATATACATATATATATATACACACACACACTGCATATATACCGCTATATATGTGTGTTTTATACTCTAATATACACAACATATATGCAATTACGCATATACACTATATATATATATATATTATATATATATACACACACACACACACACACACTGCATATGTAGGTGATTGCAGAGTAAATTTATTATTACCACTGTGATTAGTGGATGAGATTCCATGAATGCTGATGATCAATCCAAACACAGTAATCAATACAGAGTTAACGTTCCACAATTTATGCATGATGTGATCTGATTCCAGACACTTCTGTTCTGTCGCTACGCTCCACAAACCATTCATACGATGTCCTGTAAAGCATAGCCAAAGTCAATTCCAAAGTCATTGCAAAGGTGCTTCTTTCTAACATGGGATCAATGCTAATATCATTATTGATATGTTTCATCTATGGTCATCATGCACTTTGCAAGTAATTCTGGGAGATCATTTAACACAGATGTTTGGAGAAACCCAATAAAAATATGACATCGCTTAGATCAGTGATACAAATTCATGACAATATCAGTGGCCCAAGTCTTTTAGTCATGTTGCATAGAATCAGAAGGGTAGCGAGGGGCAGGGGGCATATGCCCAGGGGCGCCAAAATTGGGTTTTTGGATAAATAATAAATAAGAAGCAATTGTGATTACTATTTTTTTGCTCGTCAGGAGCATAGGGAGAGGGGCGCCATGCATAGAGAGTTGAGGGGCGCTAAATGGAACGCATGTGATGACCTTTTTTTTGCTCGTCAGCAGTTAAGGGTGCCAACAGTACACCTTGCCCGGGGTGCCGGATACCCTCGCTATGCCTCTGCATAGAATATACAGTATATCAAACAGACTGTCATAAAATTAGCTGAATTAGCACAAAAACATCTAAATTACATCAACAGATTTCATGATTAACTTCTTTTATCTTGCAAAATATACAGATTCAAGAAGAGATATATATTTGAGAAAAGAATGAAGATCAAAATCCTTAAATGATATCCATATCTCTTACAAGTATCCAAAGAAGTATTTATTTTGTAATGCACATTTCTATAAGTTCTGTCTTGTTTAAATGGCCTGACATTAAAGATGTGACCATACATTAGGTTCTGCAATAAAATACGTGCATAATACGTATTTTATGTCCAAAAATAAAATATACATATTGTACGTGTTGGCATGATGCCTGGACCTGGACATACCTCTATTGTTCTTTACTATGTTTAGGTCAAGAGATGTAAGTAAGGAGTTGTTACAGTAATAATAAAACTTTGCAGTAGCAATTAACAGTGTACATGATGCTATTATTATTATTATTATTATTATTATTATTATTATTATTATTATTATTATTATTATTATTATTACTGCTGCTACTGCTACTGCTACTCTTATTATTATTATCATTTATTATTATTAGTATTAGTATTAGTATTAGTTTTAGTATTATTATACAGACAAACCCTAAATGTTAGGGTTCCATCATGTTTACTTTTCAATAACTCTGTGACTAATTTTGTGTAATGAATGCTGGTATTTGTGGTTTTTCATCAGTTCATACATGGCAATACTTTGAGGTTACATATTTTAATGTACACAAATTTTACCATTTACATAAGCATATTATATGTATTTTATCATTGGAAATAAAATACACATAATATGTACAGTGGAATATTGCTGACATTTCAACAGCCATGATTTTAATGGTCCTAAATGCTTTTAAAGATATATACCACTGTACAAAATAGAGACATAATTGGTTAACACAATATCAATATTAATATAAACTAGCAAAGTAGAACATAAAATTAAAGAAAATATTATTATATGATAATGTGCAGAAAGTTTTAAAATAGGACTGTCATAATTTGGCAAATATACTCCTTATAAGATAAATACAAATGTCTGAAATGCCACACCAATGAGCAATAACATAATTGATCATAAATCACTATCTGCTTCAGATCAAGGGACATCTAGGCAATTTATTGCACTCTATACAGCCAGCATACTACAAACACAATCAATTCCATTAGAGGAGGGCACAACAAATTTGGTAAATCCTTAAAAATTTCATTGCAACATCTCCTGTGGGAAAAGTAAACAGAATATAGCATCAAATAAAGCTTCACAAAAATATAGTGTCTATTGATCATTCTAGAGTCTCTTAGCCTGCAAAATACAAAATACAAAGCAAAAATAATCCATTCCATTGTCTACTAAACTAATTAAATTTGCAGCACAAGTGCAAGCATGAATGCCACTAATAATCCAAGAATGGAACTAGCACATGGACATACACTTGTACAATGACTTATATAATGAAGACATACCATGCAGCTCATTATCATCTTTTAGATCTAGTCTTAAGTATCTGTTTGGCTGGCTCCAATTAGGATTGGATTTGGTGCACATCAGCTGATGCCCTAGGCATCATAATTATTGTGATACCATAGAATTTGACTAATTGAGTGACTGATTGACATCTAGCACAATATATTATAAGCTGGGTTTCTGGTGAAGCAAAACAGGAGGGGATTTAATCTAGTAACTATGAAATTTTATTCCAAGAGACAATCCAGGATCTTAAAAAGAGAAATGTCTTGAAATAGTTCATCTACAAGACTAACGATGTGTATCAATCATTGTTGTATGAAGTACTGAGTTTGAGTAGTCAAGTAAAAGTACAAGTATTATGCCATTTTTCACTTAAGTAAAAGTAAAAATACCTATAGAAATAGTTACTCAAGTAAAAGTAAAAGTACTCCCAAAAAAGTTATTTTTTAAAGTAAAAAGTACCATGATGGACGGATTTGTCAGCAACTCCACATTATCATGATAAATGACATTTTTATTACTGCTTCTAAGCAACATGCAGTCAGTAGCCTCTACAGTCACACCATGGACATCTGGTCACACCATTAACTGCATTAGTACAAATGGTTGTTGCAAGTTTTCAAACAATCTGTCAGTCATGTGTGTATGTTTGTTGGTCATTGTCAACCCTGCACAGCTAAACATGGGAAGCTGGGAAGAACTAAACACCATGTTTGAACAGCACTGTTCAACACAAGTAAATGCAATGAAAGTTGGCAATGAGAAATTTTACTTGCAACGAGGCATGAAAGACATTATGTAACGAAATAAGAGCACTAATATTTGCATAAAAACACTTCATTACAAGTAAAAAGTACTGTGTAACTTGTGTACTTCATTACAGTATGAAGTACTCAGAATTGTACTTAGGTATTTTATCAGTGGTTATCAGTGATTTTAGGTATTTTATCAGTGGTTTTCACTTCTAGCTTAAACCATTACTTATTGTAATGTGTTACTTCTACTTCATTACTGCAAAACACTGGTATCAATAAGTTCAAATCAATAAAGAAACACTGTTATATATTTGTCTCTGAAAAAATGATGTCTCTATGAAAATGCTTTGGTAATCAATTGTCATCATGCTTAAACATGAATAAGCTAATCAACAAGTTCGATATGATTATCATAATTCAAAAAATGATGCAAAGAAGATGCTATATCTTACAACCAATTCAACATCACATCAAGTCTACACACAAGCCAATGGAAAAAGTGTAATGACCAGTAGGGCAAATTTAAAGCTTGAATGGGTCACTTTAGAACATATAATAGGATGTAATTCTATGGGAATCATTGAGGAAATTGCTTTGTGATAATGCACTGTGCAGGCTGATTGACACGTATCTTGAATGCTTAAATGCCTGGCCATAGTATTCTAGTCACCATCTCTTGTATAAAACAAACATAGACAGTGAGCAGGATCCAAGCTAGATGCCAGCTATTATCATAGTGACATCCTCAAGTAATCAACCAATTATTCAATACCACACAAGTTCTTTCAAACATTAAATAGTATTACACCCAACTTGATTGTCTGTCAGGCTGTGCTAAAAGTGTAAAGTCTCATCCACACAAAGCAAGACTTACACACATACACAGACACAGTCACACACACACACACACACACACACACACACACATACAGTTACCGCTGTTAAAACACCAACATTATCTTTGATTCTATCTATATCTGCATCCAGGTCAGCAGCCAAAAATTTGGGAACTAAATATCCTATTGCCACATACCCTTCCTGACAGCAAGGTCTTGATAGCTGGGAATTCTATAATCTACACAGAGAATCCAACCTATGAGGCCTGGGAAAATACAGTTCAGTGTAAGCAAATTACATGTACTTATTTTTTATTTAATCATGCATAATAGATGAAAATCTGGAGTGCACAATGATGATCAAATGTGCTTTTCTGGCAATATAGAGTCAAAATATATATAGAAAATATACATAAAATATAAAGTAATAATACTTTAGACAGCATCATCTTCACTAAGTAGCAATTTAAGCAGCTTATATCTGAAAAATAATTTTTTCAAAGGCTGATATGTAGTGCTATAGAAGGATTCTGAAAATTGGCTTGCAAGATGAAACACCAAGTGAAGATATACTACAGAAAAAATGTGAGAGGGCTAATATCTAATGAAAGAAACTGCAGAAATTCTGTATGCCAAACATCATAAGATCTTCCTGCACAGAATTAAATATTGTAGAAGAAAGACATGAAGGATTGACATCAAGAGGAAAATAGTGAAGATACAGCCGGAAGCTGTTTTGAAACGGATGTGGTGATGAATCATAACTATCAACCTTTGACCTGAAAATCATCACTCGACATGATGAGCATGAATTCTACAAATGAATTTAAATGCTCAAAACATTAAGGCTCACAGAATGGAAACACAAAATGGAAATTATTTCACCAATGAAGTAAATTTTTCCTTTGTTAATTCAGAGTTTTAGCAGACTAATAATGGAAATCCTATTGTCTCAACTGTTTAGACACTGAAAATGATTCCTACTAAGAAAAAATTGACAAGTCTGAGCTACACCCAGTTTCATGACTCAATTATTTGATTACTTTCAGTTGCATCAAACAGTCAAACATACAAGAACTGACTAAACTAATATCACAAGAACACTCCTCTCATGTAATTAAACACTTATCTCCTGAAACAGAAGAAGGCATTCAGCAGAGTCATCCACTCAATAGGATGCCTAAGCACAACCCAGAGTTGTTATATTACAGTTACCTCTTATTTGTTATATGCAATTTGTTATCAGTTATATCTTCTTATCTCTTCGTTGTTGGCTGTCATTTAACACCCTACTATGCAAATTCGTCATTACTCAGCAGTCAGCAGAAACTTATTTTAACATCTACAACTAGGATTCTCAGTGAGTTTGACTGTAACCGAAAAACAGCCATTGTTTCTGCACTTGGAATTCATAAAGTTAAATTTTCTTCACAGTTTACATTTTCTGAACAATATTCATTTTTTGTACTACATTGATTGCAGTTCACATTTTCCCTGTTGTAAAGTTCAGACAAATAAGAATTATCAAAAATAAGTTGTGACTAAAACAAGACTTAGTGTGATCAGCTTTCTGCTAGTAAAAATGTTGTGAGGCATGCAATTTAATGGGTTTAAACATTCACAAAATGGTAAAGATAACACTGTTGGCAACAAAATACCTCAGCTAGAGTAGTCTCTTTATACCTATGCCAAACAACACTATAAATCACAATAATATTCTTGGTCAAAGCAGAGAAAAGTCAATGAAATCACATATATCTGTCAAAAAAAAACATCTACAAGATACAATATCACTTCCTAAACAGCAAACTATTCAAGCTTCAGCAGCTCAATTAGTATTGATTACTTTAAAGCTGACTCATAGCCAACAGCCCCTTTTAGTAATAGGCTATTTGGGGTGAAGTTCCAAGTATACTAAATTTTTGCAAATTGGATTTATAAACCACTGTGACCATAATTTTGAGGTGTGATTCCATTAAAGTATGGAGTTCTAACAAAATAAAACTGCAATAACATCAATATAATCAAATACAGATTTACTTTCCATTATAACACGCCCATTATTTTAACTTTGCAATTTCTATGCACTGGAAAGGGCCCAAAGAAATGGTCGGGTGAGCTAAAACTTTATTGAAACCAAAAAGTTGTCAGCATAAACTTGTAATTCATCAATTCAAATGATGTTAAATGCCTACATCAAAAGAAAGGTAGTTACATTGCTTGCCATAAAATGATTTACTACCAAATTCATTATAAATGCTCATTTTAACAGAAAATTTGACTAGTCTTACTCTGTCAGTGGGAGCTGAAGAACCTCACTTTAGATAAATATTTATCAGTCAGTCAGCCAATCAGTCAGTTATTCAGCCAGTCAGTTATTCAGTCAGCCAGCCAGTCAGTCAGCTAGCCAATCAGTCAGTAGAATCCTTGTAATAAGGTTAAGACTTTATCTAAGTAAGAAATAATCTACTGCTACACCTAACAGGTGTTTTCAGACGATCTGAAAGCTAGGTGATAAAGTTACAGCTGTACAAAGTAATGTTTGTAATGAACTCCAGAGCCTGGGGCTTTAAAGAAGGTCCTACTTAGTTTTCGGCCAAGTGATTTTTTTTAGTTGCATTAACACTGAAAACAGAGTTTGTTACTGGGAATACAACATGTGACATACGAAACAGAGTGCAATGACTTTGAATCTAAGTCAGAATTTGTCCAGCTGGTCCAGATTATAAGTTATAGGCAATCTATAGTTTGACATAGTTTGATAGATTGGTACACATACTGTTGCATGGCAACATATTACCAGCTGTGCCAATACCTGCATCCTACCTTCCAGCACCATGCATGCAATTCCTATCCTGTCAGAAAGCAAGTTCTTGCTGGTCTGAGCACACTTTAGCAGGTCAGCGAACTGATGCTGGTAATTGCTGATGTCAATGTCAGATCACCAACTGGGACATATGGCGAACACCCTCATGATGTTTTTCCATATATATATATATATATATATATATATATATATATATATATATATATATATATATATATTATATATACACATATATACTATTATATATATATATTATATATATATAGTACCTATATATATGGTATACTGTACCTATAAGTACCTGGGTACTTAGTTCGTGAAGGACTTATGAAAAAAACAATTTACGTATATAGTACACTGTGTCCACATAAAAGTATGACAACTCTCTTTTCATATAACTTTAAGAAGACTTGGCCAATATCCATAAAAATTTGCAGTTTGAAACAGGAATGAACTGGCTTCAGGTAGACGCAAACATTGTCTGAAAACGTTTACAATGAATATTCAAAATGTCCACCACCAGAATTGACACATGATTTCAGACGTCGTCGCCACAGATGAATTGCTTCTGCAATGACACTGTGATTGAGCTTTGCCCACTGGTTCACCAGTCAACAATCTCTGCTTCAGTTCTTTCAGATTGGAAATGCGTGACCGGTAGATCCTTTCCTGTCTTGTCTTGTCTTGAATTGTCCACCAGGGGGTTCAAATCTGGTGAGCTTGGTGGCCACATTATGAACTGTCATCTTCCAGAGGAATTCAACGATCTTCTGAGCCTGTCAACTTTACGCCTAATTAAAGGGTGAGTACATAAGGCGTGTTTTTGATGTTGTCTTTGAATTTTTCTTAAACCATCCAAATTTCATATAAATCGGCCAAGTTATACTGAAAATAGAGTTGGAATAATTTTTTCTGGACACAATATAAATTGTCTTTGAAGCTAGAGGCTAATAGACCAAAAACACACCAAAACCTGTCAAAACATTACTATCCAGCAAAAAGAATCAGCAAAATGAATACTATATTTTTTAGTGTCCTGTACAAGCAACACTGTATAAACTGTCCATTGCTTTGCATTTAATTGATGCAGGTAGGTTGTCCATTGTAACCAGACCCAAGCAATTATTCTAAAGCATACCTATGTCACTGAATCAGTTAAACCAGACAGGAGCTAATAACCATACAATTGATAGAGCTAAGCTAAAACTGATAGTTGACTGTATCTAATGACACCATCAACTGATTGTTTCTGCACCTTAGAAGCCTTTAACCTCCAGTCAGACACATGTTTTCAGGTTTCAGAGCCTATTTCAACAGAGAAAAGGGACAATGGGTTGTATGGGAGCAAGCATCAAGACTGATTTAAAATATACAGCTACACAGGTCATGAGTCATGACTGGAAAAAAATAGAAGTTGGAATACTTCAATCTGGACTGAACATCAAATTGTCTTTGAAGCTAGAGGCTAATAGACCAAAAACACACCAAAACCCAGACAAAACATTACTATCCCGTGACAGCAAAAACTTGAGACTTGGGGTAATGACTACTATACTTTTTAGTGACCTGTACGACTTTTAAGTTTTTGCGATGCAATCTGTATAACTCTCCGCTCCATTGCTTTGAATTCACGAACTGATGATCAGGTTATAAATTGTCCATTTGTCTATCATGCCCATTTTTATAAAAATTCTAAAGTGGCAACACTACATTATAGCGTCAATTTCGTCAAATGCTTTGTTCTAGTCTAACCAGTAAATTCTATGCAGCTTATACGGCTTAATATTCAAATTTAATAGTAAAAACTTTTTCAGTCTGAAAGTAAAATGGAGAGATCTGAAGTGTCAATCTAGTCATGGACATCCTGATCAACTGATTGTTAAATCTTCAAGGATTTTAATTAATGAGAATGTAAAAACTTTAACCACGTGTTGTTCAATTACATTTCTAATCTACCGGTAGTTAATTGATGATTAGTTACTGATTACAATCAATTGTATTGAATTAAAGGGAATAATTAATAACAGATGTACTTATTATATTGATTACATTAATTCGTATCAAGACTGATTTAAAATATACAGACTGATTACAGGAGACTTGCTTGCGTGTGACTTGCGACTTGACTTGAGACTTGGGGGTAAAGACAAACTTGTTGGACTCGAGGTTAGTCAATCTCTCTAGACATTGACTTGCTGTGGTCAATCTGGCAAGTTGGAGTCATGTCTGTTTAATTAACTTAGATGCCAATTATTTAATTGAAGTCTACATTGCCGATTAGAAATGGTGTTACAAGATTTCTAATGGTAAAAAATCATTAAATTGATTAATTATATTTCAAATAACACAAATAAAATCATAGTAACATCAAAGTTATGCAGCTGATGAAAACCACATTACAAGTATCATTTCAGCAAGATATCAGTTATAAATATTGATAAATATTTATTCCATTTATGATCACTATATATTTATATAAATATTTTAATATTTATTTTAATATTTATAATTTATAAATATCTTTATATTTATATTAATATTTATTCCATTTATGATCACTTCTAATCATTCAAACCATAGTCTGATTCATACAGGTATCTCTTTAAAAAATTAACATTTTGCAAAATGTCTCAAATGATGTCAACTTCATGATGTACATTTTTAATGTTAGCAAACTGCATATGAATTACACTAAATGATGATCATAGATCACACCTAGAAGATTAAAGGACAGTACACCTTTGAAATTAGCACAAAATGAGCATTTGCGGTCCACCTGGTAATGTTTGATATTCATATACAGCTGGCCAACTAGACACCTTGCTCCAGCTTATTGCAGCCTTCACCCACACACAAAAACACAAAAACACAAACACACACACACACATGCACACACGCTCACACATGAAGACTATTAGACTATTTAAAGCCAGTCACAACTCAAACATGACCCATTCAGAATTTGTTATACCCTCCTCACAATGCCAGCTCCCAGTTACAGAATGGGAAAGAATGACAACAGTATAAAGAAGTATACTTACAAAACGGCATGAAAGCACCAGAGGCACATACAAAATAACATGAGTAACAGTATAGAATCTTGAGTAAAGGATCTACAAAGCCATGAGCCATGTCCCTAAGCAAAGATTTGAATTTCACACATTACACTCCTATAATATAATAATGCAATACATGTAGTTGTCAACAAATTCAATACCAGTAATACATAGCTAATATTATTGTTCAGTAATGAATTCTCTCTATGCAAAAGGGTTTCAAATACTACTCTGCTTCAATGAAGAATTGCCCACATACAAGTATTTGGGAGGGGGAATTAGTCTACCAAATTTTATAGTAATACATCCTTTCATAAAACGACACAAAACTACTATTTATGCTTCTTCAAATCAGAAAGAAATATGAGAACATTTTGACCTTCAAAATAGACTTTCTTTTTGTTTGTGATTGCAGATTTTTCACCACATTTATAAGCATTTATCTGAAATCTAATGTAGAGTTAAATTATATACAATACTTCTCTATCTATTTTATGCTTTAAAGTATTCAAATTTGGTATCAATCACATCTTATGAGGCAAAGTCTAATGATGACAATATTGATTATAATTATTATGGAGTGAAAGCTTTATTACATATAGAGATAATACCAGGCCTGTACCAAGTAGGGTTGCAGGGGTGCAGCTGCACAATGGAAAAAAGTAGGGTGCAGCAGTGTGCTGCACCCCCTGGAAGATGGGGCTGTTTTTTCAAGAGACCTTTTTTGCTTGTAACTTCAAAAATCAGACAAGATAGGCCTTTTTGCTTGTAGCTTCAAAAATTAGGTAAAAGATAATTTTGCTTGCTTCTCACCCCTGAAAATCTGCACCCCTGCTCCAAATTCGTTCCGACGGTCCTGGATAATAGTGACATTTTGACGATATTATTTATACTCTGAGATAGTGTCATAATAATCCATCTTTTAAATTAACTAAATTTCAATTTGAAAAAGCCCTCACCACAGGACTGATCAAGCTAGCAATCAACCACCACAATGCAGCATTCTACTGGAACAATGAGGGAAGACCTGCAACAAAATGTTTTCTGACAGTTCACTGCTGAGCCCCTATGTAATTGATTAATGCTTGAATTTATGATGGTTTTCTTCTGACCATTTACTATTTGCTATACTTCATAACCAAAGAAATTGATCCAAACCCTGACAGATATCAGAAATTGACTTCATCTTTTGAGGAAGGCACTAGAATACCATTGATTGATACATATGTGGATTATAATTGGTGCTACATCATCATCTTCATCATCATCATTGTCATCATTAATCCTGCCAACTCCATCCAGCAACAATGACTATAGACTCACCACTCAAGAGAGTTCAAACTGTGGTTAGACAGTTAAGAAACTCAGAATTCTAGGTTTATCAAAAGATCTTTGTATAATAATAAGACTTTACTAGACATTGGCACGCTCACATTTAGAATATTGTATTCAAGCATGGTGTCCATTTCTGAACAAAGACATAAAGGCTTTAGAATGAGTTCAAAGCAGTGGCATATATTGTATGATCAACGGGTGTCAAATATTAACCCCTTAACTGGGAATCCCGGATATATCTGTCCATTTTACATTGAGTTACAGTTAAATACCCAGTTAAGGGGTTAAACTACATGAAGAAAGACTAAAACACCATGAATGAACAACTTTGAAAAAAAGAGTACCGGCAATAGGAGATTTAATTTAGACATATAAGACACTAACAAACAAAGTGGAAGTGCCATCTGAAAGGCTTTTACAATAAAACAGTATGACAGAATCTGAGGACATAACATGAAACTGTATAAAAAAACGGGTTGAGACAAAACATATCCTGCCAAGGCAATAGATTAATGAAAAAACTGCTCTCCTTGCTGCACACAATAATATTATAAATGCCATGGGCAGAGGTAAAGTCACAGCCCTGATACTTCTCATCTCTCAGCTGCTTTTGAGTGTGGGCGATAGGTCGATAGGTCGACCACACTAAAATGGGATTAGTCCTACCTCCAACACTGCACTGTGTGCACACCTTCCTCTTTGACTCATCAAACCTTAGTAACAGTGTGCTGCAGAGCTCTGTCCTGGATCCACTCCTTTTTTACCCTCTACACAGTAGTACCTCTTGGCTCCCTGCTTGCCCAACACAGTATTTATTGCAAGGGCACTCAAACAGCCGCGGCCTGCAGCCCACAGTCAGGACCCTGGTTCTTGTGGACCATAGAAGCTCTTTGAATGTGTCTGAAAATGTTTGAACCTGAATTTCAATGATTTTCAACACAGGAAACCCCCTACTAAACCATTTAAAACCCAGTTGTTATTATTATAAATATTAGCTTACTTAGTACTTACTTACTGTTGTCATTGCAATCATATGTTGAAGTATTTCCGTTACCACCTTTGTACTGTTCCTGCCTTATTACAACTTTTAGTCACTCAGTGATAAATCATAATTAAAGTCTTCAAAATATGCACCAAAGCTCACCGGCTCTATTTCTAATATTAGGTTTACTCAAAATTTCTGCGACTGGGGGTCTGCCCCAGACCCAATACAAGAATTAATGACTCTGAAAACATTTTCTAGGTGGGGAAAGCCAGTATCCTGTCCTGAAGTCTAAAATTAATTTTTGCATTTGAAGATTTTGTCATTTTTATCTGTTGACTTCATGCACTTATAATAGACTATTAAGAGGACCTGTAGTTACTCATATTTAATTACTATGCCATAGTAGTCATAGGGAATAATAGGACTTCCTTGTAACTAACTAATGGAAAGAATGTGGACTAGTTCAAAAAAAGTTTGAGTACCCCTGCAGTATTGAATACCACCTTTAAGCCAAGGATTAAATAAATTGGATGACAAGACAGCATCAATCACTAATGTAAATACTTTTAAAAGTAACCAAAGCCAGGGATGTAGCTAGGCATGGGCAGGATTTTAGGTTTGGGGGATTGAAGCCCAAGATTTACTCCCCTTTCTTCCTTTTGAGCCCACAACGCCATTTGGACTTGAATTCATTTTGGTGGGAGGAGAAAAAGCTTCAGGCTTGGGGGACTTGAGCCCCCTCCCCCCGCCCCCCAAAGCCCATCCCTAGCTACGTTCCTGACCAAAACTATTCTACTTGAGCAGGAATGCTGAAACTTTTATAGCTTGGGCCCTTTATGTCAATAAATAGTGTCCAGAGTACCATTAAGTAGCCAAATGAGTCTAAAGACTAAATGGACAAATCACAGTGGGTCTAGATTATAGAGCCTAACCCAGTTATATAAGCTAAGCTTCTACAACTAACTTCTGTTTAACGCCCACTTCTTGTATACTGGCTGATATTACATGCACAGATGACTTACTTAGACCTACTAGATGATTAGCTGTAATTTTCAAATCACAATTTAAAAAATCTTTTTAAAATGTTCGAATAACCTCTAGATGGCCAGCACATGGCCTGCTCTTTAATGAAATCAGCTAGCAGTTTGCCCACATTTTCGTCAACTAACCTCAGTAAATAGGCCTACTGAAACTCCTCAATAAAAGCTGCATCAAAAGTCGATAAATAAATCCGACTTAAAAGAAAACTGATCGATTTGTCCGTTAGAAACGCCGGACTTAGCACACCGGCGCCTTGAACCGGTCGTGGACGACGTTTACGAGAACGTTTCTTCGTCTCTCTGCGTCAAGTCTACTTTATGACGAGACAACGGCGTCCTGCGTTGAGTCTCCGCCGGCGCCAGTCGCCGCTGCTTCGATAGTTATCCACTCATTCGCAACGCGTCGCTCCTCGTTTAGACGATAATGACGCTTACCCGCGATTAACGTCGATGCGATTGAAGTACGCGACACCGACTACGATGATAAATAATAGATTTCGACTTACGAGTGACCAATTCCAATATATAATTGGCAGTACTGAGAAAGACTGTTAATTATTCGGCGTTAATTAATTTATTATTATTAGCAGGTCATTAGAAAACAATGATGATGATGATGATGATGATGATGACGATGATGATGATGACGACGACGATGATGAATTACATTTTATGACGTCTGATTGCAATTTTTCAGCGGAGTGGCCGCAGGGCATTTTGATGTAGGGGCTATATTGGGCGCCTCGATGGTTCATTCGAAAGAGCATCAGCTTTCCCTTAGTGCATTGTTATCAAAGCGTAAGCAAGTAAGTAAGTAAAATCTCGTGGATTTCTATAGCGCCTCGCAAAGCATCACAACAGTAGCTGCTTATTCTTAGGCGCTCAGCCTTTCTTAAAATAGCTTTGGAGAAGGTATACGATCAGCCAGGCAATAGTCAACATCCAAAGGGCAGTGAGGCTAGTTTGTTACAGCTATGGAGGAAATGAGTTTAGAAAAAGGAAGGATTTAAGCTTAGACTTGAAGACTTGAGGAGATAATGCATAAATTATAGGAAATGACTTCAAATGAGGATCCAGATGTTATTGTTTGAAAGTGTCCAAGTCTGCGGAGGGAAGTTCCGAAGCTGGGATCTAGTTCCAAAGTTCAGGTGAGGCGTATGAGAAGGCACGGTTTAAAATTTTCAGGGATGACTGATTGAGTGGGCGTGACAGAGTGAGGTAAGATGATGAATGTGTGGGTCGAGGAGGCTGAGGGATTAATAGTGATCTAAGGTAGACAGGTTTTGATGACTGAAGTGAGCTATAGCCTATATGTAAGTGTTATTATCTTATATTGGATACGTTCAGTTATTTTAAGTCATTGTAATGATTTTAGTATGGGTGAAATATGAGAGAATTTAGGTGACTTAGTAACAGCGCGAGCTAGTGCATTTTGTATTGATTGCAATTTGTTGATGGAGGTTTTGGGAAGGTTATAGTAGAGGGAGTTACAATAATCTAATTTGTAGTGGACAATTGAGGTGGCAATTGTGGAGGCAGTTTTAGTATCTAGGCAAGGACGTAGGCGGCGAAGGTCACGAATATGAACATCGCAGGTTTTTGAAAGTTGGGAGATTTGTGATTCGAAGTTTAGAAAATAATCAAATTTGAATCCGAGATTTCTTGCAATTGGAACAGGAATTATTGTGGTGTCTGGAGCCAAAACTACAGTAGTTTAGTGCTCTATAGGCCTAAGCTTAAATTGATTTGAACATTCTTACTTGTTATGTAGCAACAAAGACCAAAAAACTCCCATTTGTTTTAAATGACCGGAATCAATAGTGTTCACATATGGCGGGGTAGATGTGATCCCAGTAATCGGAGTTACTGTAGTCATTATTATTATTATCCAGGGGCGTAACCAAGAATTTGATTGGGGGGATAATGTGATTTGAAGGGGGTATAAATCTTTAAAAACTTTGAAAATCTTAAAAACTATTTTTTTTAAAGGTAGTCTAATTTGGTGGTCATATATACCGATATACCCCCGTCGCTACGCTCCTGTTATTATCGTATGCTTCATGTGCTGAAAGAAGTCAGCCATTTGATTGCGACATCATTAGCTGAGTGTAACGTCTGAAGTTCACCATCCTCGAGTCTTGTTATAGGAATATAGGACAATAGTCAACTATGTGATTCACTGTTTGCAATTCACCGCAGTTGCACATATCCGAGTCGTCCAGACCCCACTTCCGGTGACAGTATTTGCAGTGACCCTGCGCTGTCCGGAAGCGGTTCAACAGACACCAAAGATGACGTGGCAGAGTGTCGAATCCTGGTTGTCGGATAGAGGGATCTTCTACCAGATATTTGTTGATCACCTGAGCCGACTTTAAGTCAAGTCTCCACTGACCATCGACGTCTAATGGGTTCCTTGTTCAACCGCAGGGGGTGACGTGATCTGAGTCGCTGTTGGGGAGGATTGGCTAGGTCCTCATGAAGTGGCCAGTCTTCGTTTTCTGTCACCTTCTGCAGAAACTTGTCTACAGCAGCTGTGCGACGCAGATTTGAGGGGCTGATGTTAGAAAGGACCGGCAGCCACGACAGTTCGGTTGGACGCAGAGTGCCAGTCAGTGTTTAATCTGGACTCCGGGGGGGAACTGAAAAAGCCGGGGAACTGACAAAGCCGGGGAGAATTCTGCTAGGGACCGCTGTTAGTCCATGTAGTATTCCAAAATTTCCGGGGATTTTGAAATTTCCGGGGAAAGGGCAATTTTCCCCCGGAAACGGCCTAGATTAAACACTGGTGCCAGTGATGGTTCTCATGGCAGAGTGCAGGCTGTGCAGCTGAGTGTCGACGACTTTGGTGTGTGGGGGAGTTGTACCAGACAGAGCAGCAGTACTCGGCAGTTGAGTAGCAGAATGATAGGGATGGATACATTTGTGAGCCAATAAATCCCGCACCCTTTTTATTTTGGATATAACGTCGTCAAATTTTGACTAATCTTTATGACACTCGGTAGAAATGTAACTGAAAGAATCCCCAATACACCCATGTTCGTGCTATTCACAACATGTTCTCATTTGTAGCAACTGTATGTCAGATAATGTCACGAAACAAAGCATAGGCCTATCGTAATACCTAATTATTCGTTTGCGATCGGCGCTTCTTCAGACGCGTCAAATGCAGATCGTCGTGAATAATACGCCAGACAGAATTCTTCACAGTGGCATCACCAGTTAACCTTCAAAATGACCGAATTTACGCTCCGATTACAGTCAAGAAACGTGATATTCCAGATGAGAGACTGCTTCGCACAAGCCCAACGTTCAGCAACGGTTTCCAATTGTTGTATCCAAACTGGAGGTGTTGCAGCAGGAGATGCTTCCAAGTTCCTACAATCTGCTTACTATACTTTTCCATCTGTGTAGGCCTACATTTGCCACTAACACTATGGTCAGTGTTTACTCAGGCTTGTTAGGGGAAGTTCCCCGCCAAACCACAAATCCCCAAATCCCAACACTGACAAATTTTTGGCATTGAACTGTCTCTTCCCCTCCAGCCAAGTCAATTCCCCACCCCACCCCCAAAGGCCTCGAGTCTGGATAAAACACCGACTATGGTCAGTGCTGCAAATGTATAAAGGGGCTAAGGGGCATTAGAATTCGCGCAAAGGACGAGACCAAAGGCCGCAAGGCGATTCAGAAAACTCATCGTGAACTATCAGGAATCTTGAATTTTAAATGTCCTCAGCATAACTGACGTGCCAAACATCAGATACCCTATACTCGACTTTTGAGTTGTTGTGTCGAAGAGTATAGTTTGTCATCGCACTTTTCGATATCCTGTCGTGGATAGTAAGTAAAGTAAAGTAAAATCTCGTAAACTTCTACAGCGCCCCAGAAAGCAGCACAGCAGTAGCTGCTTATTCTTATGCGCTTAATCTTTCTTGAAATAGCTTTAGGCAGGGTGGTTTGTCGGCCGGGCAAAGGTCAGTGTATCTATGAGGCGGCGGGTCAGGTTGTTATTGCTATGGGGGAAATGACTTTTCGAATAGGAAGGTTTTAAGTTTAGACCTAAAGGCTTGAGGAGACAGTGAAGGAATTAAAGGAAATGAGGATTCGGAGCTGATTGTTTGACCATGTCGTAGGCTGCGGAGGGAGGCTGAAATTTAGTTCCAAAGTTCTGGTGCGGCGTATGAGAAAGCGCGGTTGCAGATTTGAGTGATGACTGATTTAACGGGCGTGAAAGTGTGAGATGAGATGATGATCGTGTAGGTCGGGGAGGCTGAGGCGTTAAGAGTTTACGAAGGTAAACCGGTTTTGACGAATGAAGTGAACTGTAAGTAATCGTTATTATCTTGTATTGTATACGTTCGGATATTTTAAGCCAGTGTAGTGTCTTCAGTATGGGTGAAATATGGCAGAACTTTGGTGATTTGGTTACTGCTCGGGCTAGTGCATTTTGAATTGATTGTAATTTGTTGATGGAGGTCTTTGGGAGTTTATAGTAAAGGGAGTTGCAGTAATCCAGTTTGGATTGGACTATTGAAGTGGCGATTGTGGATGCAGTTTTGGTGTCAAGGCAAGGACGGAGGCGACGTAGATCGCGAATATGGGCATAGCAGGATTTCGATAGTTGGGAGATCTGTGATTCTAAATTTAGGGATGAATCAATTTTGAATAGATTCATGTGTGCGTGTGCGCGTGTGTCGCGTGCGTGTGCGCGCATGCGCGCGGGTAGGTGACTAGGTGTTGCATTGTATACTGGACTATTTATATAGCGCCGTAATCATAGCATAACCAAAAACAAGGGCGCTTTACAAGGGGTATGACTCCCTAAACAGATGGCTTTTAATTAGTCTGCTTTTGAAGATGGGCCGAGCTTTAATCCTCCTTATTTCAGGTGGGATGGTATTCCGCTTGAGTGGTCCGCCTCGGGAGAAGGCGCGATCACCGAGGGTTGGAATCTTAAGCGGTTTCGGGACAGCGAGGTCAAGAGAGGACGCTGATCTCAGCGTCGACCGTCTAACTTGCCTAAGAGCGTCGCTAGCGGGTGTCAGGAGTCGCTCCAATTAAGTACTTCGGACTGACTTGGCCGGTGATGATGCCGTGAATTATTAGGCATCTTTTGAAGATGATCCTCTCCCGACCCGAACTCGGAGCCAGTGGAGTCTGTCTCTCATAAGAGGTGTAATGCTCGCCCGGCGATCCTGAGGTAGATTAGCCTGGCGGCGACGTTTAGGATAGTCTGGATTTTTGATATTAGGTAGTCTGGAACACCATAAATGAGACTGTTGCAGTAGTCAACAGCAGAGACCTCCGTAGCGAGAACACACTGTAAGGTGACAAAGGTGGAAAGTGTTTTCCTGACTTCCCGGAGCCTACGGAGTTTGTACATGCAGCTCTTTGTTAGGCCTGAGATGTGATCAGCGAAGGAAAGTGAAGTGTCAAGTGTGACGCCAAGGAGTCGTATCTTACCAACCGGCTCAATCAGCATTCGCGCAAAGGTACGTTGTATGCGCGCGTATGCACGCGCGTATGTGTGCGCGCATGTATGTGTGTGCTGTCTATTAATTGGATCTGAATTAGGCCTAGGCCTAATAGAACAATTATTGCTCAGTTGACATTTTCACCATTTCGAAGAAATGGGTCTAAACGAGAGATAACAGATGATGCGACTGTACTTTTCACCTTAAGTTACAAACTAAACCGAGACACTATAAACTGCAATTTACGACAACATTTAGCACGAGACCAAACAAATGCAAGATCCGCAAAAGGCAAAGTCACCGTTCAACGGTTTCGTTTTTAAACACTTCAAATACTCGAACAATGCCTTGACATGAATACCGACTCGACGCGACTTACATAAGTAACAAAGGTCACTTGCAGCAGTGCACTCTCTCTCTCTCTCTCTCTCTCTCTTTCTTTCTCTCTGCCTCCGTCTGTCTGTCTGTCTATATGTACACTGTATGTCTGTCTGTCTGCCTGTCATTTGGGGCCCCTTGATTTTCAAGAAACAAATTTTGTCGCGAATGTTTGTGCTTTTTAGTTTTTAAAATGCAAATCTACTAAAGAGTTGAAAAGACTGTCAAGCAAAAAAGGTCATCGACTCCTCGAGAGTAGTTAGAAGTAATTAATCGACGACTGAAGACTGACAAGCAAAAAAGGTCCTCAACTTTTTTGCAAAGTTGCCAGGTGGAAAGTGTCTTGCCCTCTGGAAAACAGTGAAATGACGTCTCTGCTGTCTGTCTGTCTCTCTGCCTACCTGTCTCTGTCTCTGTGTGTGTGCGCGCGTGCTAAATATTCCAATCAAGCGATAGTCTACGTCAGGATATTGTTAAGACTCGAGTCCTTAGCAGTGATGTTAACAAGGACCGACCCCCCAAGGACGAGGACAAGGACAAGGCCGACCCTCTAAGCACAAGGACCACAAGGACTGACCTCCAAGGACAAGGACCGACCTCTGTTTTAGACAAAAAAAGTCAGAAATGAAAAAACAAACACAATTTCAATTCGAATCACAAAATTATAAAAGCAAAAAAGAATGTTATAAAACATAATCTAGTCAACAGCAATGTTGAATTTTAAAAAAACAAGTGTTTCCAACAGCTGATCAGTCATGCGCGCACGATGAGGACTAATAATTATAATTATGAGACCACTTTGCGAAAACACTCGTTCAACTGCCAATCTCCATTGTTGATCATGCTTTGTTCCGTTCCTTTGTAGACAATGGCACCAGTATTTTAGGATACAACTAAAGAATAATAGAAATTTTAAAAACGCATGCGCCTGGTTCATACGCTTTCAAACAGGAAAAGCAAGTTCAGCTGCTCAACTCGTGTTATAAACAGTGGCGGCCCAAGGATTTGGCAAGTGGGGGGCCGTTGGGGTGGCAACTTCTAATCATGGGGGCCAACCATTTGTTGTTAGGTATGTAGTATTAAGTATAGGGTCCCAACAAGGGGCCACTGGGAGACCAGGCACTAAATAGGGGGCACGGGCCCCCGGGCCCTCCTGTGGAGCCGCCACTGATTATAAAGAAAACAATGACTACATATTTAGGGTAACTCAAAGCAAGTATGTACCAGGTAGATATAAATCCACATAATACTCTTACCTTGGAACATAATTATCAGAACAATTGAAAATGGCATGTAGGCCTAAGTAATTTGGTCCTTATAAGGATTTTTCAAGGACTAAGTTACAAGGACCAGGACAAGGACCGATCTGCAAGGACGAGGATAAGGACAAGGACCGAGAACTGACTCTCCAAGGACAAGAACAAGGACTTCAAATTGGTCCTTAAGGAGTCCTTAATGACAAGGACCAGGACAAGGATTAACATCACTGGTCTTTAGTAACACAAAATATAGCGCTAAAGGAAATTTCGAATAGGGCAAAAACCGGGGATATTCAATAAAATTTTACGAAGGGCCAGTTTTTTATGACTGGTGTCCGTCTGTCCGAGAGCATAAATCAAATCGGTATTCGGTAGTTGTCATTTATCACTATGGATTGCAATACATTTTGCCGGGTTTTTAAAGTTTAAACTGCATTTGATTATATTGTTACATTTAACATATATTATGCCGGTTGTGACTTGTGAGGTAAGAGTAACTAAACTTAATGATTACACTACAGTCACTAAATAAAAATATGTGTCGTCAGGCCCATTCAGAGATCAGAAGGTGTCCAGTCCCTTTACAAATTGTAGGTCCTTCAGTCCCCCTAACTCTTAATAGGAATCCAGAGCTGCAAGAGAATTACAAAATAATAATTCTTATAGGACTAGGTCTAAAATTTTGAGGCCCCATTTTATTTCGTAAATATTAGGAAGCCCTTTATCGTTTCAGTAGCTTCAAATTCACGTTTCTTGGTGGGCTGGATCTGGCCAGCGGACTGTCGTAGTGGCGTAGCGTGACTCGTAAATATTAGGAAGAAGTTATTTATCGTTTCAGTAGCTTCACGCGCCATTCACGTTTCTTGGTGGGCTGGATCTGGCCAGCGGACTGTTAAATTGTGGTACTATTGGCATAGACATTAGACTATTGTCTTAAGATAATTTAGTTAGTTAGTTAGTTTATAAGTCAATTTCTATAGCGTCAAAAGCACGGAAGAAAAGGCCAAAGTCAGGAGCGCTTTACAATTCGTATACGAAATCTGATAAAAGTGCGTTTTGAGTTTCCTTGCGATTTATTCCGGGTTCAATTCCCTTGTACCATGACTAGGTAATGCGTTTCAAGAATAATATTTTCTTGCGTAAACCAGTGGTTCTCAACCCGTGGCCCTAGTGGCTATTCTAGCCACCTAGACATTGGGAGGAGTTTAAAATTTGAGGGGGTAAAAGACATTGGGGAGGTCATGCTACTTGCAAAAATGTGAAAAAATTGGGGGATTCAAACTGGGGGGAAATTCCCCCAGAGAAGGCCTAAAATAAACACTGCATGCGTGGTCCGTGGACCACAAGTGGTCTCCGAGAGGGGGTTTATTGATCCGCGGCGAAGTCTAATAAATAGTAAATAAAATTTAGAGATGTATATTTTCCGTGTGAAAAATCTGAAGTTCGACGAGCAAAACAAGGTCATCAGCACAAAAAGTTATCGGCACATTTTGTGTGTATTTTGTGCATTTTCAACGTTGAAAAGTTTGACAAGCAAAAAAGAACAAAAGGTCATCACCACTTTTTAGAAGCAGATGACTGCTCAATTTATCAGGTGGTCCGCGAGACATTTTTGAACTTCAAAAGTCGTCCGCGAGGCAAAGAGGGCTGAGAACCACTGACGTAAACGATCTGGCTCCAAATTTCACCGTCCGAGCAGGAGGATGAACGGCCAACTTAACGTCGCGGTCAGAACTAAGTTGAAGACGCCTGTTAGTGGACGGAAGTCGGTGAACCGGGGCTACCAAGTAGTCGGCGGAAATACGGGTCGTGAAATGCTTCGAACGTTAACATACTCCTCTTGAAGGCAATACGCTGCGATATGCGCAACCGATGTAATTTTTCTTTCAGAAAAGGATAGATATGTTCTCCCCTTCTTACTCCAAAAAATAACACGGGCATAGGCGTGGGTCGCAGGGCTCAGTCTAATGGGTCGCGGGGTAGCGCGAAATTGGATTAAAAGGTGTCATTTTCAATTTAAATCAATAACACAATGTCACAAGCCTTGGAAGTTGTGTTAGTGTTTTAAGAAATTTATATGCCTGCAATTCTCCATACACGGTTTAAATTTAAATGATTAGTGTTTATCCAGTTTTAGTTGACAATAAGTTTGCAGGGTCGCTGCATTTTTCAAACCCTATGAAGTGAGTCGCGCAGTTACGAAAAGCTTGGGAAACCCTTGCCTATCGTACATTTTAAAATTTAACCTTATTTTGCAATAACACAGGGATAGAGTATACCTACCGTCTATTCCGACCATTTTGCTGTGAAACTCCGCCAACAATAGCAAATCTCTGTGTACAGTGTAGGTTAAGCGATTTTGCCATAGGATTTTTAAGATGCGTAATAAAGGTAGGCCTATATGTATCTGGAAAATTCACAAAGATAAATTTAAAGAAATTTTCACATTTATTTCTCTCATTTTTCTCTTATTTGACAAAAATATGAATAAGTCTGTTTAATAAATTTGCCATATATTTTGGGCATTTCATGCTAGGATTAGGATCGCGGCACGTTACAAACCCCTGCAGCGAGTCGCGGTTCCAACATGTTTGGGAAACCCTGCAATAGTCAACCCTAGTAACAACAGTAGCGCGGACCAGAAGGTACGTGGCGGCGGATCTCCCTAATCTTTCGGAGCTGATAGGAGCCTAATAGCAGGACCGGATAACACTGCTGACATGTGACCGCCAAACGCAAGCGATGAGTCAGTGGCGTCGAGAGAGGGGTGCGGGGGGCGCGGACCGCACCGGGTGACACCATCTAGGGGGTGACACCAAACAAGGATGACCTTTTTTTGCTTGTCACGGACAAGGATGACCTTTTTTTGCTTGTCACGGTGTTTGAGAAGGAAAAATAAAAATAAGAAAGATTTAGAAGAGGTCCCAAGTCTAAATGGGTGACACCACGATTTTACCGCACTGGGTGACACCAACCCTAGCGACGCCACTGCGATGAGTCAATGTGAACACCCAATAGGCGCGCCTCAGTTGAAGGAGGGATGGGATCAAGATCAAGAACGGTTTACAGTTAATAAAGTGCCTTCTCCTATAGGGGTCGAAAACCAAATGAACTCCGTCTTGCCTGGATTAAGCGCAAGTCGACTAGCATCAGTTCGCTTTCTTTACAGAAGTTTACACAATTTCTCGGCGACTTCAATATATTTTGCAATTGTTTACGATGAAAAACTCACTTTCAATGTTGCACGGGAAAACGTGAATTCTCGTCGCCGCTAGATAAAGTCATATGGACTCCGTTTTGCGGTCCGTCCTTTGCTCTGAAGACTCCGAATTAAACAAAATGTGCGTATGTTGTTGAGTTTTTCGGCATTTCTGGTATGAAAGTTCATTCAGAAAAAGAATGCACCGAGCGAAATCTGTAAGTGCACACATACCAGCACAGAAAGCGACAACCGGAGAATTGTCTGAACTAGATACGTTTAGATTGTGACCTAAAATGGGGCCGTTAGTTTATTTATGGTCGTGTATAAAGGGTTTCGAAGACAGTTCACTTATTGATTTTGTTTTCACTTCTGAACTTCGAACTTAGAAGAGAAAGATCAATAAATAGGCTTAAACGTTATAATTCCGACAAATCCGTCAAAAAATATGCCTAGTACTAAAAGTTAGAAGCAATCAGACAAAAAATCAAAGGGTTCAAGAATTCGATGTACAGTGTAGGCCTATGCATGGATATATTGGACATAGGTTAATTAAGTCCTTCTATACACATAGGCTTACAGACCGACTTAGCCTCCTAAACCACGCTTTAAATCACGTTTAAGGAGGCACGAAACGTTCAAGAGGAACCAAAGCGTCCAAAGCAAGGTCTTTTGCAACCATTGGAAGGCAGCTCATTCGGATCGAAAAGGAAAGTTTAGAAGGCGCTGCTAACAGGCAGCCTTCTCTTCTCATCATCGTGTATGTCATTACCTCTGTGGAACCAGAGGCAGACAACACTGAGATCCCATTGGAACCGTAGATGGTCGAGGCATAAGGCATTCCAATTGACAGAGCAAACACCCTATGATGAATTTCCATTTGGAATGAACTGAGGGAAAAAATAGTCAGTCACTTTGACAAGTTCCTTACATTTTCCTGTTTGTGCAATTCTCCTGCTGGACACATGGGCGCCCGGAGTGGGTGCAGGGGTGCAATTGCACCCCTGGAAAATGTGGAGTTATGAAAAAAGTAAAATTACTTATTTCTTTCGTCACAAAACCTTGTTTTGCACCCCTGGAAAAATTTTTTCATTTCTTTCGTCATAAGAGTGACAAGGCCCTGTTTTGCACCCCCTGGAAACATTTATGCGGTCGCCCATGGAGCCTGGACACTGGATACAGACAGGCAAAGAATAATCCCTTCATATTTGCAAGCGTTAACGTGAGTCCCTAGAACAGATGAGAGAGCGACTTTTTACAATATCGTGGACACAACAAAGTCGCTACATTTTAATATATTAATTTTGTTTAATATATTTAATTTTGTTCAATTTGTTGCCTCTTGTTATATTTCAGGTTTTATTTGTACTGAAACTGTGACGTCACAAGTGATCTTTGCCTCCTTCCCCGTCACAAACTGTCACACATTCTTAGACCCCTTCCCCCTAGAGCGTGACATACTTTAAGGGCGGTTCTCAATACATTCCGCTAATTTTCAACTCACCGAATCAACCAACCTTCCCTCTGGGTATTTGGAGAAAAGTGACAAGAAAGGCAGCAAACGGGTAATGAGAGGAGAGTTATTATAATTTGCAAGATACTGAATTCAATCGTGAGTTCAAATCTGTGGAGTGGGTTGTTGGGCATTTACAGATGTGGGTAAAGTTTTGAAGTTTGTTGGCTGAGGTGCGAAACGCGTGCGTGCGAAAAGCGGGCTCAGCGAATAGGCTTCAGTTTATGTCTGACTGTCGTGAAGCGAGGTGTAGGCCTAGAGTTCTACTTATGTTTGTTTCGTTTCACGGCCCTGGGGTTACGCAGACAAGAAGTGTTTATTTTAGTCTTTCAAGAATCCAGATTTCAAACGAATCTCTTGATCTAGCACAGAGGACGAAACACAGCGTCAGCAACAAAATCCAGTTCAGACGTACGTCTGCACTGCAGAATTTCCAGTTTCAGTACATTCTAGATGCAGGTCACAGCAAAGGGCGTTTATCTGGACCTATACACACTTTAATTATTAGCCCCTCTCTCACTGGCTTTATATATATACACACACAGGAGTATTAACTTCACGCAAACTGCCTGCAACGAGATTCACTGAGTTGTTCACACATTTTGAGTAATTGATTTATTTGAGTTATTCTTAAAGAATTCGATTTAAATCGCGCATCGCGGTAAGTCTTGTATAAGATTTATAGTATCAATGGATTAAAACGATGAAAGTCTAACGGATTTTTGACAATAGATAACAGCGCCTGTGTAGGGGTTGTTCTCAACCTATTGTGGCGAGGACTGAGGGGCCACTTAGATGTATTGAGCTAACATGGTAGTCCACCTCCACTGGCCGTTCCGAAGATGTTGGGGCACGCGAATAAGCTCCATGACCGAGATCTGTGCAGTGACGGCTAGCTGCAAATTTGGGGAAATTGGGGGATGCCTATTCAGCAGTAATCCGACTCGTTGGGGCAACGATTGACAGTGGCGGTTCCAAGAACTCTTGGTGGGGGATGCAATGAATTTCTATGAAGCCTAGGTAGCGTATAAATGTTACTGATGTATAGCAGTCACTGGTGTAAACATGAATGAAAAAGTCAGGAGGCCAAGCTCATATACCTTCCCTCTTTCTATGGTAACCCCTCAAAAAGAGTGGGGTCTCGAGCCTGGAGACCTACTAGAAGTTTACGCCTATTATAACAGTTTTTGCATCGAGGTGTCTTTTAGCAAATTTAGCACTTAAAAAGTGAGTCTGTCTTTTAATAATAAGTCATAACATTTCAAAATATTAAAGTACTAATATAGTTTTCTCATTAAACAAAGTATTTGTCAACAAGTAGCCTATAAGCGATAATTATTCTCATCATGCAATTCTATTAAAACATTTAGATACAGCAAGATTTTTGGGGGCTGCCTGGACATCCCGGGCTTCCATTGCAAACGCCTCTGGGTCTGTGGGAGCCCAACAACCAAAACATTTGGCGGTGTTTGTCACTAAATCAGGCCTGTTTCTGGCCTATTGTTAATCTCAACATATCCCTGAAATAATACAGAGACCACACATTCTAATACTAATGTAGTTTTCTCATTCGCATTTCAAATAAATGATTAATTATATACACTGGTCTACATCAATTTTGCTGACTTGAAGACAACATGTGATCTTTATGTATTTTGGTGTGCTGAATCCAAAAATCACACCCATTTCCTCCCATCACGTCCAGTTTTCCCGCAAAACGCTGTTTACTGATTTACTGTTTACAGTAATAATGGCATTATGCATAATTTAGCTATATTGAATATGCAAAAAAGATAAGGATGTAAAAAGCTATGAATATGTGGACATATAAAATTAATAACACAACAGTTTAATAGGCAGTTTTAAAACTGCAGACGTCAGCATTATATGGATATAGGCCTATGAAGCGACGTGAAACCGACGGCAGCATTCAGTCGTTCAGAGGCTTCAAGTTGCAGCAAATGTAACTATTTTAACTAGTTTTCTGTAGAATATGTAAACCAGCACTTGAACACTTCGTGGGTAGTGCAGGAATGATCCTGACAAATTTTGCTACATTTGTGGTTGTTTTACAGCACCTAAACAAAGGAGAGAGGTGTTTGAATTTGTGCATAAAGCTTATCATGCATATTTCGCAGTGAAATTGGGTGACCAGGAAAACCTTGGGCACCGCATAAAGTGTGCAGGACATTTGTTGAAAGCCTCAGACAGTTCATAATGTGACTAAAGGTCAGAGTTTTTCTCTGTCTTAGCTTTCTCTGGTCTTAGCTTTGGAGTTCCAATGGTGTGGCCCTCAGAAACCATGCATGTTGATAACTGCTACTTCTGCCTGGTAAATATTTCAGGCATGTCCACAAAGACAAAATCTTCCAACCAGTACCCAAATCACCCCTCTGCTCTGAGACCAGTTGCTCACTGTGACGAAGTTCCTGTACCTATTTGCACTACTTTGGGTGTTTCTGACAACGATGAATTTAGTCAGTCAACAGACACGAATGGTGAAGATTTCATGGCCTCAGAAGTTGACGCTGGAATGCACCAAACATTCAACCAAGCTGAGTTGTAAGACCTTATATGAGATCTAGATCTGCCGAAGTCGTCAGCAGAGTTACTGGGTTCAAGACTGAAGAAAAAGAACCTGTTCAGTGTTGGCTCCAGGAACCATGCTTATGTGGGCAAGACTTTTGAAATATTTCCATATGGAGGAGGAGTTTGTATACTGCATCAACATCAAAGGACTTATTGAATCAATGGGATGTTATAGTTGTAGACAAGATGCTTTTTACGACCTGATTACTGACTTACTTGGCAACTTAAGAGTCGAGAATTAAGTTCAAAATTCGAAGATTGCTTTTTCGAAGACTGGGAGCAACATGAGTGTCAAGTTGCATTTCCTTCATAGCTACCTGAACTTCAAATCTTGGAGCTAAGTGAAGAACAAGGAGAATGCTTCCATCAAGACATCACGACCATGGAACATAGATATCAAGGCAGATAGAACTCAAACATTGTGTTCCTGGTGTTTACAGCGTGACAACTGTGACCATAACTATACCGGAGCATCCAAAAAGAGAAGATTCCTTTCTCAAAACTTAAATTTAAGCAACTAGCTATTGCTTTTATTGCTCTCTTGGTTAGAAGACAGACTCATTTTTTGGCTGAATAAAAAATATTACGTGTTATCGGTTCTTCAGAATTTCCTATTTTCCCTTATGTTTGAGTTTAACACCTTTAATTAAGCATTCCTCATTTGCGAAAAAATTTGACGTATTGCATAATTTTTGACTTCATATCTGGAATCAGCACCTCTCAATTGGGTAAAATCAGCAAAAATACTTAAGTCAGCAGAAAATTTTTTTAAAAATGTAGACCAGTGTTATTAGTAGTAAAAATACTTTACTTAGTGTGAGCTTTGACTCTTGAGCTTGCACATCTCAGTCAAGTCAAATCCATTTATTAGTATCAGGTAGCAAACCAAATAAAAATTGAAAGTTATAAAATCCAATTTATCCAAGCGAGGTCTAATGTTTGAACGACTCACCCTGAGTTCATCTTCAGATTCAAGTCGTGAACGATATTTAGTATTTAGATTGTAACCAGAGCATTTCGAAAATCCACATTCGCAAAGACATAATGACGCCATATAGATTAAATAATTTTTAGAGCAGGGGTGGTCAACCTTTTTAGTGCAGAGGGCCGCATGGAAATTAAAATTGTTCGAAGGGCCGCATGTATTTTAAAAATAAACCTTGTCAATAAAATTGACAAATTCTTAATGCATAAAACTTTAATGATATAAATATTATAACACATAATCATATTATACAGGGCTTTTTTCTAGGAAAAAAGGTTTGGGAACGCATCCTCTTTTACTCTTCAACAAAAACGGGTGTGAAAACGCCGTACCTGTACGTTCGCAAACGAATTATTATATATCCATAACTATATAAACAATCTGGCAAAAAGGTGTGGGAACGCCGTTCCCGTGCGTTCCCACTGAAAAAACCCTGATATTATAGTAGTCGTAATAATATACTTAGTAACTAGTAGTTGCAGTAGTACTATGACTCATAGAGGCATAGACTCTGTCTTGTCACTCTTGTGATATTCTAATTAAAATCTATGGCTCTATGCGTACAACTTAACATCTTTAAACCGTTATAACGATTGCGGCGGTGTCGAAAATAAATTTCGGGGGTGAAGATCTTAACCTCAACAAGATAGCATCCACAGTGGACAAAATACCGAAAAAGGTAATTTATGTGATGAAAATTTAAAAAGTTTAATTCGGTGATTTTAAAAAAAATCAAATTAAAAAATGCGAAAAGTCTGAAGGGCCGGCGGGCCGCATTAAACGTTCCGCTGGCCGCATGCGGCCCGCGGGCCGTAGGTTACCCACCTCTGTTTTAGAGCTTTCTCAGACAGTTCTGAATAGTCATGTGAACTTGTGAAGCATGTATAATTAAGTGCTTTTACGGCTAACCGAACCTAAGCGAAACCGCGGTTTTCGGTTAAACCCGAACCGAAACCGCGGTTTTGACCATGCAAATTTGGACGGTTATTTTTCGTAGAGAATAGCAATGCAATGATGCATGATTATGCGCGACTTTAAGTCACCTTCTCTTCTCAGTTAATGCAATTGCCAATAGTTGCTACATAACAGTAAATCTAAATAAAATTTACATCACTTTCTCATGGGCAGTGCTGCTGACTCATTATAGAAATGACACAAAAACGACGCTTTCTCTATTTTTAATGCTTAAAAGATATGCATTCTAGTGATGTTCAAAAAACCGAATCGAATCGAAACCGCGGATTTTCGGTTAAAACCGAACCGAAACCGACCGAAATTGCTCGCGGTGAAACCGTAACAGCTCTAGCATGTATCCACATTTTCATCAAGCTCACTGTTGGATGCAACATCATCAATGTGGTATCACTCAATTGATTCAATTCCAATATTGGTACATTTAAGGAATAGGCGTTTTCAAGAAATTAACTTGAAACCTTGTAAAATTTTGATTGTCCAAGCCACCAAAGTTGAGGTTAAATTGACCAATTGATGGTTGAATATGTTCTGAAATTAAAGCCGCCAATTTGCGTTTTTAGAGAATTTCATTGTTTCTCTGTGAATTCATGCTTGTCAAATTTACCCTCCAAATATCATTTTATTCCAGATATCAAATAAGATAAAACATATATATTAACCAAATTTGTCTGCGCACTTTTAATTTGGATACAATTTTTAGACTTTTTCTCGTGAACAATCACCACCCCGGAGACCACAGGTTGAAAATCGTTGGTTCAGAGTACCAGATGAATTAAAGGGACGCGTCCAGTTTTTTCACGGACTTCTTTGCTTCAAACAAATAATTAAATCCAGTTATTGTTTGACTTTTTAAATAATTGGCATTATCAGACTAGTTTCGAAATGGTTAGCATTCATAGACATCGCTTCGTATTTTGTCGAAAGTAAACTCCAGTAGTTTGTTTTGAGCAAGTGTAGATTGCTTCAAAAATTAGTTAAACTTAGGGGCATCGTTTGTTCATGAAACAGCAATATTTAGGAACCTGTGTTTTAAAAACAATCACGTAGATGCCAAAAAGTAGATTATTTGAGCATCGAGTATTCTTAAGAATACTTTTGTACTTCTTACTTGTGCACTTCCAATTGTTCACCAATGAATCCAAGCGATTCAAAGACATTTTCAACTATCTTTCCTTCATATTTAGCCTGTTCAGCAAACCCGTACACGAGAAACGTTTGAGTTTCGACTGCCTCGGTGACTCGGTAGGCCTATAGAGCGTGAGCTCTGAATTTTTAAACAGGAAGGCAGAAGATGTTCTATTGGCCCAAGGCGCAAACCCCGGGCGATCAGAGATTTTATTTCTCAGGTACGGAGTGGAAGTTAAAATGGCCAGCAGTAATCCGACTCGTTGGGGGAAACGATTAAGACGAGAACAACTAACGAGTGATAAGTAGGCCTACTGTAGATTTCTAGGGGCCTATACCAATATCGAAAAACGACGGTTAGGCCCAGGCCCGTCTGAACTGGGTGCACCTGCACCACCTGGAAAAACTTAGGGGTGCACTGCATCTCTGGAAGGCAAAACTATGGGTGCACTTTACACTCTTGCGTTAGGAAGGAACAGCTGACAACATATCAATTTACCAAATGGCCAACGAAATGGACCCCCTCCTAAAAATTCGTTTCGACGGGCCTGATTAGGCCTGTATCTACCTTTCCCATGAGATTTCATCTGACTCAGTACCGAGAGTGATTTTTCTAAGAGTCAAAGACGTAAATTTGATTCGTTTTGGAAGATTTTAGGCCTACTTCTTCTATTTTGTCCAGATCTTGCATCAGGAAGAAAGAGAAAAAGAAAAAATGGCGAACTCTTCAAACAGAGAGCATCGTAACCCATTCAAAAAAAATCGTTTCCTGATGTTGGTTCTGGAAGCGTTCGTTTTGTGCGGATCCCTATTTCCTGCTCAATCGTCACCAACGACGATGACGACGACGATGATGATGACGACTACAAACGCAACGAAAACTACAGAATCTGTTGCTGCTATCAGTCAAATGACGAATGCTAGCTGGATAGCGAGTATCGATGCTCCTCCAATGGTAGCAACGAGAGATCATTCGACGAAACATCAGTTGAAACACCACAACGAAACAAGTTAGCCTATTTATTTTGCTTTCGACTTCACTTTAGCAAAATGACAAAATTTAGCAGAAACGCCAAAAATTTAGATGAGCAACAGCGAGGAAACGAGTCAAAGTGTTTTTTAAATTATGATGATGAAAAACCTGATGATGAAGATGATGATGATTAATTTTAGTTGATTCTGATGACGACGACGACGAATAAAATTTCGATAACGAATCTTATTGGCTCAAAGTGTTTTCTCTGAAAAAGGAAAAATTACTAGGGGACCGATGAAAACCCCGACATAAAATTCCGGATGAAAACTAATTGTTTAACCTGCATGTTCACCGATTTTAGTTGATTCAGCCCGGCTACCATTTTTTTAGACAAATCAGCCATAATGGTAGTAGAATAAAATTTCTAATATCGGATGAAAAGTGTCAATTACTGTCAAATATGATGGCGATGCGCAACAGTTTTGAAAGACCAGTGTTTCTCTGAAAAATTTAAGACTGCCAAAGCCCAAAAGAGAAAACCCACCGGAATAACATCTCGTGGGGGACCATTTGTTTGAAATAGGCGGACCGACATAATAACTAATTACAATAGAACCAGGGGGCCAGACAGTCCTGAAAAACAAATCTAACTAAGAGCCGTCATAAGCCCCCAGTTTGGCGGAATTTAATTTACATGAAAATGCCTATATGTTAAAAACACCGTGTTTTGGCTGACTCTCATACATGCTTACAGTCGCAATGGTATCATTGTGTAAAGTAATTCGTCAACGTAGTTCATTATTTCGGTTTGATTTTCGAAAGTGATTGTTTCAGGCGAATTTATCGAATCGAGGTTTCTTTTGTTGTATAATACAAAAAGATTGATTGTTTGAATTCTTGGTGTCATTCTTACATGAAATATCAGTTTCGAACTTTCGAGCTAACCGCTCGAATGGACTGCCAGTTTTTAAGTGTGCCTGAAAGTTTGGTAGAAAGAACGCATGATGGTTACATCTTTGACGATCTTGCGGGACCCTGGTTTACGTTTACAATTGGGAAAAGAAATGTGAGAGAGAGTCCTCTGTTGGCGATGGATTCGTATCAGCCGACTCCGTTGACAATGCCAGTTGCGTCTTCTTCGGAGACCCGCTTCCTCGAACAGAACCTCCCGATTATAATTCATGGGGCGGAAAATGGTAGAGTGGGTTATACGCTGGAGCGGTAGACTGACGGAGCGAGGTTCTAGCCCAGTTAGCGCCCCATCTGGCTTTCACACAGACAGAAATGCCTTATATAAGACACTTAAAATCACGCTAAATAACCAGCAATCGTCGGAAAGTCGAGAAAACTGCAGGAATAATAAAATGAAATAGCCTATTAGGCCTACAGATTCATTATTGTTACGTTTTGCCTTTATTGAGTAAAGACCTTAGGCCTACTGCAGGGAACTGTGTGTGACTTGACTGTTTTAAGTGAGACATCAAATTCCGTCATACAACGTTCTTGCCAACAGTCATCCTATTCGCTATTACATGAGTTACGCTTGCGAGCGCGATCACCTGCGTCTGTCCTGCGACCACGGACACGTCCTTCTTATAGTTCGAGCCAACTACGGACGCCACAGCTTCAGTACATGCCGACGTTCAACGAAGCACGGCCAATCGCTATGCACCGGGTCCTTCACTGTTGCGAAGAAGGTCTTACACAGGGCGTAAGTAGGCCTACTGTGTACATCATTGCTACGACTCACTAGCAGTGTTTAATCTAGACTCTGGACTCCGGTGGGGGTGACAAGACCGGGGAAAGTCAGCTAGGGGCTGCTGTTAGTTGATGTAGTATGCCAAAATTTCCGAATTTGAAATTTTCGGGAGGAAAGGCAATTTCCCCCTCCCCCGGAAACGGCCTCGATTAAACCCTGCTCACTAGTACAGTAGAACTTCGATATAAAAGGACTCAGTTATAAAGTATACTCGGTTATAAAGTACCGAAATGTGCGGTTCCGTGTGATGCGCTATCGTATTGGACAGGGCCACCTTAAGGCTTAGGCAGTTTAGGCACTGCCTAGGGGCGAAAAAATTGTAGGGACGAAATAAAACGGGAACGAACATTTTTAAGGCGCTTTCTTTATAGAATAATGAAAGAATTAATATAATTTAAAATTCTTTTCTCTGCCTTGCTATTCTTGGCATAAATAATAATAAATAAACTCAAATCTGCCTAGGGCGTCTAAAAGTCAAAAGATGGCCCTGGTATTGGATATAACGTACCTCGAATAGGCTTATTACGTACTAAATTTTACAGACCCACTACGTACGCCATAACGAAGTTCTACTGCATATGTTTTCATATTTACGAATCATTATTTCAAGCTAAATAACTTAGACGTAATAGCAGTCATGAACAGGAATAAAGGCTAATCATCAATTTTGCAAGCAGATGACAGAGTTAGTTTAATAATGATATAGTAATTGATTCGGGAGATGAAAATCTGACTGTGCATTTGGTCTTCTGACGATTCGATACGTTAGGCACTGTCAAAGTCACAGTTCCATTTATCATATTAGGTCCGTGTGCATTAGCGTCGCCACTGGGGGGGGGCAAATGGGGCAATTGCCCCCAACCTCACCCCAACCACCTATCAGATTCGTGCAAATCCGGTGAGAAAGTTTTTTGTGGAGGGGTGTGTGGGGTGGGGGTAATGAATCTGACACGCCACTGACGCCAACCCCCGTTTTCCCCCTCCCCAACCAAAAATTCCTGGCGACGCCACTGTCCGTGTGGATGTTAAACAAAATTGACCATTTTTTTGTTTAAATGGTTCTAGAACACGCAGCAGTTAGACTTCGTATTGTGGTGGACACCTTTTTCTATCAAGTAGGTTTCAGCTCTATAGCATAACTGTTCGGTCGTTTGGGGAATTGAAATAAATTTTGCGTGCTTTCAACAGTTGCACCGGTCACCAACATTGTACGGTTCCTGTGATCAGTCGAATGTTCGGAGATCCTTGTCCCAGGGTTTCCAAGTACCTGGAAGTCTATTTTGGATGCGTTAAAGGTAACCACGTTCAGCATGTAGCCTACAGCACATTAAGCACACCGTTTAATTAATTGATAGACTATTTCACCCAGTGTTTATTCTAGCCACCTCGACATTGGAGGGGAGTTTTAAATGTTGAGGGTTGGGTTGTCTCCCAAACAGCTTTGACAAGCAAAAAAAGTTCGCCACCCTTATGTTTTTATATTTTTCTCTCCCGGATGTGCCGACAAGCAAAAAAGGTCATCATACTTTTATATTTGAGCAAAAATTAATAATCCTTATATTTCAACTCTTAAAAGAACCCCTCCACTCGTCACATTAGGGGGGGGGGATTTCCATTCCCAATGCAACATATACACATTTTTTAGGGAATTTTAAAACTTGGGGGGATCCCCCCAGAGAAGGCCTAGAATAAACACTGATTTTAGCCAGGTTAAAACGTTATATTCAAATAACTTGCAAGTAGGCCTATTCTAATAATTATAATCGATGTCTTCTTTGCTCCGGTACATAACGGCAGTAACGCAATATATTACAGTAGGCCTATTTGCCTAGGCCCATAGCCTTTTCTATTTCCAGTTTTCTATTTCTACTAATCTTAATTTTTGGGAATTCTATAAATTTTGCGGAAATTCTAAAAAAATAGAAATTTGCAGCTGCATTTATTTGAATTAAGGGCCATCCACAAATGACGTAACGCCGCACGCGCCTAGGGGTCGGGACATTTTTTACGAAGACTCACTCCGTGAGTGTGACGTGACGCAATGCAAAATTTTTAAGATGATGAACTTTTTTGCTTGTGAGGTTATTTAGTTTAAGTGAGTTTTAGCGAGCGAATGAACCTTGACACCAGGGGTCCGACTTTTTTTTACGTCGCGTAACGATGGTGGGAGTCAGAAAAGTGAGAAAAAGTCGCGTTACGTAATTTATGGACGACCCCTTACGATAATTTACCAGGTCGTCAGCACTTGCCTAATGATTAACTTCTAATGAAAGAACAGAGAACGTCGTTTTTAACTTTAGTTAGTGTGAGTTTTAGCGAGCGAAGGAACCTTGATCCATCCATAATTCCATATAGTACGTACGCAAAGAGGCGATATTGAACATAAGAGATTTTGCGTATGTACGGAGTGCAAACGGGAGGAGGCGGGGGCAGTGGTTAATCTAGACTCATGGACTCCAGGGGAAAACTGACAAGGCCGGGGAAGTCAGCTAGAGGGACTTGGGGAGCGCTGTAAGTTGATATAGTATGCCAAATTTCCGAAAGAGGGAATTTGAAATTTCCGGGGGAAATGGCTGTTTAAATTTTTTAAAATATTATTCAGATTGCAAAATTCAAAAGGCTTCGAGCATTTGTGCTTCTATATACCAAATTTTAACAGACTGCTTAACTTCCTTTAGTACTTTGATGTTGTGGTCCATTAGTCCAAACGCGCATTTGCGCCCACGCTCACGCACACACACACACACACACAGCGGTCTGCAATAATTATTAGTTTGATAATTATTTATAAATTATCTTATGAACTGATTGTAGAGGAAATGTCGTCTACAAACAACTAGCGAAGATTGGCGAATTTATTCAAGAGCAGCAAGCAACATTACGAATTTTGAAAATTAAAGTTTCAAGTAACTGGCGTTTAGACACGTAGGCCTATATAACAATTTCAGATTATATTAACCAGAATCTAGATTTAGTTCCGAGCTGATCAATAAATTTGAAGCTACAGTCTATACATTGTTGGAACTCTTTTTCAAATCACAGGTAGACTATATATGAGCTTGACCGGCTGAAGAGTGTGTAAGTAATCAGCAAAGATATGCACGTAGGTCTACTGTGTATGCTGTACATTGTACAACAACAGAGCGTTTAATTTTATCGTTTACTGGTGGTCAGTGTCTACGCTCTCAACTGAATTATGCACTTCTTTGACATCCAGTAGCGCGCAGAAGGGGGAGGCAGTGGCCCCGGGCGCCGACCAATTGGGGGGCGCAAAAATTGATTCGGCGACCTCTCTTTTTGCTCATCAAACATTTTTTAATAATCGACTTAGCCCCGGGGACAGAGGCGTAGCGAGGGTATCCGGCGTCCGGGGGCAAAGTGTACCGTTGGCGCCCATTAAGACTGCCGACGAGTAAAAAAAAAAAAAGGTCGCCACACTGTTTTCGGCGCCCCTCAGGTCTTACGTCTTACAGCGCCCCTCTTCATATAGTATTGCATTTTACTTACCCAAGTACCCAATTTTGGCGCCCCCTCACCTCGGCGCCCTGGGGCATATGCCCTCTGCCTCCTATAGCTACGCCTCTGCCTGAGGGCTCACCATACAGGGATATTTCTAGGATTGTGAATTTGGGGAGTGTCGACCTCAAATTGGGGAGTGTCCGGAGCTAATTAGTATGCATTTTGTATGCATACCATTGTAACATTACCACATTTGGGGTGTCAACCTCAAATTGGGGCTGTTGGGGGGTGTTAGGGGGTGTAAAAATATCCATGCCACCATAGGGGCGTCAAAGTTGACTCGGCGACCGTTTTATCGACTTGGCCCCGGGCGCCCACGTACCACTCTGTAGGCCATACACCACTGCTGACATCCACCAAAGTGGATTTGACTGCATATACTCCAAAAGATGACAGCTTTGATTTTAAAGTTGGGCCTACAATCAATTCACTATGAGCAAACTTCGCTGGCGTGTTGAAAAATGTGGGGTTTATTTTGGGTCCGTTCTCCTGGCCATTTCGGTTAATCTACCAGTCTTCTGGAATTGGAATTGGATTGTCCTTCAGCTTGCGTATTAATTTTTTACGCCGTATAATAGGCCATAAAGATTGATAGATCTACTGTTGATACAGGCTACTGTGGTCGGTAGACGACAGTTTAAAGAACATGTCGAAACTGGTCACCTTACAGAGACATTTTACTGTCAGCCTAATCTCAGAACAACAGCGTTAGGCCTACAGATTACTGAACGATGCAAGATTCTTCATGCGCGAAAATCACAAAATTTTCTAGACGTATATTCAGTTGGAAAATCTTTAAGGACAAAACACATTAGCTTGTCAGACTTTTCAGGACGTTAAAAACGCAAAAGACTAGTGATGCCTATTTTTGCTTGTCGGGTTTTTGGAACGTTAAAGATGCAAAATAGCACAAAAAGAAAGTGACGGTCTTTTTTGCTTTTCGGGCATTTTACTATGATTTTAGGACGTTAAAGACGCAAAAAGCGTAAAAAAACTAGTGTTGACTGTTGACCTTTTTAGCAATCAATATCCATCAATTACAAAATCCTTTCAATCTAGTGCAATGTCTAAAATCGGTAGGCTAATCACTATAAGGACAAACGCCCTTAAGGACAGGGCCACGGAACTTAAGGACTGTTCTTATCATTTAAGGACGTCTGGTAACCCTATTCAAAAGGCTTATAAGGCTTATAATAAATTGCTTGTATGCTCGACCTGGACAGGAAGCAAAGTGACCTGGACATTACAGTGATGGGCATAAGTTATTAAGTTAACTAAAAATTAGTTAACTTTTAGTTAAACTAATTTTTTTAGTTGCATCAAAAGTTAAACTGGTTGGATAAAAGTTTAGTTAAGGCATAAGTTAAACTTAAATTTTTTTAGTTAACTGGCAAATAGTTAAACTGGAGTTAATCAGATTCTATGCCACTTTCAGCACAGGCTAAGTCACGCGTAGGCTCTACTTTTTCATGTCAACCGCATAATTACCAGTTTCAATTATGAATTATTATTATTATTACCGTTATTGTTATTATTATAATTATTGTTAAAATTGTGCTATATGAAATTATAGTTGTAAATCGTGTTCGTTGCAGCTTGTAGCCTAGTTTTACTAGCTCAGTAGCTCATGTCAAAGTCAAAAAGTTAAAGTAATAAGTTAAACTGCTTTTAATTAGTTATCAGTTAAAGTTAAACTACTACAGTGAAAAGTTAGTTACTTAAAAAGTTAAACTGCTTGATTGCAAAAAAAGTTTAGTTAAAGTTTAACTAAAAAAATTAGTTAGTGCCCATCACTGGACATTACACGTAATATGATGACTCAGACCAGACCAAATTCATCTGTAGAGTTTACGGTGCCCATTTCAGTGGCATATCCAGGATTTTCCGAAGGGGGTTACGATTCATATGATTCCCAACTTTGAAAAATCCCGACAAGCAAAAACGGTTATGATTTCCATGATTCCCAACTTCAGAGAATCTTGACGAAAAAGTTTGTCAACTATATATTATTTTGCTTCATTAAGTGAGTTATATAGGCATAGAGCGCATACAACTATATTGATATTGTTTTTTTAATGTTTTGATGTTTTTGATGTTTTAATGTTTTTGCTTGTCAAGTTGTCAACACCTGTAAACTTACTTAGCGTGATTTAAAGTGGCTTAGGAATCATTACTGCCTGTGTGAAAACTAGCCTGGGTCGAAAATTGAAAACCAAATCGTAATCGCGATTTTTGGAAAAACGAAATCGAAATCGACACGATTATCAAATAAATCTAATCGATAATCGTCGAAAAAATAACCCACTCTGACATCTTATTCCCTGTCTTATATTATACAATATTTCCCAAACCATTTACTCTTATCATTTTTCATCAAATGTCAACGCCCAAACAGAGACCATCTTCCTATTTGACAGCAGCTTGTCACATGTGTGTTTAATGTGCAAACTCTGCTCATGCAGAGACTAATTTTTTTAAACATTAAAATCATGGGATTTGTTGTTTTTCGACCCAACTTAAAAACTAAAACACATGAAATCTAAAATTTGACTGTTTATCAAACTCTGAGGTTTTTGAAAATCAGATTTAACATGGCTTGGAGACGTCAAAACGGTCTAACAAACTCTACATCTAGTGAAGAGGAAGGCCTACCATCCTCACATTGATATATCAGTAGGAAGTTTGGATGAGCAATATCATCTTGTCATCCAACTGATTGAAGACCTGGTTTTTCTAGGATTGTGAATTTTGTCCTTGTTTTATCGCTTGTAGGATTGTGATTTCTGTCGCAAAATCTGGGGATGTCAAATCTAAAAAAGGCTGACAAGCAACAAACGTTAAAACAACAAGTCTGACACGCAAAAAAGTCATTAAAAGTTGTCTTTTTTTAGAAAAAGTAAATTTTCCCAGGCCAGTTGGAATTAGAAAGAAATCCTAAATTTCAGGCATCTGTAGCCTTTAACAATTAAAATTTTGACAAGCGAAAAAGGTAATCACCAATTTTGAGATTTACCTTCTGTTTTTCCCAAAATTGTCAACAAGCAAAAAGGTCATCACCAAATTTTGAGGCCCCTTCTAGTAGTAGCTATCTCGCTGGCTGTTCTAGACAAGCAGCTGGCCCCAAATGATGGGGCCTAAAGAATGGCCCTCCTGGCCCCCTGAATGGACCTGTTTGGGGGTGTTGCCATATTTTATGCATTCTGTTCATACCATTGTCACATTACCAAATTTTAGGGGTTCCGAAATTGATGGTGTTGGGGAGGGGTGTAGAAATATCCCCGTGCCAACTGAACGTCGATACACAGAGGATTGGTCTGCGGGAAAGACAGTTTCCTCGTCTTCGCGTTCGGCTTGAAATCGCCCGTTAATCCAAAATAATCGTAGTTTCGATAATCGTAATCGAACGAAAACGACCATGAGGAAATAACAAGCTTGAACCCGATCCGAGCCAGAAAAAGCGTGGTGCCACTCTGACATCTTTCGCTGTCTTTCGCTGCCATTCCCCAAACCATTCTCCCGATCCACATGTCAACGCCCAAACAGGACCACACATATTGTTGTCACATGTGTGTTCTGTATCTACAAACTTTTTTTAAACATTAAAGATGGGATTTTTCATTTTTCGACTTAAAAAACTAAGACACATGAAATCTAAAATTTGACTGTTTATAAAACCTAGGTTTTTGAAAATCAGATTTAACAGGCTTGGTCTGAATAGTCTACAAACTCTACATCTAGTGAAGAGGAAGCACCATCCTCACATTGATATATGTATTATATGAGCAATACATTCGTCATCCAACTGAGAGGGTTTTTCTTGATTTTCCTTCCTTTATCGCTTTTGTGATTTCTCGGCAGGCGGCAGCACACAAATAAAGTAGCACACAAATAAAACAACTAGTCGGTTGCTTTCGCTAATTAGATAAACAAATTTTCTATCCGCTATCAAACCAGATTCATTTTGACTTTTAGTGGAAATTCTACCACTAAACGAGGAGATTTTGAGATTTCCTCTGTTTTTTCCATCGACTGTCGTCTATGTTCGTTGGCTGTTGATAAGCAGCTGGTGGTGTTATGGGGAGCGTGTGACGACTCTTCCGTTGCCATATTTTACCATATTTCTACATGGAAATGGAGTTTTCCGAGATGGTGAGTGCCCACTTCGCCGTGCCCGTCGTCGGGGTAGTGGTCTGCGCCGTCCTCGTCTTCGCGTTCGGCTTCAAATCGCCCGTTCAGCCGCCGAGTTTCGATCTGTTGAACGAAGACGACCACAGGAAATACAAGAGATCGAGGCAGAAAAAGGTGGGTGCAGTCGACCCCCGAAACCTTTCTCCCGCTCCCACGCAGAGAACCTGTCCACACAATTCCCCCCGTTAGTTGTATTACAAATGCAGTACGTGGCGTGTTTTAAGTTAAGATACTCCTCATGTTAATTACGCCCCCACACAATTTCAGCACGAATATTTTCACATTTGCCGTATTGAATTGTTCAGTGGATCCAGATTTTACGGACGCCACCCAATTTTTGTGCAGCCAGTACAGTTTCTTTGATATGGCACTACCCTTAAGAGCACCATATGGAAGAAAATTGATATAATAATATAAACAAATTCGAAATCAAACCAGTGATTTTGATAGATGGTATGATCAATACCAGTGGTTCTCAAGCTTTTTATGTGGACGGCCACATCTCCTATTTTGGGTACCTTAGTGGGCCACTATCAAATTCAAATCATCAAATTCTTATGTTTAGAGAATTTTAGACTATGATATATATCAGGGGTGGCCAACCCCATAGAAGGTGTGAGCCACAAAGGACAATTTTCAAGTCATTGTGATTGCCTGATTTTACGCTATCCATGTTCATGCATAGGCGCTTTAACGATAAATTCTTATTTCAAAAATCTAATTTTAAAACAAAGCTGCGGACTACTAACGGTTGTAACAGATGACATTATGGTGTCTTGTAAACTCTGAATTTCAGCAAGACATGGAAACAGTGAATTTTAAAAAGTTTCATTTACTAACAGCATGCGCATTAGGTAATTAATTACCGGTATATTCGAGCACAAAAACTACATGCAGAGTGAGTTAATGAAAGCCGACGGAGCGCTCTGAGTCGAACAAAATTCAGCTTTGCAGAAACAACAGAATCTAGACTCTAGAATACTGCAGAATTGTAGATTGCATATTGGTAAGAGAGCTTTCTCTATTTCTGGCCCAAAAACATGGAACTCACTTTTCTTGGCTGTCAGATCTTCCACAGAATTGAATATTTTCCAATCTAGACTAAAAAAACCCATCTCTTTAAATTAACATATATCCTCCATTGCTCTGCTTTGCTTTCTCGCTGACTGATTCCTGGAATGACCCAGTATTTTGCTAATGAATTTGAAGTACCATTGATTGATGCCTCTAGAGCATTAGAAATGGTGCTATAAAAGTGCATAATATTTATTATTATTATTATTATTATTATTATTATTTAATTATTGCAACTTCAGTTTAGTCTTCATTTATTTATTTGAACATCACTACATTTTTGAAATTAATAAAAAAATAAATTGTATCAATTATTGAGGAGACATTACGGGCCACTTTATGAGATATGACGGGCCACAGATGGCCCACAGGTTGTTGTTTGGAAACCTCTGATCTATATTCTGTCCTATTCTATTCTATTCCACATGACGATTTATATAGCATGGTAACCATGGGCATCCACAGAAATTTTTCCAGGTGGGTGCAAAACAGGGTCTTGTGGTGAAAGAAGAAGCAAGTAATTTTACTTTTTTCATAGCTCCACAATTTTTTCAGAGGGTACAATTGCACCCCCTTGCACCTCCCTCCTCCATTTGCAACAAGTTATAGATGCTATGGTGTTAGCAACTCAATGGATACACTTTAATTTGTTAATTTGTTAATGAAATAAGTAATGACGCCATCAACTTCCGGTTACTTGAAATGCATAGAGAGTTCATTTCTGAGTGTGACTACCAGGTTTCATGGCTGTCATAGCTGTATCATTGTGCAAACTCCAGTTGCAGCATGTAATTGATGCTATTGTATTAGCAACTCAATGGACACACGTTAATTTGTTTAATTTCATAATTAAATAAGTAATGACGTCATCAACTTCTGGTTGCTTGATATTTATAGGAAATTCAATTCTGAATTAGACTGCCAAATTTTACAGTTGTTTCTAATATCTATACCCGAACTTAAGTTATGGCATGTAATAGATGCTGCGGTGTCAAAAATTCAATGGACCCAAGTTCGCGGACCCGAGGACGCTCGCCGCCAGTCCTTCACTTAAGGGGTCTATGTCATTAAGCATACCAATAATCAATTTTTTTTATTTTTGACTTGGAAAAGTACTGCTGCTTTTGATTATACCACTGTATAACCAATTGCTTTTGTGCTGCTAGATTTTGAGAATTTTGCAATTTCTGCTTCAGAATCAAAGGTGAAATCAGAAAGTTTCCTAAATGAGCAGTCCATTATTTTTGACATCACTATGGGACACAGAGCAAAAAATACCATAATTCATAAGCTGTTTGGTACTAAACCAAATTACTAATTTTGCACTTTTATGCTATAATAAAAGATCAAAAGATTAAATATGTACTTTAACTACTCAGTACCTAAAGAAATGGCAATTACCTGATGACCAAAAGTAAACAAACATTAATATTTTGCGGGAAATTGAATGTGCCCTAAAGTCAATGTGCTTCAAAATATTGTGATTTGAGTTAAGTTATAATTTTGTAGCACAACAAGACTAATCTGGATGGTCAAATGATTTTTATCGATGGACACGGTTCACCAGGTACAAAGGCAACTGGTAAACAGCAGGTGACCATTAACAAGCATGTGACAAATGAAAAATATGATGCACTGGCTGCAAAGATGAAGGTAGGCCTAATTGCTTGATGCTTTGACATTAGTGGGACAAAATTCAATAGAAGGAAAAGTGTTATTTGCCATACTGTCATGCTTGTTTTATAATTACTTTACTCTTGACCTTGAGCATAAGTGCAGCCACTGAAATGTTCTTCATTTTTGTGATTAGTTTTATGCAGAACAAACAGAGCTAACTTATGGACTCAGGTTCATGACTAAAGCTGTGTACACACTCAATAATTTCTTGTCTGGAATTCACTTTCTATAATTTACCAGCACCTACAGCTGTTCTTAGGGCGGGAAGTTAGCAGAGTGGTAACAACACTGGACGATGGAGCAGAAGGTCACAGGTTCGATCCCCGCAGGAGCCCTAAGGTCGACTCAGCCTTCATGCGCAAGAGGGCGGTGGTAACTGAGTAGCAGCTGTGACTGCGAAGGTAAAACGCGGGTCTAGAGAAAGCAATGGCAAAGTACTCTAGATTAATGGCTTTAGCCACCTGCGTTGCTGCTTGCCTGTCGCTGGAGATCAGCGCTGGGCCCGAAGCTCGAAATTGAGTTTTGCCGAACCTTTACCTTTACAGCTGTTCTATTCTTTGCCAGTAATATGGAGAAAATGAGCGGTTTGATTGGCAGAGACTGCAGTTGCCATAAGGCCATCTATTTCATCTGCTATTTTCTCTGTATATCTTTTCTCTGTGCTGTAAATTGTGCAGTCAGCTAACTGTGGCGGGGTAGCTTGACAGTTAGCTTCTCTGGAATTTATGGACTGCAGACAGTGGCTAACTGGACAGGTCTGAAACTGAAACAGGGTAATGTGCACATGGGTTGGCAGTTAAGATTAAAGTTTTAGTGGAAATAATTCACTGGTCAACAAAAAATGTTATTTGTGTGCTACTGGGTGACTGACATGTATTCTACCAGTAAATGGAGTCTGCCGACTCCAAATCAAAGTCAGATTTTGCCTAGGACATCTGGTTTTCAAGTTATCAACACATTTGCAATAATTGCACATTTATAAGATGCATATTATGATCCAAGAGCTTGTTTGGTCACAAAGCTGTTTAAATGTGCACATGTGTATTGATGTTAATGAATCAGATTGTTATTAAAGAGAAAATGAAGCATTGGTTAAAAAATGAATCTGGAACTCACTCATTAATTGCTGGTACTATAGTACCTAGTATTTAGTGGTAATATCATGACCAGAGAAAAACCATTGCACTTGCTGCCATTTCATCCCCTCCTCAATGACTAGTTGATTAATTGGTTAAGTTCAATACGTACATGTTGCCTATTAAGATTCGTGATGTTCAGTCTAAACATAGTAAGTGATCTTGTGATTGGCTGTATCCAGTGATTGACACTTAGTTATTCTACTTGAGTGGCTAATCTCTTATTGTACACTTGCATGCTATTGGATGTTGGAGCTTAACAAAAGCATCTGTTGCTGGGGCAATGGATGATGACCCTCTCTGTAGCCAGCTATGTGAACATTCAGACTCTTGTTATGGTCAAGAGAGGAGTTGTACTGTGAACTGGACAGTTTGAAACATCTTTTATGTCTTAGTATTCATCATGATCCCCACAGTAGTGAATGGGACCACAATCCCATTCATTACTTTACTGTTCAAAAATGCTGTAAGCACTTGCTTTGGTGTTTGTATGGGGTTGTCATGTCCTGTTGCAGAGACCAGTAGTAAACTCCCAAAAGGTGCCCTTATAAATTCTCTCTATGACTGAAATGTATTGATGGAATCTCTCCCCATGTTCATCACTCACACTCCCCAAATTTGTAGGGAAAAAATCGAAATGTGGATGCAGAAAATGCATTTCAGTGACATCCTGCAGCCGAGTTTCTCGTATGCTGTGAACATGTTGTCTAGGAGTTCACAGTTGTTTTCAGCTCATTTGTTTCCTTTGTTTCCAAGAAAGTTTTGCACAACTAACACAAATGCAACCCGGCAGCAAGTGCAAGTGGGTTCATTTTTGCTCTGAACATGTATCACAATTCAAGTCATGATCCAACAAAAATTCTTGTTTTCAGTTTAGCATTAGTTTTCATTGCCCCACACTTCTGCTTGAGATACTGAAATGCATCCCCATTTTTATTCATTGCCACTAAAAAAATTATTTAGGCCCAGTTTAATATGAAGTGGTGGTAGATAGACTTTAGGCGGATCAACCAGTGCTCTTCATGCTGCACATTGTTCCGGCCAACAGAGTGCTCCACTCTTGGCCAATGTTTGATTTCGTAATGATTGTTAACATCACTACTGTTCCACAAACACAGAATGCACATATGCTGTGTATAGCCCAGCTGTAGTCCAAGAAGAAGTGCTACCACTTTCAGGTCTCCATAGATGTTCCAGTTATGTGTCAAGTAGTTGATCATTTCCAAAACTAGCTGCATTGATTCATGTTTCTTTGAGCTGTCAGACATAAAGAGCAGGAATTCGCATTGCCATTGTGCAACAGCACAGCCTTCAAGCATTATTTTCCTGAATCTATGAATAGACTCCACTGATCGGGCATGAATTCGCAATCTACCGGTAACTCGTGCATTGGGCCATTCACATCAGTGGAAAAACACACACACCATTTTCCAGTGTATAGTGTATAGTGTGCAGCTTTGTGGCAGTGACGAAAATGTGAAGTTATGGTTCATGGTTGTAACAGATTCCACTCATGTAATCTAGAATCTAACAGTTATGACTTTCTCTTTGGGTCAAAGAGGGTCCCACGCTAGGCCATCTAAATCAGATTGGCTTAGCAAGTGTGGTCTTCCCTCTTCACTTTCCTGCACTGGTCAGATGGAGTATATTTGCCGCAAATGTAACTAAAGTTGTCCGCATTATTAATGCAGCTATGCCTGTTAATCTTTAACACAGACACGCTTACAATTAAACACAGCTGCGCTCACTGTCTCACTGGTACTGTTGACGTAAGCGCGCATATCTGACATCTAGTCTACCTTCCAGAGTGTATCATTACTGTGATGTGCATGTATCCAGGAATAGGATACAATGAACGAGTGTCCAGCAGGCAAAGCGCATGTTAAAGGCAATATCGGGTGTTTTATATGCATTTATGCATGTAACTTAAAATCTGGACTTGCTAGGACAATTTTGACTTTGGATTTGGAATCAGCATACTCAATTTACTATAGAGCGCATGCTTAAAAACGCGCTTAAAGCACATGCTTTACTCTCATTAATTAACAAATTCATTGTTATTCATTGTATAATCAGGGAAACTGATGAAAATGTCACTTCTGTCAAAGAGGGGCTGTTGTGCTATAATAAATGTCTCACAAAGCAACCATACACAATACATGAACAATTTTTGAACATGTTCATCATTCGGTTTTTTTAATGGACACAGGAGTGAAATCATTTTAGACAGATACCCAAAAGCTTTGTATCAAGGCCCTTTTTATCAAGGCAATTTTACAGTAATGATTTATAGTAATGTATAATACTTGCAGTCAAGTTTATAAAAAGAAATTAAAGAAAATGATGTATTTAGGAGATGTTAAAAATTATTTCCTTACAGAATTTTTGAATTGCAATTTTAGATTAAGAAAACAAAGCAGGCCTCAGACTTTGAAGCTTCAAATGAACGTTTTGGAGAGGAACGTGATATTGAAGGTTTGTGCCGATATTTTAAAAGTAAAAATCGCTAAGATTTTGGGCAAATTTTTGACAGCAACCCTCTTCTCTGGAATGCTCTTCCTGCCTCAGCGACATCAATTACATCCTTCAAGGCATTTGCAACTGCCCTCAAGATGCATTTATTACACACATCTTATGAACATTTGTAAATAAATTTTATTATAATAATTATAATTTCACAAATTATCTATAATAAAATAGAATAAAAATTCACTTGATTTTACTTGGCATATTGTTCATGCTATAAATTATTATAATATGGAACAAACTGAATATAAAATAGTACCGTGACTGGTTATTACCCGAACACCGCATAAACCACTGAGCATGGCTCATATAACCTGGACAGGTGAAATTACGAGTTATGTTCCAACGCCCCAGCATAACCACCCAAACCATTAAGCATTTTGTCTTCAGGCATTTGAAGGTTTTGACGCCATTGTTAAGCTGTGAAGGTAAATATAGCGCAGGGGAATACCGTAGACAATTTGCAGTTGTAATTATATTTATTTACTAATAATTATCACATACTTGGATTAATGACTGGTTCCAGTCCACCTGCATTGAGCATGGCTCATACCTGGACAGGTGACTTTTCTGGTATTGAGTTTTTGTGCTGGTGACCACCCAAACCATTCAGCATTTTGGCATGGATAAAATTGTTAAGCGGAAAACGCAAATGTCAAAGCAATGGACAAAATGTCATGGGGACAAAATTGGGATCCTATACTTAATGCTACAAAATGTCATCCTAACTGATTAACCCTAACCCTCCCACATGACATTTTGTCCCCATGACATTAATGGCATAAGTCACCTGACATTTTGCCTAGTACATGGAGATCAGCGCTGGACCCAACACTTGCTCAAATATGGACCCAACACTTCCTCGAATATAGACCCAGCACTTGCTCAAATATAGGACTGATTTTACCTTTTTTACTTACTATTTTGATTTGTCAACATTGTCGACAGCGCCTTTGACTTTGACCTTCGCCACGCTACGGCGCTGTAGAAGTTGTCCAGAACAATACAATACAATACAATACTTTATGAATTTTTGAATGTTGCAAAATCAAAATTGATTATCTTGTCAGTTACTGGTGAATGGACAATGGCAGTATCTAAGAAAGATCGAAAGAACCGAGGTAAGAAGGATGACTATGTGAAAATCGACGAATCAACGTCACCTGCTGATGAGGTTCCTAAAGTAACCACTAACAATAATCAAGCTGCAGTGAACAGCCAAGAAACGAATTGTAAAACAGAAGAAGTGACATCCAACCGCACTTATCGAAAGGTTATTTAGTGTCTTTCTATGTTATTTATTTATTATCCTTAGATTATTTAGAGTACTGCATCAATATAATGAGCATTGATATAATGCAAAATTGTTATAATTCGCTTGAAGACTGTGTCCAAAAAACCTATCTATAATGCAGTAATCAATATAGCTTGGTTTCAAAAAGCAGTATAAAAGATACAGGTGCTCAGTTAACAAGCGAACATGTGACCAATGAATTTAGAGATCACCACATGATTAACATTTTTGTGACTAGTCTTTTAATATTCTAAATTCACGCAAGAATTTTGCCTGATGATTTAACTGAATAGTCAATTAATAAACTTGAGAATGATAATAATAATAATAATAATCTGTCTTTGTCCTGATGAAATGTACAACTGATTACCGTTTGAAGATGTGGCTCTTGTCATAGAAGAGCTGATAGAGAAAGGGAAGGGACTTATCAAACAATGCATAAAGCATATTAGCCCATATAGAGCTGTGCATCATATGATGGAATGGTCTGGCTGGCTATGATTCTAAAAGCATTGATATGGCCATTATTGGTTTTTAAGTCCTGGGCATCCAAGATCTAGATGGTGATGTAGAGCTGTAAGTAACAAGATTAAAACTTGAGATGAAATGCTCACCTGGCAATGCAAGTTATAGCTAAATTTCTCTTTTACTAGAGTGAATCAGAAGTGGTGAAAAGACATAGGAAACTTCTGTTGCTAGAGAGTAAGAACTTGAGTTGAATGACACTGAAGTGGTTTAAGTAGCTTTGAATTAAAATAGTTTTTTTGTGATTTTAGAATATGGAAGTAACGGTTACTGCTCCTGCTCCACTTCCTACTTCTGAGCATCTCGTGTGCAATGTTACTTCGACCGAGTCAGATTTTCCATCTGTCAATGTCAATGTGAGTTTTTGCTGTTTTGCTGTTTGGTTTGGTTTCTGTGTAGTTTTAATTGAATTACCATATTTCCAGACATATGATGCTCCTACATAATTATATATTGAGATAATTAATAATTATTGGTGATTTCACTAGTGTTTGATTTAAACCATAGTTTGGTCTACCATATGGTTTGTTAAATGTTTAACACTTAATTATATTATGTTATTTGGAAAAGTTGGAGTTCTGAATATTAGTTGGATTTCTGAATATTTAGTGAAGCTGGGAAACATATTTATAAGTTTTATAATGCATCTTGAATCTATTTTCTAGGGATCAATCTTGAGAAGACAAAGACTTAAATCATCATCATCATCATCATCATCATCATCATCATCATAGTTGCTTTCTGCCAGCTCATTAGCGACAATAGCTAGACACAAAACTTCTCCATTTATCTTTTTCTGTTGTTAGTCTCTTTCCGAGATTGGTAAAAACATTGATATGGAGTGTGGCGTTGTATGGGGCGGAGACGTGGACAATGAGAAAGGAAGATATAAAACGATTAGAGGCTTTTGAAATGTGGATTTGGAGGAAAATGCTAAAAGTAAAATACACAGAGCATAAGACAAACGAGGAAGTCATGAAGGAGATAGAGGAAGAAAGAAGCCTGATAGATACAATCCGGAAAAGGCAGAAATTGGATGGGACATATCCTCCGGCATGACTCTCTACTAAGAACAATAATCGAAGGAAAAATGGAGGGACAGAGAGTGAGAGGTAGACCAAGAAAGATGATGTTGGAGTGGATGATGAATAAAGGATATCAGGAACTCAAAGAAGAAGCAAGCAATCGATCGGAGTGGGAAAACTGGATACCTGGACCTGTCGAGAGACAGAAACACTGATGATGATGATGAGTCTCTTTCCATAGATTACTGATATCTGGTATCTTCAAAAGTCTTCTTTGTTGTTATCCATCCACTTTTTCCTGGCCCTTCCTCTTCCTCTCTTACCTTCTTTGTATGTGTAGTGTGCTTTATATGGGAGTCTGTTACAGTTTTCATTCTATTTACTTGTCCAGACCATCTTTAAATTATCATGGATAATGTAATTGATTATTTTGTTATCATTTGCTGTTGTGAACATCAATACATTAGATATTTGCTTGTTCTAATGGTAAATAAAGGTTGTTAATTCACAATTGCCTTCACAATTCATTTATGCATTTAGTTTCCCCTCTCTTTACCAGTTTGTCTCACCCGATCAAGCTGTGATTGAAATGTGCAAAGGTTGTCGTATTAATTTTTGCAGGACTATACAAATACAACAAAGACGACAGTTGTTCGTGTCTCTGTTGCAACAGGATCGTCAGTTACCGTCAGCCAGGGCGCCGAGACGTCATCAAATACAAAGCCTCTGAAGTCAGATGTTGCTCCGCTGGGGACAGAAATTCAGATTTTGAGTGACGAATGTGTCAAGGCGCCGTCAAATTCCTCGGTGAAAGCGTCTTCTGGCGCAGGCTTTCAGTCTGGTGCCGATTTGCCAAAGCACTGCACTTCGGATATTACCGTCAGGGAGACTAAATCAATTAAAAGTCCCAAGAAGAAAAAGAAAAGTCCCGAAAGCCGAGAAAACTACAAAGTAAGGAAAAGAACACTGATAGTGTGGTTTCATAGAGGCGATGAATTGAATTCGTATTTGCAATTGGTATATTTATAATAACAATTTTTCTTGAGTCTAGTTTAGGACTTACCGTAGCTATAAACTAGTTCATCATCATCATCATCGTTGTCATCAGCATCATGGACACAGTTAATGTCGATCAGTCTGTGTTCTGGAACTGACCTGAATGATGACTCATTCTGAGTCAGGTGAATGGAATAGCATGATGTCTAAGAATCTGATGAACAGGAACATTATCATTGAGATAGGCATTGTGGCTAAAGTGGATGGATGATGTCTTGGTTGTATGATCTCACTCAACTGGTAGCAATAATATGGATTAGAAAAGGATAAAAACATTGATAATTTGTTTTTATCAATGTGTTCCTTAGACAATAATAATAATAATAATAATAATAATAATAATAATGCACTTCTTTATTACTATCAGTAATAAAACTTCTTGAGTCTAGTTTAGGACTTAGCCAAACTAGTTCATCATCATCATCATCATCATTGTCATCAGCATCATGGCCACAGTTGATGTCGATCAGTCTGTGTTCTGGAGCTGACCTGAATGACGTCTCCAACTCTCCATTTTACTTTATTCTGATTTTGATTGTGGTGATATGCATTTGTCTGTTCAAAGAGATTATGATTCTGCATACGAATCCATTTGCCATTTCATATCGGAAACTGCCAAGTCTTTGTTAAATTTAATATAATGGGGCTTTTAAATGTGCTTCTCATCATTTCCACTTTAGGAATCTCCAGTGGTTACCATTCCTGGAGATGCAAAGGGTGCTTCTTCAGCAATGCTTGAACCAAAGGCCATTGTTGAGCCTGAGAAAAGCGATGTTAAGCGAGAAGAGATTGAAGCCAGTAAGTGTTCTGCTCAGGTCTTCTTGGTGTTGCACACTTCTGTGTTGAGTCTTATTGAGCCAGTTGCAGATGTGCTGAGATAAGAGATGTTAATATTATTGTCCTGTGTCCACTTTCCAGCATTTTAATCTGCTTCCTTGTCAATGTAATACAAGTTGTTGCCATAAACTTTGTTATTTTGTTTCATTTAGTAAATACTTATAGTTCTGAATGCAATCTGGGTGCATCAGGAACACAAAAGTTTTGTAAAGAATATGTTTATTTGCATGAGAGGTCAAATTGTGAGCGGTCATAGTTGTTTGCATGGTTAAAGGTCCAAAGGCCTGTGCAAATGACTCAGAAGCCATTTATCACAGCATCCAGCCACAGGCAGATTCTTTATCCTCAGAAAACAGAAGTGTTGCAAAGACTTTGTCGTCATCTGCTGGTAATGCCGTTGTTGAGTCTTCTGTTGGTGAATTGAGCACCGCTACCGCTGAAGTGACTTCAACCTGTGATGAACAGAGTTCAGATGACCGTCAACCTTCCAGTGATAATCCGTCTCCAGATGATTCACAAACTTCAGTAATTGCAGATGAACTTGGAGGTAACAATATTTATTAGTGAGGAAGATAACATTATTTATGATTGTTGGTTGTTTTAATGAGCTAATTTGTTAATAATATATTATTGCATTTTTTATTGCAACTTACTGTAGGTGTATGTCAAGTTTAGTGCCTTATTGCTATTTACATTTTTTTTAAATTTTTGAATCCTTTTCAGTTGGTTGGTTTTATGGATTGATTTTTTATAATCTCATTGTAATAAAATTTTTATTTCTGAGTCTGAAATGACTTCTGTAATTCTTTGTTTCTTTCTGCAGACTGGCAGCAAGCAAAACCATTGAAAAAGAAGCGAAGGCCTCAGAAAGAAAGCTGGGACTGAATTAAGTGTTCAAAAAGATTAAGATATGAGTATTTTATTGGCGTAAATCATGTATATTGTGTTTATTTTTTTAGTTTATGCAATGCTTAAACGCTGGGCAGTATTTCCGGAACTTTAAGTCTTAGACATTCTTATAATAATGGCATTTTAAACTGCATCAAATTCATCCTTTGTGGTGCTGAATTGCACAATCCAGTGGATTTAACTGGATGATTGGCTGGATGCTCAGTAACTATCATTGGTTGCACTTATCGACTCATGATCCATATTTGCTGTCAGTTTGGACATGTATTTTATTTGTGTTCTTTACGTTCTGTGCTGTTGTAACCTTATAGTTTCTTGCAGAGCCGTAGCTAGGGTTTTCGGCACCCGGGGCAAGAGTCATAATTTGCGCCCCTAAATTTTGGTGACGACTTTTTTTAGTCGTTACGAACACAGTTTCTTATCCATTTTTCGGGCTGACAACCTATTTTTAGTCACAGTTTCTTATCCATTATTTGGGCTATTACAGATGATTTATTAAACGCTATTTTTAAAATCAAGAGCGATTTACAGATGTTCATAAGATGCGCGAAATAAGTCGTCTTAGGGCAGTCGCTTAACCATGGATATTTGGGCTGATGACCTTTTTTCCTTATTTTTTATTTATTCCACAGAATGTACTCTAGAGAGGGTTTATTTATTTTTTCGCATCCAAAATGGAGCACATGATCCTTCCATCTCCAATCGGTCGGCGTTCATGACCGACTGAAGTCGGTCACCGAAGCCCCAGAAGCTGCTATTGCAATTGCTCTGACCTTTTTGATTTTTATTTATTCCACAGAGCTATTTTTTAGTTTTTTTCACCACCCCTCCAACGGTGGTGCCCGGTTTACGGCTCTGGTTTTTTGATGGCTATAGTTTCACCTGTGGATTTACATTCAGTGAAGGCAAATTTTGTTTAGCTCTGCTTCAGTCAGCAGCTGTGAGGCATCAACTGTAAATGGGTCATCCTAACCCTTAAACTGCCAGGTACTTTGTAACTATGTGCAATGTAACCGGAGATTTAAGGGTTATTGTATGACTTAAAACTAGAGCTAATTTGTCAGAGGACAAATTGACATGCATTACTTTTATTCCATATATTTAAATCATTGTAATTACAAGTCCTATCATTGCTATTACAAGTCCATGGTGGATTGAAGTAATATTGTTAATACTGTATAATGTTTGTAATATTCCATTAACCAACATTCCTTTCTGCTAAGTTTTTATTAATCATTAGTGAGTCCAAACTTGTTTATCAGCTCTTTCAGTAATTACATGTTATGAGTCAGTTCAAAGTTTTACTATTCATTCAGAGAAAGAACCATTTGTGCAGCATTCTGCAGTTCTTTTCATTTGGTTCCATAAATAAGTCAACAGATATACTAACTGTCCATTTTGTCTTTTTTTCTATCAGCATTTTTAAAATGACATTGTTTGGTCAACTGCAAATCTGCAGTTCTTTCAATGCTTTAGTGGAAATTTTTGGGAACATTTCTGTATGTTGCTTATTTTAATTTGAAAATTAATTAACACCAGATTCAATACAACTCCTAAAAAGTACTTGCATATGTATACATGCTGGTTTGCCTATGTTATGACCTTTGAGTTTGTTGTTTTCAATCAGTTGTACAACAAGTTGGGAATATTTTGTAGTCTCTGAAATATAGTCATTCTCAACATGAGTAGTTTCTGTTGATTTGAGGCATGAAAATTTTATGATAAGTCATTGATAAGTTTTAGTTTGATATTAATAACTGATTTCATGTTTTCTATTTAATAGTCTGTGACAGATTCTGCTTTCATATTTGCTCTCTGTCATCAGACAATGGCTGTGTAATTTATTGATTAGTTGAAGTTGTATTGTATGTATCGAGTTCCACTTGCACTCTTGCATTTGGCGTACATGTGAAAATAAAATATGATGATGATCACTTGCTATATTTTTCTGTTTGCATTATGAATATCAATCTGGGCATATGCCTAGATATTACTATTACATATTCTCAGTTGTCAAATGTTATTCAAATATTTGTGATTGTGTGAATGGGCAATATTTGCCAAAACTTTATGCAAGCTATTCTATTCTATTGTATACTTAGACTAAAATTAGTCTTGTGAATATTCTGTGAATTTTCTTGGTCTTATTTTAAATTCAATTGATGTCATTTAAATTGTAATTGATGTCAGACATGCCTATGTTAAGTTGAGTTGAAAAAAACCTCAGTTCAGTTCAGGCTGGATACACAGTGGTCTCTGTTACAGAATTAGGAGTTCCTAATTGCTCAGCGTTAAATATTTTAAACATAATGCTAGTCAAAGTCGTCCAATTTACCCTAACAATATGATGTACTTAAAAAAATTTCAAGTTTTATAAGAGGCCCACGTTGGTTACCTTTTATTGTTTCATTGGAGATCATTAAAGTTGAGCAAGCAGATCTCTAGTTGGGTGATGTCTGAGGACGATTGAGTAAGGTCATTAATAAGTTTTAATTTTATCTTAATAACTGATTCCATGTCTGTTTGACATGTCTGATGTTGAAAAATGTGAAATTAAAACTTTTAAAAATCTTTCTTTAATCCTGTTTGCACAAGAGAGCTTTTTGATTTCTATGAGTGTTCAATATTTAAAAAGCTATTGTGCTTGAATTTGTTCATTATTATTTCAGATGCAGCCATAAATAAATTATATGTGTTTCTTTATCTTTCTTTTTTTATCTTTCTCGACGACTTATACAGCGCCGTACGCACGACGAAGGCCGAAGTCAAAGGCGCTTTGACATAATTTGGCATGCCGAATGGCGAACATAGGATAACAAAGTATCTAACTAAGAGTATGTAATTAGCAACTTTATTATTTTTATTTTTTATATGTTCATATGTCATTGGTGCTTCATATGATTTGTTCATATAATGACATAATTTTTATCATAAAATGCCTGTGGGAGCTGTACATGCAGCAAAAAGTTTGCAGTATTGCATTTGCATTGTGAGAACTTGTCAATCTGTAAAAGAATTGTACAAATCGTTAAAATTGCAGAATTTGATTTATATTACCTATTTTCACTGATTTTTCTTCACATGCCTTGCAGTTTATAAACATTTATAGCAGTACAACTTGTGATATTGTTGTATTCAAAAATTACTTGAAGCCAAACAGGTCTGCAAAATTCGCATGAAATTTGATGTGACGTTTTCCTGCATAATGTTAACTATTATGGGTTTATTTCTCTATTCACTTATGTTGCATTATTTATGTTATTAAGTTCCCACCAAAGTAAAAGAAGTCAAAAGTTGTAAAGCAGAATGAACCAGTTTTGTGATATATTTATTTGGAAGTTTGGAAGTTTAACGAGAATTCCTTTTGGATGCTCTGGTGGAACGCCATAGATGTTTAATGAATAGCTTGCAATTGAGGTGTAGGTTTAAGTTTTTGTTATAATGTTTTACCATATATTTCATTAATGCATATCTGTGTATGTTTTGCATAATTTGGCCATTATTGAAAATGATTATGTTATATAAAATTGACAAGTACATCTATATTCACATTCTGAGAATTAAATTGCTTTTATTTTCTCCAATGCTTGTACTCTGTCTTAGACATCTATTGTACATTTGGTCTGGTGGAAATTCTCTGATTCATCTTCCAGGGCTGCCTTTATCTTGTGACCTGTTTCTTGTGTAAGAGAAACTCTGTTTCAAAGCTTGGCATAACAAGGATCTCAGGTTCTGTGTTTTTTGGATACATTCCTTTATTCGTGACTTGATTCCGTGCACTTCATTGCAGCAAGAAATCTTTATCATTTTCTGTAATTTTTGTTGCTGTATTTTTTGACAGGATATTATTTTGTGACATCTTTTTCCAAGTTGTGCATTTCCTGTGGCTTTTGAAAGAACAGATTTGTTGCCATAGTATTTATTATGATAATTATAAGTCTTTGGGTTGTATTAAAGGTACACATTTAAAAACTGAGGAATGGGGAACATGGGAGTATCTAGGCCTCTGACAGAGAGATACTTAATACATGACAGAACCACATTCCAAGCCTCAGAAACAATAATAGTTTACACTCAAGCTCTGCATTCCATTGATCAACTTGTTTAATTAATTTATCTGTCATATGGCAAGTGCAATTCTTATAAGCATGGTAAAAGTTCCAAACTAGGGGCAAGGTAGGCCTACAATAAGAGAGTTTATTAATTGGAATTTTGATTGCAGAAACTATATTTTTAGTCAAGAACATGAGTGATAGTTGAATCATAGTTCTGTGGTTCAATATATTCAGTGCAGTAAACAAATTTAAGAAATTAAAATTGTGTTATCAGGAATTCTAAATATGTTTGACTGTAATTGAATTCATGGTCCGATATCTGACGGTTAGAAAGTTATCCAAATCATCTGGAGATTTTGAGTTTAGTCTTTATGATTTTATGCTGTGCTTGACATTGCTCATACCAGTTTTGTCTGCTGCTGATGGTATTATTAGTTAATGAAACTAATTGCAGGAAGTTTAAGTCGGAGTGACAAATTTAGTTTGCTAGAGGCATATTGTCTTAATTTGCTAGGCTCATTTACCAGTGATTGCATTGTCTATTTTAACAATAACTTCCATGAAGCACATCAGGAAAACTGAATAGTCTTAACAAATTTTAATATTTTTTTGAATAGTTTTTGGTTGTTTTATGGCTGATGATGTTGCCGCTGCATGTACAGTTTTGGGTAGAAAGAATTTACTTCTTTTGATGGTCGTGTTATGTGCCATGTAATTGATTATTTGCTTAAGTATATGCATGTAATTTTTTCTTATTTGTCCCCTTTTCTCTTAATTTCACTACATTAATTGCTAAGTGACAGCATTTGCTTGGAAAACTATAAAATGTCTATTTAGCTTGGATTTATTATTTTTAAGAAGTTTTTGTCAGATTCTTTCCTGGCATTAGTTCGATGCAAACTTTGTTGGCTAATTTATTTCTTAAATGGAGATGAAACTGGGCACAGTAGTGACTACAGAAATGTTCTTGATGCATGTGGCAGCATAACTAATCAGTTTTTGATGGACAAATATGAATTAATTCAAGTATGAAGGAAGATCTCTTTCATTTTTCCATTTTGAATGCAACTACTTTACTGTATTCAGGAACTGAGTTGATGCTTTGTGAAATGAAAATGTGATTGAAAGTAACTAAAAGAGCTATATAAGTTTGTTGTGATTAAATTTATTCTCCTTTGAATGATGTCACCAATGATTTTAGTGGTCATGGTTGTCTGTACATTTTCAATGAAGATTGTTAAACTGTTCCAAGTAGTGACATTAATCAAGAATAAATAGTATATCTATGGCTCTCTTACTTGATATAATCTTCTGGAATCAGTGGAATAATTCTGAAGGGTATGATTTTGCAAGACTTGAATGTTGTCAGATGAAATTGACTAGTTATCTCTAGTACTGTTGTATTGCCTACTGCTAAATGATTGTCTCATGGCTTGTAAAAATTTAGTGACAATTGTTGGAGTGCCGCTAGAGCATTTCTAATTGACTGACCATTGTTGTAGCACTGTACAACTTGACATTACTGAGCTGAACTAAAGAAGTTTTGAAATTCCTGGTCACTGCAAAATATCAATGTATTGGTGTTGATGACTATGTTCCATGATTGAATTTACATTAATGGTATGGGAGTATGTTTCAGTCGTTTTTTTGCAGTGAATGATTTTAGTCTATTTAATCAATGTCAAGATATTCTATGTTGTAACATTAAGGTAATTTTTATAAGAACAATATACCAGTACAGACAATATTTCTTAACTCCCCATTAGTCATATATTGATCCACATGCACATGCTCGCATACACACACAAACATTTTAAATTGCATGCACTGATCTTATACACGACACAGTGCATGGCCTATTAGTATTATCCTCCCAAAATGTCAGATTTTCACATTTCTTTAATTCTCCAACTCTTGCATTTCATTTTAAAGTCCCCAACTTTTTGCCGCTACAGATTTTTCCTAGAGCTTATTTTCAATAACTTTTTCTCAGCTGTTGTACAGATCTTAATATTCACGCTGGTGCACGACTATGGCTGTTTCGTGCCAGTGGACAAATGGGTGCCCAGGGATTGAACCCATATTGAGACTGAGCTGATGCTCTACCAAATGAGCCACCTAAACACTCAAGGCAATGTAAAGTCAAGAATTATTACTGTACATATCTAATCTACAGGCAAGTGACAGATGTAGGTATCCAAAATGGAGTTGCATTTCTGATCTGGCTTGCATAGTGCCTTAGACTGATGGCCAATGCAAAATATCAAAGCACTATATAAACTGAACATTGAAAGGCTTATTTTATCACAAATGTTACACTATTTGAATACTGAAAACCTTCTTCCATCCACACAATCTGGTTTCAGACGGTTTCACTCAGCTGAAACGACTCTTCTTAGAAATCTTTCTGATGTCTACTCTGCCACTGACTTGTCTGAACTTACATTGCTTGCCTGTTTTGATGTCTCAGGTGCCTTCGATACGGTTGATCATGATATATTGTTGAAACGTCTCAAACTCTCATTTGGGATTTCTGATCAAGCTCTTCTGTGGTTTATATCCTATCTCTCTAACCATTCTCAAATGATTGTTATGGAGCATTCCTGCTCAAACTGGTTTCATGTTCCTTTTGGTATTCCCCAAGGTTTGGTGCTTGGTCCTCTGCTGGACATACTATATAATGCTGAGTTGCTGACCTTTGCTCTTTAATTAGCTCGTTTGGCTTCACTGTGCACCTCTATGTTGATGACATTCAAATGTAAATTTGAATTCGACATTGCCCTCACTCTTCTTATACTGAACTCACTCAATCAGTAGACAATGTAATTCCAACTCTTCGGGATTGGATGTTTTCCAATAGACTTCGACTGAACCCTGATAAAACTCAACTTATCTGGCTTGGTACTAAACATCTGCACTCAAAAATTAATTAAGACTTACTGAACTCTCTTTCCTAATCTATCTTTCTCAAATTGTATAAAAAACCTTGGTATTTACTTTGACAGAAACTTGCACTGATGGGTAATTGAATATCTAATTCTAATTAATTAGCTAATGAATTAGCTATCTGTCTAATTCTAATCAATTACTTTAAAAATTTTTTTCTAATTCTGAATAACTTCTAATTGTAATTGAAAATAACAGTTAGTTGCCTAATTGGTTCTAGGACAATTGAGAAATAACAATTGAGCGGACAATTGACGGACATTAGGACACAGTTTAACCCTAACTCTAACCTTAACTCTAACCCTAACCCTAACCCTAAACATTATAAAAAGTCATATTTTAAAACAGTTTTACAACTTTTGGGGCGATTTTTGTTCTTCTCCGAATTGTCCGCCTCCGAATTGTCAATTAATTGTCCACTCCTTGTCCGTCTCCGAATTGTCCGGTCACCGCCTAATTAGCACACTTGCTTGTGTCTAGTGCTTTGGACCAACGATCCAAACTGAAGTGGATAGAGAGTGCTGAGGAAGGATGTTTTGTTCAAGGACAAATTAAACTTCAAGTAAATTCAGTCTCAAAGCAGATAAACATTACATCTTTGACACCGGCTATGGACAATGACAAATCAGTCACACCTCAAATTAAGTCCCACAACGATCTATTTGGATATATGGAAGAAACTTTGCTGAAACAACAGAAACTGAAGAGCTCCAAAGTTACTTAGATACTCCAACCAATATGAACACTAATTGTAGTTCTTTTTGGGAGGACCATAAATTGAACTTTCCCTGTTTATACCAGCTGCATTTGCAGCATCATGTTGTACCGGCCACATCTGCTGCTATTGAAAGATCATCTAGTGCAGCTGGATTTATTCTTAATGATAGGAGAAATAGATTAGATGATACTTTGTTTGAGTCACTTTTACTTGCAAAATGCAATTCTGATATGATTTAGATTACGGTGGATGAAATTAGTTTTTGTCATTACATTAAAATGCACTGCAACTTTTAGTACTGCACTTCTAATTGCTAATTTTAATTAAATTAGAAGGTATCTAATTCTAATTAATTGGTTGTGTAATTTTGCTAATTCTAATTGTAATTGTAAAATTTTAACTAATTCTAATTAATTAGATAAAAAAGGCAATTACCCATCACTGGTAACTTGACCTTCAAGGAGCATTTTGCTAGACTCTCAATCCTGCTTTTACCAACTTAGGCAAATTAGGGTTATTCGTTCTTTGCTTTCTTTATCTGCAGCCAAATCTTTGGTTCATGCTTTTGTGGCTAGTAGGCTAGACTATTGCAATTCTCTTTATCTTAGCCTGCCCAAAAGCCCGCTCTCCACTCTGCAATCTGTCCTAAATGCTGCGGCTCCTTTTGTGGCTAAAGCTCCTCGCTACTCTATTGCGCTCTGCGCAATGCGAAAGCTAAAGTCTCGTTACTTTATGCTTAACACCCTCCACTGGCTTCCAATTTCTGACCGCATTAAACTCAAACAAGTAATTATTGTTTCTGCAGCACTTCGAGGTCAGGCACCATCTTACATTACTGCACTTCAGTGGTGGCTCTAGGATTTGGCAAGTGGGGGCAACTTCTAATCATGGGGGCTAATCATTTGTTGTTTAATGAATGTAGCATTAAGTATAGGGTCACAACTGGGGGGCCAGGCAGTCAATAGGGGGGCACGGGCCCCTGGCCCCCCGGTGGAGCCGCCACTGCTGCGCTTTTCAAATCCTCTTTTGCTGCTCATCGCCTGCTCCGCTCCACTGATCAGAAGAATGTTTATGTCCCCATGGCATCACGCATCACGTTTAAGTCGGTATATTTTTCTTTTACTATTTTTATGTAACTCCGCCAGAATCCATAGACTTAGAATCAACATGACCTATCATCGCTCATTTCCTTACCGTTACTATTTGTAATTTAATTCCAGACATTCTATTAGTTTTTCTATTAAATCACTCCACACTAACATCGGCTGCACTATTGACCTTGTGCTGAGCTTGTGGTCCGCTGCATGAGCTGAAATACAATTTGACTTTTCTGCACAATTTGACTTTCCTCGTTAATTTCAGCCTGACATCATGGCATTATTTCCTCTCTATTTGTTTATTCTAACTCTTGATTTCTTTTCCTCGAAACTTGATGTACGCAAACCGATTGATCACTGGACCTACCGCACTGCCGTTGAACAATACAAACATTTAAACACAATTCCTATCTCCTTTTCCTTAACCTCCGTTGCTCACATCTTCGTGATTCGCCATTCACATTTCCGTCTCACCCGACGCACAAATATCATCATCATTCTTCTTGCTCTGTCAGGTGATATCCACCCAAATCCTGGACCATCCCCATCACACACAACACTCTGCACTCTCAACATCAGATCCCTCACTAATCCTCAACACACACATTCACTACATGAACTTGCTAACTCACGATTGGACTCCCTGTTCTCAAACCACACACTACTCTCAAAACACACACAACCCTCAACAACTGATGTAATCGCATTGACTGAAACCTGGGTATCATCATCAACAACTGCATCTCAATTGATAGAAGCCACCCCGCCTGGCTTCACCCTAATAAGCTTTTCTAGAATAGCCAAATCCACCAACTCTTCTTCCAACCTCGGAGGAGGCACAGCCTTCCTCATACGTGATCACATTCAAATAACTAGTTCGTCATCAACACAATTTTCATCATTTGAATGCTCATCAGTTACTCTAAAACTCCCATACACGAAATTAACCATTTTCAATGTTTACCGTCCTCCATTATCACAAAAAATATTCAACTGCTTTTGGAAAATTCCTCGATGAATTCACTATCTTTCTAGGCTCAGCAGCAACAACCCCGCATGAATTGCAATAACTGGAGATTTCAACATACATGTTGACAAGAACAATGACCCAAATTCTACTCAATTCAAACAGCTCCTAACACAAGCAAATCTCACACAGCACATTTCCTTTCCAACTCACACTTTTGGCCACACCTTAGACCTATTAATCACCCTATCTTCTTCATCACTATCCCCTTGTTCATCAGTCAGCCCATGCTCACCATCGGATCATTTCCCATTTTCACTATCCTAAACGTCTGCCCACCACCCCTCCACCTCGTGGTACCTACTCATTCCGCTGTCTCAATAAAATTGACATATCCACCTTTTGTGAAGACATTGAATCATCTGACCTCGCCATTCAACCCACAATCACCCTACAATCACTAATTGACAAATATAATTCTGTCCTATCTGCCCTACTCGACAAACATGCTCCCCATAATCACACGGCCACTATCATCTCATGGTAACAACCCTTGGTACAATTCCTTCATCCATTCTTATAAGTCATTTAGAAGACGCCTAGAAAGAATTTACAACCGAACACATTCTGCTATTGACCTTAAAAACCTCCGTTCTGCAACAAATCACTACCACAACCTTCTCATATCTGCCAAAAAAAAAAATATTATTCTAACTTAATTGCATCCAACAGCTCAAATCCTCGTAAACTTTGGAACACTGTGAATTGTCTATTCCACCGCAATAAAGCAAAGCCTCTTCCTCAATCCATTTCGCAACTTGCTGAATCATTTGCTAATTTTTTTCTGAAAATCTCTAAGATCCGCACTCAATCTAAAATCTACCATGACCAATCAAAATACATCTCCACATCACCCATCCCCACCAGAAGCTCCTTCCAATTTTTCCTGCTTCACTCCTGTGACTGAGGAAGAAGTATCTAAACTCCTGCAGTCCTTTCCAAACAAGCAATGCAGTCTTGATCCAATACCAACCTCTCTTCTCAAACAGTGTGCCTCTGTCCTAGTACCAACTATTAAAAAAATTATCAATTTATCTCTTTCCACAGGCACATTCCCATCCTCATTTAAAAATTCCTCGTAACTCCACTTCTAAAAAACCAAACCTTGACAGAGAAGATCTCAACAACTATCGCCCCATTTCAAACCTGTCTGTCCTCTCCAAACTCACAGAGAAAATCGTTCTTTCCAGACTAACTAAGCATTTGTCAAAAAACACCTTATACAACACTCACCAATCCGCTTATACAAAAACATCATTCAACAGAAACCGTCCTCACATACATTTATGACAAACTCCTCACTGCCATTGGATCTCAACGAGTTACTGGTCTCTGTCTCCTTGATCTTTCTGCTGCCTTTGATACTATAGATCACAAAATCCTACTGAAACACCTTTCCTCTGGTTTGGAATATCTTCTGTAGCTCACCGCTGGTTCCAATCCTATCTCCAATCTAGATCCTTTCAAGTTTCATGCCAGAATCAAACTTCATCACCCTCCGATCTATACTATGGAGTACCACAAGGATCTGTCCTTGGACCGGTTTTGTTCAGTCTCTACACTACCCCCACTGTCATCCTTAATCAACTCTCTCAAATTGAATCATCAACTTTATGCAGACGACACTCAATTATTTCTTTTCGTTTACTCCATCTTCCTTTAAGGCATCAATCTCTGAACTAGAATCAGCATTTTTGTCAATCTCATCGTGGATGTCAGCTAATCTCCTTGCCCTCAATCCTCCAAAACAGAATTTCTCTTATTTGGACTGCCACAACAACTGAAAAAATTGAAAATCCCACACTGATTTTAGCCCCAGATACAATAATAACCCCTGTTCCAACTGCAAAAATCTTGGATTTACTTTTTGACTCCTCCCTAAATTGAAGCTCACATATCTCAACTATCAAAACCTGTTATGCTCACATTCGTGATCTACGCGCCTTCGCCCCTACCTTGATATTAAAACTGCTTCCACTATTGCCACTTCAATAGTTCACTCTAAGTTAGACTACTGCAACTGCAACTCACTGTTTCACAATCTTCCAAAGGCTTCCATATGTAAACTCCAATCGATTCAAAATGCCTTAGCTCGTGCAGTAACTAAATCGCCTAAATTTTGCCACATTACACCATTACTCAAATCTCTCCACTGGCTCAAGATAACAGAACGCATTGAATATAAAATAATATCGATGACTTATAACTCACTCCATACATCAAAACCAGTCTACCTAAGAAATCTGATAATTCCACAACAACCTGGATCTACTAGATCCTCTTCTCATGTAACTCTCCTTCGACCTCCGAATCAATCATCTCTCAAAATTTGCAATCGTGCTTTTTCATATGCGGCACCTGAGCGTTGGAACTCAATTCAATATCCCTTCGTTGTCTACATCAAAGCCAAATAACAAACTCTGAGTCACAATTTTCTCCTTCTTGCAACATCTCCTCATGTTTTTCTTTCCAAACTAAAAATCATTTCTCTTTATAAAATCATTTCCTCCATAGCTATAGCGTCCTGCCCACTCGCCCTTTTGATTAAATGACCCGGCATGAATGACCCACCTTTGGCTATAGCTACTTCATTTGAGATTGAGCGCATAGGAATAAGGAGCTACTTCGGTGCATCTTTTGGAAGCGCTTTAGAAATTAATGAGATTTTACTTACTTACTTACTTACTTACGCACTGCTCTTACTCAGCGTCGGGCTTTGCAGTGACTGGACCCTGCATCTGGAATGCCTTAAACCCATCCATTCGGGAATCACTTCCTACTCATTCGCTCTGCCTAATGTGAAAGCTAAAGTCTCGTTACTTTGCCCTGCGACTCCAATGGTAGGAGTGCCTCTGAGCAGGGAGGCTGTAAGCGGCTTACAGCCTCCCTGCTCTGAGACTGAGTAGAAATAGAAGAGGCGCTATATAAATGTCATATTACATTACATTACATTGATAGTTTGGCATTTGATGCTGTAATTTAGCCTGCTTTATTATTAAACTATCCAAAACTGATTTATTATTATTAGTAGTAGCATCATCATCATCATCATCATCATCATCATCATCTGTTACGATTTTCCCCTTAGCAAGTTAGCATAGTTTCCTAGTTCCTACCCCGTACTATTTGCCTCTCTCCGCCTCAACTCTAGGGCTGCGCCGAGTAACTCGAGTAACGACTCCAAATTGGAGTCGAGTAAATTTTTTTGGAGTCGACTCGATGACTTTACTGACTTACCAACCGGAACCAGTAGGCTTTTTGTTGTGGTTTTTAGTGAGCCCGAAAGCGCACAGATTTGATTATTTTTTAAAGTTTAAATATTGTGTTAACTTGTTATGCGAACACAAGTGCGCTCAATTATCGATCGATTTGAAATCAATTTCATTTGAACATTTCCGACCGCGTGAGATTTTGATGATTCGCATTTAGCAAATGAATGAGATTATTCGCACTCCGTAGGGCGAGATATTAAACTCCGCCTATTCGCACTCCGTAGTGCACTGACCCGAAAAAGGCTTATTGGCACTCCGGTGTGCATATGCACACTAAAACTTAGGGCGATATATTAAACTCCGCCTATACGCACTCCATAGGGCGAGCTATTAAACTCTATCTATTCGTACTCTGTTGTTGCTTTACACGATTAGCAATACACTTTGTGTGCTTGACACATAATTTTCATTGTTCTGCAAATTTGTCAACAACTGAAAAATGTTAATGAATAAAACATACTCGACTTAAATCCAGTGATGGGCACTAAATTTTTTTAGTTAAACTTTAACTAAACTTTTTTGGCAATCAAGCAGTTTAACTTTTTAAGTAACTAACTTTTCACTGTAGTAGTTTAACTTTAACTGATAACTAATTAAAAGCAGTTTAACTTATTACTTTAACTTTTTAACTTTGACATGAGCTATACTGAGCTAGTAAAACTAGGCTACAAGCTGCAACGAACACAATTTACGATTATAATTTCATATAGCACAATTTTAACAATAAATATAATAATAATAACGGTAATAATAATAATAATAATAATTCATAATTGAAACAGGTAATTATGCGGTTGACATGAAAAAGTAGAGCCTACGCGTGACTTAGCCTGTGCTGAAAGTGGCATAAAATCTGAATAACTAAAGTTTAACTATTAGCCAGTTAACTAAAAAAATTCAGTTTAACTAATGCCTTAACTAAACTTTTACCCAACCAGTTTAACTTTTGATGTAACTAAGAAAAAGTAGTTTAACTAAAAGTTAACTAATTTTTAGTTAACTTTTGCCCATCACTGCTTAAATCACACACCCTTAGAGTGTAGTTAGTTAGTTAGTTAGTCTGGTTGGAATGATCTGTAGGCCTAAATGTTGTGACTAAACGAAGGAAAATACACCAGTAAAATTTTACTTGAATGGAAAAACTTGGTCACCTGTAATTATTACCTATTGCTAATGTTATTATCATTGTTCGGCTTAAAACGATAGCAACAACAAGCACATCGTGCCCCACATCCCTCTGAAACATGCTACGACATCCATAATGTAAGCAAACAACAATGCATTGCACGAAGGCACGTGATATGGCCACACCAATAACGGCTATATGATTGGTGGAGTGCGAATAGGCTTAGTTTCGACTATTCACACTCCGGAGTGTGAATAGTCAATTTATTAAAAATTATATACCGCCATTCGTGCGTGCGTTTTGAAAAATGATTTTCTCATAATCTTATTGATACGTTAGTTCTGTTTCAGAGATCGCGGTATTTTATCACCACGACTTTCCAGGCTCTTTGCAAGCTTACATTTAAGTAGTTCGTCGAGTTCTGGATAATAATAATAATAATAATAATAATAATAATAATAATAATAATAGTAATAATAATAATATAGGCAGACTGTTCGGCTTCTTCATATCAAGCTCAAATGTATGCCGGTAATATCTAAAAACAAGGAAGCGTCCAACGCACAAACCACATTCAACGTTATGATTATAGAAATCTTTATTCGCAAAATCAGACAACACAAGATAAACGTAACTCTCAACCAGCAATTACAGACTCTGCTATTACACAACTGACAAAATAAAGTGGTTTCTTAGAGAACCGAAATGTAAAAGAGTGTTGACGATTCTTCACAATATCTTGCATTGAATGCAATCCAAGCATTTCACGAATATAATCATTACTTTATCATGGGCATCAAAGATTTTACATACAGCTTGCTGTAATAAGTGATCCAAATTTTTTAAAGTGCTTTTGTTCGGACATTATCAAATATCAATCATTTCACATGACAATTATCATGAGGCAACACAGGCCATCACTTAACTATGAAACATCAGTTCCAATACTGGTGATGTTGTTCCATGGTTTTTCCAGGCTAGATTGTTCCAGGATTGTTGCAATGTAATGTCAGGAATATAATTCTCGAAGGCAATTGTCAACCTTCTTTCAAAGATATATCATAAATGCTTTCTAACTCAGTACTACAGTGTATATCTTTCTGTGTTACAATACTAATGTAAGAGATGTGATACTCTTGCTTAGTAGTCTATCACGGCTATGTACACTAACCTAATATCTAACTTCGAAAAAGCTTCTCAATCAGCTTTACCACAAGTCGCTACCATAATTTCCGCAAGATATGATGACTCACATCGAAGTCTGATTAGGTCAATGCTTGCTACTGATTCACAACACAAATTGTCAAAAACGTTTTCTGCTTTCAAAATGAGTTCTATCTTCATCATCAACGACCAAGTGTTCGCATAAAGAGATTACTAACGTCTACACGATTTATTAATCATATATCGACGTTCTAACTCTTGTAGCACTCAACGTTTCAAAGTTATCTTAGAACAGGGGTGCACAACCCGCAGCCCGCGGGCCCAATCTGGCCCGCCGAAGGTTTTTATCTGGCTTGCAGGACAATTTCAAACGAGACAAGAAACAGGCCCTTCACTAAAATTTTCTGTAGAAAATATAGATCATAATCGTTTTGTTGATACACTACAATCCAGGGACTATTAATATTCATTGGACTACTAAATATTTGCGATATATAGCAACCGGACACATTGGTAACGATAGGTGGGCGATTATAAACGTCTTAAAACATTCTTTCAACAATAAAGACTGTCGGTCGAGCAAAGTATTTCTACAAAGAAGGCTGACACGAATCCAAGTGCTTCACATGGGCCAACTACAAAATGGTCTAGTAATTGCCAAGTCCTCGCGGCCTTTCTAAGTTGGCGAATTTGTTTCGTGAATGTCTCTTAAACATCTGCGCAGAAATATGTCCAAGAAAAGAATATGTTCAGCAAAGTTCCGATACCATGGTTTGTGAGTACATATTTTGCGTGACCAGACTCTCCATCATGAGCCTGAATAAGACTAATTTGCGACCAAGCTTAACTTCCACTTTAAATGTTGCAACAACTGAATTAGAGCCACACATTGAGAAATTAATTAAAGGCATTCAGTCACATCCATCATATTAGAATAGATATTAGATCATTAGATTGATTCGTATCTTTTGCAGACTGCACAAGGATATGTTGATAGGAAAATAAGTAAAATACTGGGGTTCATTTTATGTTGACTCGCTGTAACCGACGAAAAGTTAACTCTCAATATTTTATTATAAAACATATCCATTTCAAATATAAAACATTATCAGTAGCGTGCTCTGTCCTTCACACATCACGACAATCTGTACTCTGACCCACACGATGACGCCCCCTAAAACTATTTCTATTATTATAGCCCCTTTTCCTGTACTTTTCCTTATAATCCCACTTCACTGATCCCCACTCCTAAAAACGCGCTTACATCTCTTTCCTTTTTTGAGTTTACAAATTATGACCTATAAAAATTCAAAAGATTAAAATAATTTGTAAACTTTCTGTTGTGTCATCTTGTGTTAACCTATACATTATTTACATGTTAATTACTAAATATCACATATTAGAAAACAAAATACATCATGACCTCATGAAAACAATAAATCTCAAAAAACAAATACATCATAACCTCATACTTAACTCAACAGCAAAAACTTCAAAATTATCAAATTGTCACTTATAACAACACAAATCAACTGTTGAATTCCTCAAACCATAAATCCATACTAACAATCAATAATAACCAATAATAAATCAAGCTGTTGAATTCTCTCAACCCCATATTTCATAATAACAGGTCTATTTCACATAAGCACATATCAATTAATGCACCAATCACTAAGTAATTATTCAACAATAATAGAAAAAATCAATATATTCTAGTAACCACTTTACATTACAATTAAAACTCAATTCACAAGAAACAAAACATTAAAGTGTCGTGCATTAATGTTACACTAGTCTTCAAAAAATTCTCAACTAATTTTATAAATCACCAAAACTATCATCTGTAACTTTACCAATAATCTACTTATTAACACATAATCACTAATCCATTTCTCAGTATCACACAGTACCACAATTATCCACAACACAACACCCACACACCACAAACAATTTTATCTTTCCTCTATCAAACACAATTGTACTAAATCCTCTACTCCATTCAAACAGAACATCCCAAATCACATATCTGTTATTCAAATAACCCTCAATCCAAAACAACCACTTCAATCCAAAACAGATCACCTTTGACTTCACAGATCTCATCCCTAACACGTGACCAATAAACAATTCACCATGATCACAGACAACTAAAAGTCGAAGAGGACTACTTTGCTCTCGCACTGAAATCATTTTTTCATCATTCACAACAAGGTCATCATTATCATATGCTGCATTACTAACATTAGTCACGACAACATCCAATTCAATGCTATCAAAACAATTCACTACTTCACTCACCATTTCCTTCCTTCCATAAAATTGATCAACAAAACACATATCATGTTCAACATCATTCAACACCTTAAGTAATTTAACAAACTTCACATTATTGCATTTCAAAATTACATCTTCATCATTATCCTTTGTTTGATGGTCCAAAACATTCATCATAAAATATTCATCGCAAATTTCAAATTCCGTGATAACAATTTCATCAAACAACCTTAACTGATATTCAACAACAGTAGGTTCAACTGTCACACCATCATTATCCAAAATTTCAAACAATCCAAGACAATCATCAACATCATCAACAGGTTCTACCACAACAGATTCATTAATAATTCTACCATCCAGTGAATTCTCAACTTCACTATCACTTTCAATTTCACTATCACATTCTAAATCAAGACAAACTTGCCTTCTTCTTAACTCTCGTACCTCACGCCTTCTTCTTTCTTGTTCCTTCTGCTCTTCCCGCCTTATTCTTTCCTGTTCTTTCTCCATACACATTTCTATGAAAATCATCATCTCTGATTTCTGCCTCACCGTTGGCTCCTCTTTCACCTCCTCCACAGCCTTCTCCTCTTTCCTCTTCTGGTACTCCATAGCCTGTTCCTCTTTCCTCCACTGCTCTTCTCTAGCCTTTTCCCCTTTCCTCCTCTGGTACTCCATAGCCTGTTCCTCTTTCCTCCACTGCTCTTCTCTAGCCTTTTCCTCTTTCCTCTTCTGGTACTCCATAGCCTGTTCCTCTTTCCTCCACTGCTCTTCTCTATCATTCGCCTCTTTTCTCCACTGCTCTTCACGCCTTATCCTGTCTCGTTCTTCCTGCATCAACATTTCAATGAAAATCATAATCTCGGATTTCTCTGATAATTGATCCATATTAAAAATCACAATCAATACCACCACAAAACAATTCAAGAATTCAATATCGTTACCCAATAATCCTACACAATATTGAAATTAACAATCACTACACCTCAAATGCACAATAATTCAACACCCACAATGAACACAAAAAATATCAATGCACACTAATTCAACAACCACAATCAACACAAAGAATACCAATCCACTATAATTCAACATCCACAATCAACACAAAGCATTGATCAATTGACTTCCCTTTCTAAAGTCCAGTTCTTGCTTTATTTTCGGAATTACCGACAACACCTTTGAACATCTGTGAAAGGATTGCTCGAATATCCATTTGACCATCCCAGTCCACCGAATCGACGTAAGTTCCTTTACCGGCCTGCTTCAGTAGGTCAAATAACCTCCCACGAGTGTACGCCACAGCACACCCACGGACAACGTACAAATCAGCAACACAACAAAGTGACACGTCTCCAGAATAACGAGTGTACACCACAGCACACCCACGGACAACGTACAGATCACCAACACAGCGAAGTCATCGTGCTCCAGAATAACGAAATCCTCCACCAGAACAATGAAGAAAACTCCAACCAGAACTTGTACAACGATAACCCAAAATTTCAAATCGCTCTCCTCCTCGCAAAGAGTAATCCACATAAACGCCTTTGTATTATCAGAATTTCACCAAAACTAAATCCTCTCTATAACCTTGAAGATCAACCGAACATCCATTATCGACGAAAAGTTCACCACAAGTACTCATACGACCGAAGTCTCTCAACACACAACACTGCCATTACGACGCATGGATCCTCCTTTTTGCTGCCGCCAAATGTAACCGCCGAAAAGTTACATCTAAATATTTTTATTATAAAACATATCCATTTCAAATATAAAACATTATCAGTAGCGTGCTCTGTCCTTCACACATCACGACAATCTGTACTCTCACCCACAAGATGACGCCCCCTAAAACTATTTCTATTATTATAGCCCCTTTTCCTGTACTTTTCCTTATAATCCCACTTCACTGATCCCCACTCCTAAAAACGCGCTTACACTCGCTTTGATACAGTTGTATGAGTACCGTAGTTCAATTATACATATATTAACGTATTTTGAGGTTACTATAATACAGCATGCATTTTGTTTGTTCGGCCCGCGAGCTATGTGAGAACATTGAATTTGGCCCTCGGCCTCAAAAGCTTGTGCACCCCTGTCTTAGAATAACCTATCTAAGTATTGCATTAAATGCATATAAGAGTTATCTAAATGTTAATTATCTCAGAAGGCTCCTGTTCAGTTGACAGTCTGAGCTCAGCTAACTTAGTTTCACACTTCTCGTACACCACACATACCAACCTCGCATACCAATTGTACACCCAACCTGTACACTCAATCTTCTTAATAATGCCTGCACTGTCCCATTGTGACAGAGATAAACTTGGAAAAATCAACTGCAAGGAAATTGTTATAACATTAAAAGTCAGCTTTAGGTAACTGTTGATCATATAAACCAGGGGTGGCCAAACTTTTGATAGAAGTGGGCCGTCATAAATTTTGATCAGCATGTGGAGGGCCGCATTTTTTGGTGCCTTTTGCACATCATTGTTTTCAACAGTAGTATAGTCGTTGCTGTCACACACCCATAGTAACTGGTAACAGTTACAATTAAACAGTAGTTTAAGGTAAGTTACTTTTTACTAAATTAAGCACCAGAACTAAAAGTGCATATGTCTGAAATGGATTTCCTGCCTTGCATATTACTTCAAAAGCTGCTGTCATTACCTCTGGCCCCCACCATGAAGTTTATCAGTATGGTCCTGTGTAATGTGGCCTTAGTAACACCATTGCCACAATGGCTGACATCGCCAGCACGTGTTTGCACGTCTGGAATGTCGCCCTTCTTGGCAATTGTTTGACTTGTTCTACTGTTTTCTCCATGTCTTTGCCGGAATTTTCCATCTTCGTTGGATCTGACAAGTTCGGTGATGGGAACCTACTCAGTGGCTGATTATTCTCACGGAAGACCGTCTATGGGAATTCAACGCCGGACTTTTCCACATGGCAAATTCCGTCTACCATCTAGCGGTCTATCAACATCTTTTCCGTCATTCATTGGCGTCTCTGTGTTGGGAACATCCTGTGGAAGGTCGCTCTCTTAGGAATTCACCGTCGGATTTCGTCGCGACAGCAAACTCCCTTTTACCATACGAGTGGATATTAAAGGTCATCTTCCGATCTGCAGAGGCGTCAACGCTGTTAAAAGTGCTTCTGACTTTGGCTTTGCCATGTCGACAGTACTTACAGCAGCGGGAGCGCTTCATAGTGGTTTTTTTAACATTAAGACTGAAGAGGCACTATATAAGAATGCTGTTACTTACTTACTTACTATTGCACAAATGGCTGTGTTGTGTCATTGACACTTCATCGCATAAATAGTGTACTGTAGAGCGCAGAGCAATAAAGCTGTTAAAATTAAGAAATGGTTTGTAATTGGTGACTCATTAGTTGGATAAAATTAACAGTGAAAAATTGATATTAAGCAAATGAACAATAAAGATATTTTGTTTAAAACTAATTAGTACTGGTAACCATAATTTGAATGATGCACTACTGCCGGTGTCATGAGATAAAGCGTCTGGCGAAACAAAATGTCCGGCCGGATTAATTTATTTCAGAAAAAATTGAAATGAAGTGTCCGTGCTTGAAATAAATCGTCCAGGTGAAATAAATGGATGATTACGTTTAAGAAAAGTGAGAAATCAATCAATCAACTACCTCTACTTATTTTTCAGGGCACATGTATGTCATAACAACAACAATAATAATAATAATAATCATGAACTTATTATGGTGGCATATCGTACAAGTACTACTGTACTAGGACACCATGCAATTAAAAATACAGTATGTCGTACAACGATCAATGTTCTGGATAACTATGAACAAACTGAGCAGTTTTAATTTCTAGTTTAAATGCTTCTGGTGTCTTTGACATAGTTGTTGAAACTTTGGCAGCCGCTACCGGAAACATGCTGTGACCAATGGTAGCTATAATATCTAATGACAGTCTTTTCACACAGGCTATTGCCTCCTAAACCACTTAAAATCACACTACCGCCGGACATTCAGTTACGCAGACACTCTATTTTGTTACACTGGCAACTGGAATGGCGACCAACTGTAACTGACTGAGCATCTCTTTCCAGACCTCTATGTGTGATCACTGCTGCTTTACAAGTTTATACTGTTCATCTTCCTTTTCTTTGCTTGGGATATCCATCTATATTTTAAAACTGCACTGCTAAAAAATTCCAATAGTTGCAATGGGGTGGGAAGTTAGCAGAGTGATAACAACATTGGACGATAGAGAAGGCCGCAGGTTCGGGACCGGCAGGAGCCCTAAGGTCGACTCAGCTTTCCTTTGCCAGATGGAATAGAGGATTAATCCACAGAGTAAACAGTGCGTTGCATGAGAACACTGGCCCTGTATCATGTAACTTGCATCAGTCACCTGGCTGAGGGCCTTGGAAACGGCGATCAGCGCTGACCTATGAGCCTTGAAAGCTAGAGAAGGACTTTACTTTAATTGCACTAACACAGATGTATAGATTTTGCTGTGAGTCTTCATTTTTGCTTCTCTGTTGAGCTGTCATCTTTGCTCCTAGCATAAAATGTGTCATTTCAGGCTGGAAAGATAGCAAAGTTTCACTGTACTTGTATTTGATATCTGTGCTTAAAATCTGGATGTTGTATGACACTTTTCTAATGGTAATGTAGCATAAGAAATGAATTTAAATTTCTTTTTAAGAACTATATGAATTTTACAATTTGAATCACAGCAGTTAATGGATACAAGTGGAAGACGTGGAAGCTGTCGAGCACCGAAAGAAATTGTGCCAGTTACAGAAGTTCTTGATGAAGATCAGATGAAAACTGAGACCTGGATATTTTTGTCACTCATGTCAGCACTTTCAACTCCAGATGACTCTCTCAAATGGTGTGCTAAACATCGATTGATCAAAAATACAAATGAATGCAACAGATGTAAAAAGCCAAGTTCCTTTGTAAGCTACCAAAAAGGAATAGATAAGAGGAGATGGTGTTGTCGGGCCTGCAATGTAAGTCAGACTGTCCGTCTTGGAAGCTTCTTTGTACGTAGTAACCTCCGACTTGATCAAATATTAGCACTTGTCTATTTCTGGGCAAACGACATGCCTCAGACTGTAATAATCCGTGAATTGCAGCTAAGTTCTCAAACAGTTGTAGATTGGTGTAATTTTTGTCGTGATGAATGCGAGTGTTTTGTCAAGCGTAACATCCTTCAAATTGGAGGACTGGATGAAAATGGCAAAGCCATTTTTGTAGAAATTGATGAAAGCAAGTACCTTCGTCAAAAATACTATGATAGCAATGACGATGAAGGAACCTGGTTACTTGGTGGCATAGAAAGAGGCTCTGGAAAGTGCTTTCTTGTTGAAGTACCAGACAGAACAGCAGCAACTTTACAGGCAGAAATCGTAAAATACATCTTACCTGGATCTCACATAGTTTCTTACGAATGGGCAGCTTATGCTAACATTGATTGCATTGAATGTGGCATCTACAGACACAGTGTGATTGACAAGCATGACTTTGTCAACCCAAACAATCGTGACATTCATCTTCAAACCATTAAAAATATGTGGGCACGTCTAAATCGCAAATTGAATGGACAATTTGGGACTAGTCGAACATTGCTTCCATCTTATTTGTATGAATTTGTTTTTCGTAATGCCTTCAGAGGACAGGATATCTTCTCAAACTTCATTAGCTGCATTGCACAGAATTACGATGTCTAGAATTTTGTTTTCATAAACTGTAGTATTATGGCATCTCAATCTGTGGAATTTGTGATGTAATGGCTGTCTGTGGAAATTATTGTTGAAAATCTCTGCAGAAATGCAGCAGCATTAGAATCAGTTTATGACAGCAGCTCATTTAGAAATACTGCATGAGATTTTTTGTTGCTGATCTGAAAAAGTTATATCTAATGTATGATGCAGCGAATATTACTTGTTAATAACAAGAATAATAATGCAGATCAATTTGTGTTTTGCCAGTTTGATTTTGAATGTAAGCAATAAAATGAGCCTTGAGTTAAATTCTGTAAGTATCTGGCAGTAGACAAGATGGCATTTGTTGAAAGTAGTACTGTTGTATGTTATGTAAAGTAGAACCTCGTTATATCGAAGTTCAAAGGACCGTGATAAATACTTCGATATAAACGAGGTTCGATATATCTGATTCCAGTATCATTAACACTGTTTTGGCGGGACCGGCGCTCAAACTTCGATATAAACGTGATTTCGATATAAGCGAGTTCGATATAACGAGGTTCAACTGTAATTGTTATTCTAATATCTATTATGGTAACAAAGAACTTAACATGTGCCTAATGGTTATTAATTTACACTAAATTAGGAACGAGGTAAAATGACTAATGTTTTCTAATTGATTCTAGGCAGATAACATTTGTTGAAGTCATAGTTGTTTCATGTGTTTATGTGGAATTTTTCAGTGGATGTAATTACATTAGTGAACATGAGGTTTTATGTTATGGCTGACTTATAAAATTGCCAGCATTCAGGAGAATTAATCATTTTCATTGACAAATAGGATCAGGGCATAGCGACTGGGGTATATCATTATATATACCCAAAAAATCAGTATATAATATATATATTACATATATATACTGTGTATTATATATTATATACCAGTGTGTGTGTGTGTGTATATATATATATATATATATATATATATATATATATATATACTGCAGTGATGGGCAAAAAATTTTATCTGAGGGCCGCAAAAGTGTCTGCGATGAAAGCCGAGGGCTGTGCGCATTTTTTGGCATTTAGAATCAAATTTTCAAGTACCGGTAGTTTCCAAAACGACTTTAACGTAGCGTATTATATAGTGTGCAGTGTAAGTATTTATCAATAAGCCAAGACCATCAAGTCAAAGAAAATTTAGTAAATATTAAAAGCATTTGTAGTTAACGACCAAGTGCCAAAGTGTAAATCCAATTTGAATGCGAATTTTCCATTAAGGCGTCAAATGTTTCATATGTTTTAGAGCAGCGGTTCTCAACTTTATAGTGCCGCGACCCAATTCAATTCCCATTATGTGGCGACCCCAACGTAAAATTATTTTCGCTCACAATGTAAACTGCTAAAAATAATAATGCTACGACAATCAAAATGTTCAAATCGTTATTACTTAATTGTCTCCATGTCTATCTTGAATGACAATTATAGTAAAACAACTAGTACATCGTAACTACTACCATCCCTGAAATTTTGTACAATAACAGGAAAAAGAGACAATCCCATATTTATGATAGTCTCGGGCGACCCCTGGCAAATCGTCATTCGACCCCTTTGGGGTCGTATATTGAGAACCGCTGTTTTAGAGGGCTGCACATTAATGTATCTCTTGATGTCGGGGGCCGCACAAAAGGGCTTCACGGGCCACACTTTGCCCATCCCTGATATATACATATATATAACACATGACAATATATACCTCCCAAATTTATGGCCCCCCAAATCAAATTCCTGGCTATGCCCATGAATAGGATTGTACCTATTGATTTGATAATAAAATATTGTGAATAAATGGCTTCCATTGACTTTGATATGCCTTTGTTGAGGCTTGTGTATTGATTGAACATTTCACTACTTAGTATTTTGATGTGATGGACATGGTCAGATGGTTGATCTTCACAAAGTGTTGACTGAGTGTTTTTGGAAAATCCATGTGCAACCTTGCAGTTTGTGTCTATTCTTATGCGATTGTCAGTGGATAAGGGTTTTGTTGGAAATGGCTTCTTAATGATGTGATAATAAATTTGTTTTGTGTTATTGATATCATTTTGAGTTCAAAATTATTTGGTTAGTCCTGCATTTAAAAATTAATTTTTTAATTAATTTTTTTAAATTTAAAAAAAATAATTTAGTTAAAAATTAATTTTTGAGAGGTGTTTGAATTTATTTCAGATTCTGTGTATTATGCTTCCATGAGTGATTTAATAGAAATATAAATGATGCTATATAAGTCTTATTACATTACATCAATATCTGAAATTTTTTGCAAAATATGTGTTGTCAGCTCTACTTGTATAAACCATTTAGACAATTTAAAACCTGTCAAGGCTATCATGCTACCAGAAAGGTTTTCTAGTTGTAGTTAGCTTGATTTGCACATTATTTGCAGTCAGTTATTTGCATTAATGACAAGGCAACTGAATCTGGATAAGTGTCATTACTGTAATCAGTTAAAAAGTAAGTTCATTGCACTTGTTTTCAACAAAATAGTTTCATGTTCTCATTGAAATTTCCAGCACTTATTTGATTATTTGTTACAACTACCACTTCTTTTGTGAATTTTCATATATTTTGTGGTGGAATTTGCATTTTGAGTCCATTGGAACCATGTAAAACAAAGATAATATCTGTCAGCTTGTAGTACTATGTGTAGTACTACTTGAACTTTAACTGTTTACTGATTTTTAATAGTTTAATCAGAAATGTCTGATGCAAAGGTTTTATATAAGTGTCCTGCAAGTCATCCACTCAACTCTCCAGCTCCACTAATCCACTATACGACTGTCCTGCTACACTGCAGCAGCTGCTGCCTAAGCTGTGGCGCTACCTAGCGGCCGGGTGACCGATAGCTGGTGCTAATGGTGAGGTGACCTACACTTAATGTCTGCTGTCCAGTGGTCACTACACAGCTAAGGTCTGGCAACATAATTGCATGTAATTAGACCCATTATTATTTTTTTATTTACTTTAAACTGTAATAAACATTTAGTGAAACCACTAAATGAATTAGGGCATGATATTTACCTAATGATTAAATTACAATTGTTCAATAGAATTATAGAAGTTGACTAATTGAAATATTCTGGGTGGGGTTGTTTAAAGATTAAATTTTGGTTCTGAAAACATCAAACACGAGTGTACAAAGTTTGGCAACAAGAGTAATTCGCGGACAAAAGTGTCTTGGGTGTAACAAGCAAATGCAATTTAAAATGTATTCAAAAAGTGTTAAATATGAAATAAAAAATAGATTGAAACCTTTCACTCACCTCTTATGAATTCCAGTTCACTAACCTCTCGGGTTACGGATATAAAACAATGGCTATTTGCCAATTCTTTTCTTTTGAAATCAATTAGAATTTAGAGTTTTGGACCCAGTGGCATCAATCTGTAGTGAAAGTTGTGAGGGTCCACTTGTTGTGCCTAACCCTTTTAGCACAATTCTTATTATTTATTAATGTTCCAAAATACCATTTGATGATAGTATCTACATGTATTATATATCTATCCAGCACATCAATTTATTAAATAATCGTACAACGGTAGAATATAGGCCTACAGGGTGTCTCTGAAAAAAACCAGCAGAAAAACTACGATTTCACGATTTCTTACCAATTCCTAAATATATTTCTATCAAAATTGCCATACGTGTACAGCACATAGTTCCCCACCTTTCTGCTTATTTTCATCTCCTTTGCATGTAAGGTGGCCATATTGTAAGATATCAAAGTCAAACTTCTATTTTTACCACTCAGTCGCAGCATGACAGGCCTAAATATCTGGCTTGACATAAACTTTGGTTTCATTGTTTCCAGTGTTGCCAGTGTGGGTTTTTCCAACCAAATCTGTTTTTGGGGCCTTGTTTGGTATTTTTTGGCGGAATCTGGTTTTTTAAATATGTGAAAATTAACAAAAATTGCCTGATTTATGCAGTGAAAGTGAGAAAATTAGGAGTTTTCAGCATGTTGAAAACTTGAAAACTCTTTGCTTGTAGAATCAAGTTTAAAGTTTACCTCTTTACCTTGCTTGAAGACGACAAGACGACCTTTTTGCTTGTCAAGACTTTCTGGAGACGTTGTTACTACGAAATTTCGAATTTTTTAAAAAAAATTTCAGGTTTATCGCTATTTTTTATGAATTTTATCTTTTTGGACCTTTTTGCGAACCTGGTTTTTTTTAAAGGCACGATCTGGTTTTTTCCAAAATGTTCACTGGCAACACTGATTGTTTCCAAACATAGGCATCAATCCCTCAGCCCTCAGAGGATTCATGCCTATGTTTGGACCTAAGTTACCTAACCTACCTGTACATATATATTCTATATTTTAAAATTTGTGAGTAATTCCAAGTACCCTCACGCAGGGTTTAATCTAGGACGTTTCCAGGGGAAATTGCCCTTACCCCCAGAAATTTCAAATCCCCCGGAAATTTTGGCTTACTACATCAAATAACATCAACCCCCTAGCTAGCAGAATTCCCCCGGCTTTGTCAGTTCCCCCCGGAGTCCAGGAGTCTAGATTAAACATTGCCCTCAGTGGGGTAATGAGGGAGTACCCGGACGCCGAGGTGGAGGAAAGGGGGACAAAATCGGGGTTTGGGTAGTAAAATAAATAAGCGGCGCCATTTTTGCTCACCATGGCTTGTTGCAGGTTCATTGAGGGGGCGCCGAAGGAACTCAAGTGATAAGTGACAGCCAGGCGCGTCGGAAGTGGGGGTGCAGCTGCCACTCCTGGAAAGAAGATAAAGTCAGGGCCGTGCGTGGGGACTTTTATTTTAGCTTGCCAGGAGTATACGAGTAAATTCCATGTGTGAAAACTTTTTTGCTTGTCAAGGTAAGGTTTTTAAAAGCGGACAATTTTTTAAAAGAAAATCTGCACCCCTGCTGACGTGCCTGGTGACGAATTTTTTCGCTCAAGATTTTTGGAGTGATGACCTATTGCTAGTCAAGATATTTTGGATGTTTAGGGGGCCAGAGGGCGCCATTGATACACTTTGGGCCGGATACCCTCGCTGAGCCACTGCCCTCACAAGGCCTTCAAGTGCCTCCCAAGGGGTACATTGGTACACGTACCACTGGTTAAGAACCACTGAACTAAGCAATGATTTAGTAGATTATTGTTGAGTACTTAGATCTGTCGCAATTCACCGTCGTTCACACACACACACACACACACACACACACACATATATATATATATATATATATATATATATATATATATATAAGTTTCTTGCTCTGTTTGTCCAGTTTGTCTGTTACCTTCGAGCGTTCTGATTGGTCACCAATCGATCGCAACGTCCTGGGCTGTGCAAGAGGCTGTTGTCATTGACAACCATTGTCTAATGTTGTTTGATTAAAACTGTGTAACAATCGAATTGCCTAACCTCTGTCCTGGGCTGTGGCCCCAGGCTGTTGCCATTGACAAACCATTGTCTACTATTTTCTAATCAACGGAGCGTTCCCCATCCCTCTTCTTAATTGCAGCTCAAACCCCGTTCCCTTTCCCTCTCCCATCCCCATCCCTCTCCCAAACAAACCCCCCCCCCCCCCCCTTCCCCTTCCCCTCCCACCCCCTCCCACCCTCTCCCTCTCCCAAACCCCTTCCTCCCCTCCCCTAACCCCAAACCCTCTCCCTCCCCTCCCAACCCCCCAAACCCTCACCCAAGCCCCCTTCCTCCACCCCCCTTCCCAACCCCCCTCCCCCCAACCTCTCCCAACCCCTTCCCTCTCCACCCCTCTCCCAATCTGACGCAAATGTTTGAGATTTTTGCATAGCTACCTCTCCCAATCTACCCCCAACCAATCTGACGCAAATGTGCAACGTCATGCCCTATAGATTAGCATTTTGAGATTTTTGCATAGCTACGGAAATCTTCCTCAATCTGACGAAAATGTGCAAATGTCATGCCCTATAGATTAGCATTATGAGTTTCAAATGTTCCGTTTAGTACTTTAAACTTTAAAGGTCCCTTTTTATAATTCTTTACGTTTATATCAATTCCTGAAATTTTTATCCACGGGTTTTTTGCAAAGGAATTAATTATTCATCGATTATTAGTTAAATTAAATGCATGTTTGTGCAGCGCCGAATGGTGAATAGGAGCACCATTGTTTAGAGCGCCTTTATATCTCAACCGGTTACAAACGTTAGAAAGACGCGTTACGCTTCGCTCACCCTCTAATTTTATAAAAATGTTTAAAGCCCCATTTGTGTAAGCAGTTTATGTTTAATTTGTTTGTTGGAATATTCGTTGCCTCGAACGAAGCTAGCCTGCACTGCGAGCGAAGAGAGAAGGATGTCGAGCAAAATCAGCATTTTTGATAATCGGTCGATTAAGATCCTTGCTCTGTATGTCTGTTTGACCTTCAAGCGTTCTCATTGGTTGGCTGTGTGAGCGTTCTGATTGGTTTAATGTGTGACGTTCTCATTCGTTACCTTTAAGCGTTCTGCTTGGTTACCTTGTTTAGCGTTCTGATTGGTCGTTCTGGAATCTTAAAACAAACTTCGCGAATCGAAATGCGACGCGAAGCGAACAGGCTGTTGCTCGCGAAGCGTTTGACAAACAAGAGAACGTTGCAGCGTCATGTGTTCGGCCTGCAAAATCGCGAAGCCTTCCTTGGCCACAAGCGAAAATTCCTGCGAACGGCCACGGTTGAAGCGTTTGACGAAGCGTACGTTGCAGCGTCAGAGCTTGGCTGCATGGCGTCTGTACGTTGTTCAGCAGCATGAATTCAATGATTGGGTTTTAAAATTATCCTGCACTGCGAGCGAAGCGAGCCGTCGAGCTGTTGCATTTGCGCAAAATCTTTCTAGTATATATATATATATCATATATATATATATATATATATATATATATATCTGAGAAGACCGGGCGGCTCCTTGGCTGATGGTATGCCAGCTCGTACCAGGGCCCGGTAGAATATGCCATTGAGCATGGAATAACGTGGTGTAAGGCGACCTGGAGAACCCGTGGGAACCATTCTCCTGGACATAGCGTCAGAGAGTGGTCGGCGTCCTGGGTCAAGTCGATAAAAAGTAGTTGCCTTACTTGATTAGCAAAAACAAGTCGCAGACTCAATTTCGGCGCCCCCCCCCCACATCTGGTCGGTGCCGTTCTCAGCAATTTGTTACTTAGATGCCTGATTTTCAGTGTTTATTCTAACCACCTTGACATTGGGGGGATTTTGAAATGTTGGGGAGACAAGGTCTGAGTCGTCACACTTTAAAGGGGGGGAATTGCCATCCCCATGCAAGATATATAAAATTTGGGAGGAATTTTAAAACTTGGGGGATTCCCCAGAGAAGGCCTAGAATAAACACTGCCTGATTTTAATTGGTCGGTAAATTTGTCAGATGAACTGAGGTTTTCACAGAATATATTTTATAAATGTGGCAACAAAATGCAGACAAATGCCGAAGGTGTGGGTGCTGATCCCCTAACGCTCCTATGACTACTTACCTGGTGTTTGTGTGAACTACCTCGGCTGTCTTTCTCAGCCAAAAATAGGCCTATCGAGGCCTACATTACAGTAATGGAAGGTAGCATATAAAACACGAAAGAAAAGTTTTTCTCAACAGATGTTTTCATTCCCACTACAGGAAAAACACGAACGAAATTTGATTATAAAAATAGACGCCAATGAATGAATTGCCAACTGAACAGTGGCGGCTCCATGATTTGCCAATACTTAATGCTACATACATTAAACAACAAATGGTTGGCCCCCATGATTAGAAGTTGCCACCCCAATGCCCCCCCCCACTTGCCAAATCCTAGAGCCGCCACTGCAACTGAAGCGTCTACCATTAGGCCTACTGGCCTACCAGTTCTCTGTACTACTTTACAGGAAAACACAAAAACGAAATTTAAATATAAAAATAGAGGACAATGATTTGCCACTGAAGCGTCTGCCATTTCTGGTCTCCCAGCCATCAGTTTCATCCTTCAGAACCGCCGACTATATCCAGCCGTTTCCGTCAACCAGATCTCGGACATTCAAGCAGAAGTTAAATTGAGCCGGATTTTGCCGGCTCTCCTATCCGGGACGTCTGGGAAGAGATCCGATACTGCTGGCATGAGATCCGGAACGTCTGGCATCAGATCTGGGACGTACGTTTTTATTCGTTGTGATTTTTTATTGTTTACTTTGGCACTTTGCATACACGGGAAAGAAAAGAAAACGTGAACTGTACTCTAAATGTTCGTTTGAGATGAATAAAAAAAGCTGTGAAGAAATAATTTTGTGGCCGGATGAAAAATAAGAAGATCCGATGTAGTACAAATTTATTTCCCCCATGAAATTATTTCCTGGTCAAATTTTAATCGGTCGGCAGATAGCCGGTCAATCAAGATTAGACCGCCTTCTCATTCCCATAGCAACAAATATCATAATTTTTCCTCTTTAGGAATTCTTTGCAGGCAACCAATGTCGATAGTTGAAGCAATTATATGGATGGAAATAAGGTGTAGCACGTGTGACGTCACAGGTTTGGCTGGTCACGAGACCTTTGATTTGACGCTGATTTTATTTCGAACCAATCCTATACATAGGTATAGATAGATAGACAGGAAATACATTTATTACCTACTATAATATTCTATTTCTCCACCAACAGTAGGCTGTGTAGATATATGTACAATCTGGCATACCCTGTATATCTACATTGTAGATAGGTAGGAAATAAACTTAGTGCTCGTAAGATGTGATCTTATTTCCAACCAATGCTATATATACACAGGTATCGATAGATATTAAATGAATTTATTACCTTGTAATTTTATTTCTGACCAACAGTAGGCTATATAGTGATGTGTAGATAGGTAGGAAATAAATTATTACCCATGGGAAATGATTTCATTTCCAACCAATGCTATTATACACAGGTATAGGTAGGTGGGAAATAAATTTTGTTATCAAGAGGCTATAAGCCTAATTTTATTTCGAGCCAACACTATAGCCACAGGTATAGATAGACAGGTAGACTAGGAAATAAATTTATTACCTTCCATAATTTTATTTCCTCAATCCTCAAATAGTAGGCTATATAGTTATGTGTAAGAAATAAATTTATTACTTGCTACCAACAGTAGGGCCTATGCTAAATAGCTATTTGTAGATATTATGGTGATAGGAGAGAATAAATTTATACAGAAATAAATTTACACGTATGCCGCATAATTTTATTTCCTTGGCAACCGCAAGATACGCCCAGGAAATAATTTTATGAAAAAGTAACTTAACCACTGCATTCAAGTGCATGATGGAATTAAGCAGCCACAATATCCTACCTGGAAGCGACCTCACGGCCGCCCAAGGAAAATATGGGTGGACCAAAGTAAACCATTTGCCGACTCTGTACCAACTATGTGGACGGACGCGATCATCACTGGTCACGGAGTTACGCAGCGGCCACAGTCGGCTACGCGATGACAACGACGACGACGTCTGCCATTATAAATGCACTATAGCAGCACAAGAGGGCTGAAGAGGCCATAAATGCAAATTGAAACGAAAGAAAAAAAAAATTTTCTAGTGCAAGGACTGTGGACAAATGAAACAGCTTGGACGAGGTGGCAGTGACAGTTGAAACAGTAAACGGATTCAAAGGCTATCTCGGAAAGCTAGGTTATTGAATGTGGAGAGTTACTACAGTGGCTTTCACACAAGCTCACTTAGCCTACTAAGCCACTTAAGATCACATTATAATTCAACTCTGGTGCATATTTCTAAATGATCTCGCAGGACGCATGGAATACGGCGGCGGGCTACATGCGTCTCGCGGAACGTAGTTTTCCCACCTTTGATCTATAAGGATATCTCTCGAATATTTTCACACATGAACATGCGTTGTTTTGAAACTCCAAGATCGTTTTTATTTGTTCGAAACCTCCGATAATCTTTTTCTTTTCTGGGTTCAGCGGTGGACGAGATTTTGCGTAGCACATCACAAGAGGCGCTAAGTAATAGGCAAGAGGCACCACGGACAAGATCACGACTATGTTTTTTGACTTGAAGCGACCATCGACTGGTGCTGATGGGTTGTACCAACAAAACGCTGGCGCTAAATAAGTTTATAAAAATGGTTACTTTTCGTATTTTATGACAAATTGCCGCCAAATGCTACTGGCAATTGTTAGACTGATTAGTTATTTTAAAATCTGCTTATACCAACTTCTTGAAGATTAAAGATTGATCCAAACACAGTTGTTCATCTCAACTCAAGCTGCGATACAACTGGCTATCTCTTATCGTAGCCAGAGTTGATTATTGCAACAGCATTTTGCTTTCTCGATATTGTACCAGTCAGTCATATGCCTATTCGGCCCTGTTGATCCGCCGCCACGAGATATTTGCATAAGACCGGTTGCATAACCAATTCACCCCATTGCTGATCGTGGCTCGAAATTGATGAAACCGAAGGATCGTCTTTAAACGGTGTCAACTGACGTTCCGTGTCCATCCACTGACCCATCTTAATCCCATTGTTATCTATTTATGAGCTGATTCGGAAACCGTTAATGGCTCTGGTTCCGTCGCCTTCTTTAACATTTGACGTTTTAGATAGTAGTCGTCTTATAACACGGACATTCTTTATTTGCCGTCGAACGGTCGAAAACATAGAAATTCATATGAGCGTTAATTTTTAAAATGATTTGTATGCAACCCCAAATTGTTGCTTAGCTAAATTTGGAATATGTTGCCATACAGCTTGTGACTTCCTCTACCTCCATTGAACGGTTCTCAGTTGCGCTGAAGATGGGCATATTTATTCAACATTTCATTTCCATCTTATGTAAAGATGCTCTTGATTTTTGGCATCATCGACTGGCTGATTTTACCAACAATGGCGCTAAAGAAATTTTACTACGAGATAATAATAATAATAATAATAATAAAAACTAATAATAATTATAATTTTAAAATTAGTGTCGTTGTCTGATGAAAATAGTTTTCATTGTTCTTTAATGTTTCGACCATCAGTTTCTCGAAATGATTAAATGTTACCAAAAAAATTTCCCTCTCCTTATTGCTTCGACTGTGCGAGCATTTTTATCTTCCAAAAGCTGTTTGATTTGCCTTTTCAACAGTGTTGTCGGTAGATTTCTGTTGGTCCTTGCGGCCCTGCCTACGTTTCCTGATTAATTATTAATATTTTTGTTTTTTCTACGTGAATTTTAAGATTACTATTTTGAGCCACATACCTGTCATCTCTCTTCCAAATATTGACATTCTCTTATATGAAGATAGAAGAATGCTTTAAACAAACATATTTACAGGTAATGAATAATTCAAAATACTGACGTTACACACACCGACACATTTGTCGATTGCTACAGTGCCCCATTTTATCAAGGATAGTCATTCAAATTGAGAGCGATATATATATATATATATATATATATATAGAGAGAGAGAGAGAGAGAGAGAGAGAGAGAGAGAGAGAGAGAGAGAGAGAGAGAGGAGAGAGAGAGAGGAAATTGTCTCGTTTTAATTGTCACGTCGACATTTTACTGATTTCATAATTCTCTAGATCGATCAGCAATATGTACAACTTTGTTGCATTTTTCATTTCATTGTCAGGCCTTGGTAAGCTGTCAGTAAATTGTGAATAAGGATGAATTCATGTTGGCCTATCTAGTCGTGGGTCATAATTCAGTAGGTCTATGTACTGAATGTCCAATTCTATAGTAATAGGTAACACGGTGCGGCAATTGGCCAGCGATTTGGGTGCGCACTTGAGAACTATTTTCACTGGATAATATTCGTATAAAAATTGTCAAAAGCATGGTTATTCTATTCGTTCTATTAGTTTCCACCTGCTTTGTTGATCTGATCAGACAAGACCATATGATACCTACTTTAACATAGGCCTACCTCAGTTCAATAGTTATTTCATTAGTAATGGTGCACGACATACTGTATATCTGATGTGGCTTAACCATGTCGATAATTTCTGTGTACATTTAAAGTCGGAGCCCGACCACGTGGCATAGCGTCAAAGCCAGCTCTAGCTTCTGATCTGATTCCGTTGCTTGTCGGCGGAGTCGAAGTCACTCCCGGAGAGTTTCCGTGGTTTCTTATGACACAAAGAGGAGGTTCCTACAGCTGCCCAGCTGTCCTTCTCACTCCGAATTCTGCTCTTATCGCCGCTCACTGCGTTGACGGAAGGTAAGCATTGAACTATTAGAAACATTACAGACGTTTAAAGGTTCGGCTCCATTATATTATATTATCGAATGCTAAATGTGCTAAATGATGTCAGCCATTTGATTGCGACGTTATCAGCTGTGTGTAAAGTTTGTAATTCACCGTCCTCTAGCCTGGTTATAGGGCAAGAATCAGCTAGGTGCGACATTGTTTGAATGACACCGCAGGGGCACAGGTTCGAGTCAGTTAATCCTCATTTCTGATGACAGTATTTGCAGTGTCCCTGTCCAGTTCGAAAACGGTTTAACAGACACCACAGGTGACGAGGCAGCGTGCCAAAGCCTGGTTGTCGGATAGCGGGATCTTCGACCAATTGGCAGTTGATCACCTGAGCCGACTCCCAGTCAAGTCTCCACTGCCTATCGACATCTGAAGGAACCTTGTTAAGCTGCAGAGGATGGCGTGATTTCAATCGGTGATTAGGAGGGTTGGACAGGTCCTCGAAGAGTGGCAGGTCCTCACGGTCTGTTATCTTCGATAGAAATCTGTCCACTGCAGCTTCCCGTCGTAAGTATGGTGGTTGGATATTTGACAGAACTGGCAGCCATTGGAGCGCTGTTGGGCGCAGGGTTCCGGAGACAAGTTTCATGGCTGAGCGCAGCTGCGTGTCCACCGCCTTTGTGTGCGAGGAGCGATACCAGGCGGGACAGCATTATTCCGCGGCTGAATAGCAAAGTGAAAGTGCAGACTGTCTCAGAGTAGCGGCGTTTGCTCCCCAGGAGGAACCGGCTAATTTTGACAGGAGGTTTGTCCGGGTTCAGACTTTGCCGGCCAACTTTGAAAGATGTGTTTTGAAGCTTAAAGTTCGATCAAGAGTAACGCCAAGATACACAGGGAATGGAGATTGGAGATACAGTATATTGTGAGGATATATCCCCTTACGAGTCCATTACTTTGTTCCCGGACAGGAAGCGAATGGACCTTAAGATATGGCAAAGCTGGCGACGACAGCATTTTTGCAACTGGGGCGTTGATGTGCGTTTTAAAAGCTGTGCTTTCGATTGGAAGGAAGTGTCGCAAGCGCAGAAAGTTTTGGTCAGACCGTGGATTCTGTCTCGGAGAGTTATTATTATTTTTCGAACACATTCTAATGTCACATAACGAATCGAGTCGACGCAAAACCTAGCAGTCAATCTGGCGATGACCTACTAACCTGGAAGCTTATTGGTTGAACGGTGAAGATATCCGGCTGAATTATCTGCTTGAATGTGCAGACAAATTCGTTCGGATACATCCGGGTGATATTTTTGTCCCAAACAAATTTTTGACGGATATATTTTAAAGTGGAACAATTCAACACCAAAATCAGACTTTATTTCGTTTGAGTTAAGCAACCAAGACAAAGTACGTTTTGCTCAATCAACGTCTATGCAATCTCGTTCTCACTTACGACGCAAACGAATGTCTCGAATGTCTGCGCCGCAGAAGATCTACAGTAATCTCGCCATTTAAATCTTCTGCTTCATACCAAACTTCTAAACGATTATTTCTTTAAATTGATTAATATTAGATTTTGAATTTATCTTGTTTGTTTCAAACTTTTCAAATAATATTAGAATCAAAACGAAACTTTAACAATATTTAGGATTACAGTCGGATTGACTTTATTCTCTATTGTTTGTTATTTGACTGGGCTATATTGAATATTTTGGGAGTGGGCTATTCTGACTGGGCTATTTTGACGGGGTGCCTCTCCGCATATGATTTTGCCGGTTCCGGTTCCTTCAGTGTTTCCATCATTATCTTCTTGAGGATATGTTCCACCTACGCCAGCCTCTTCCTCTGCTCCTCAACCAGAGGCGTAGCAGCCAAATGGACAACCTGGCCAAATGCCAAGGGCCCCCGACCTGCAAAGGGCCCCCGACCCGAGCTATACAATTTTTTTCGCAAAGTTGTAAAGTTATCACATCGAAAGACCGACAAGCCAAAAAAGGTCGTCAACATTTTCGGAAACTTGTCAGTTCGTCTCTGGAAAGGGCCCCTGCCCGTTTTTCGCCAAGGGCTCCCGAGCATATTGCTACGCCACTGTCCTCAACAGTTTTCTCGATAGCAGAGATCTTCCGGCACTCTCATCTCCTCTTCGTCCGTGTAGTCGGCCCAACCGCTCATGCCACAGGTGTCGCAGATGGCCAACTGTTCCTTCCTCGGACCAATTTGTACTATTATTTAATTATCTAAACAAATTTTGAATCAGTTATCATCACGTGGCCGTAGTTCCTTTAATATCGCTCAGTAGCGATACACGAAAATGTTCTACACGAACAAAACCAGAGCAAAAAATACTAGTATTATTGCATTTATAAACTCATAACAATGCTTTTCCCGTATCCCGACTCCTTTCGGCTGCAGAACACCTTAGAACTAGAATAAAACGGCTTTTCAGCAAAAAAATCACTTGGGCGCACAACTACCATTATTAGACTTTCGAAGAACCAATCTATATTGCATGGAGCAACCTCTCCGACAATGTTCCGAACGGGAACCCTTGTAGCATTATTAAAGCGAAACTCAAGACCCACTTATTTCGCATTTAATTCAATTGACAATCGTTGAACTTCAAGTGTCCTTGAATACCATCGTCATACCAACAGCACTACAGTCTATAAGTTGTCTCGATAATAATAATAATAATAATAATAATAATAATAATAATAATAATAATAATAATAATAATAATGACGCATGCCTTCGTCTTTTATTCGTTAAAATATTTTAAAGAAATCTTGTTTTCTTTTCAGTCTTCCAGCTTCGATAACAGTCATGTGTGGAATTCACGATCGTTTAGATCTCTCGAATGTTCAGCAGGCACAGGTTTCCAGTTATAGTATGGTAAGTGAACATAGCGTCAGATTGTTTTGTATGCCATGCCATCTACGCCATTTGAGCCCAAACATGAATCGAGTGGACTCATCATTTATTGAGCGCTTAATGCTGGCGTATTGTTTCATCAAAGACTGGTGCACTTTTACTTACTTACTTACTTGCTAAACAGTTACGACATACATATTTTTTCACAGCGATAGAAAAAATATCGTTTTAACTTTCTTACTTAATTGGTCGAATAAGACTGCTGTCTCCATATGCGGAATGTCTCAAACAGTTACGACATACATATTTTTGACACACGTCACAAACATGTCAACAAACTAACCATTTTCAACTGCTTCTTAGACTTAATTGGTCGAATAAGACTGCTGTCTCCATATGCGGAACTTCGGAATAAACTATTTAAAATTTAACAAAATGTCAGAACAAAAAACCGCCAATCTGAAACCAACAAATGAGACATCTTTTGTCAGTAAAACTCATTCAACAACCAACCTGTTTTTCACTTTAAACCTTCACGTTTTAAAGTCATACTTTTCAGAATAATTCCATATTACTCCTGCTTGAAAGCATCTTTGCTTAAACCATTGGAACAACCCTAGACACAGGAAGTAGACAAATGATAAGAATAAGGCAGTAAAAGTAAATATTTAAAACTGAGTGCAGTTTTTACCAATAACCGTTGTGCTTTGACAATCGAAAATGACCTGCAATGGGGTGACATGAACATGGGCGTCCGCAAAACATTTTACCTGTAATTGGGGCTCAATGCAAAACAGGGTCTTGCGACGAAAGAAATGAAACAAATTTCCAGGGGAGCAATAAATTAATTACAAAATCAGGGTAATTGTGACTGATAAAGAATAAGTAATTTTACTTTTTTCATAACTCCACAATTTCCAGGGGGTGCAAAACAGGGTCTTGCGAGGGGAGCGCAAAACAAGGGTTTGTGACAATTTTACTTTTTTTATAACTCCACAATTTCCAGGGGGTGCAATTGCACCCCCTTGCATACCTCTCTGGGCGCCCATGTGCGAATAGTTAACTTACTTAGTAGCTAATTACGGCATATAGGCTATTTGTTTCCTAGAACCAATGCATCAGCCGATGATGCACCAAATCCAAACCGAATTAGAACAAGGTGAAGCCGGGAAAGCGTTGATGGGCTTTAATACAGAATCCAACTGTGGTAAAAAAGGTGCACAACTATCATCGGCTCTGCTGAAATAGATATTGGTGATAACCACCCCTTAAGCGGTGCGAAGGTTAAAATACCAAAACAAATCATACAAGCTGTGTTTTATCAGACTCTTTGTTTTGGGGGGATTGACTTGGCTGGAGGGGAAGAGATACAGTTCGTTGCAAAAGTTTTGTCAGTGCTAGGATTTTTGGGGGGAGGAGGCGGTTAGTGGTTGGGAATTTCCCCTATCAGGCCTGTATAAAACACTGCATTCAAGTTTCTTATTGCACTTATTGTAATGTCATTCGATATGCTGAGATTTTTCATCCAGTTAAATAGGCTAAAAGTAATTTTCGAGGCAATCGAATTGAATTTATATCTTGTTAAAAGCACGAATCCTACGATAATGGAGAGGGAACATTTGCGAATGATATTGCAATCGTTACACTGGCCTCTAATTTGGATACGTCGGTTTCAAATTGCCAACTGATGACTCTTCCACCCGACAATAGCGAGCAATTCACTGGAACCACCTGCGCAATCACCGGATGGGAAACTCGATGTGAGTTGAAATCGGTAAAAATATAACACAACAAGATTAAACTTTTAGTTTGAAAAATTTTGCATTAGACAAACTGTCTGAAAGGAATTATGCAATGCGCGATAAATTTTTAGTAGGCTTTTAAAAACAACTATTGCTAGGATTTTACCTCAGCAATAGGCTTATAATCAAACTCATTCGAATGCCTGTTACTATAAAAACGCCTGCTGCAATGTTTCAAATTCTTTCTTTAGTAGTCCTAGTTTATATTTCTGTCCTCATCCTTACTTACATTATTTTTTGACAAAAATCAAGCATGGCAGTTCCATTCTTTATAACAGCCAAGTATATTTCTAAGTTCTTTTTAATTTGATTGCATTTTAACTTAATTTTCGTAGCTGATTCTTTGGATTTTCTTAGTCATTTTGTTTGTTCTATTCTATTATTTTGTATTATTATTATTATTTTGTAGCAATTTAATTTTTTAAAACTGTATTTCATTCTTGAATACGATTTTACAAATGCGGACGTAGTCGTCGTTTTCATAATCGTGCAATGTTCTTGCCTCTGATCATTACAGTGTTTTATCATCTGTTGAATTCGACGTCTCTTATTTTCCAGCAGCACTTTGACAGTTCTGTTCTGTTCTGTTCTTAGCCATCTTCGATCCGGTTGAGCCACACGATGGACCACCATCCTCCACTTCTGTCTATCTTCCGTCTTCCGCTGTAATTTTTACAACGGCAGTCCAGTCCAGTATGTTACATTTTCCAGCCAAGACGTTCTCGCCTTCTCGGTCTTCCACGTGCTCTTCCTCCTGTTACTGTCCCTTGTATTAATTCTTTTTCCATACATGAGTCTTTTTCTTATAATGTGTCCAAAGTAACTGATTTTCCTTTTCGTTATGTTGTTCAGCAAACTTCTTGTTTCTTCTGCCTGTTCTAGTACCCATTCGTTAGTTCTTTTTGCTGTCCATGAGACTCTCAAGATTTGGCGAAGTCCCTTCATTTCAAACGCGTCTATTCCACGTTCATCTTCTTTGTTTATTGTGCAACTCTCAGAACAGTAGGTTGCAACTGGTCAAACTAGTGCTTTCCATAATCTTATCTTTGTACTAATTTGGATATTATTGCTCCTCCACAACTTTGACAGGATGGATTGATATTCTGTTGACGCATATGAGACGAATTAAAGAATAAAATAACAAACAAATTGAACACATTAACGCATCAAATGAACCATTCGATGAAAAAATTCCCTCATTATTGTCACTTCGGCAAAATAGATTCTCACATATAACATTGATGTCTATATTATTTTTTTCAGCCAGTGTCCTTCATAAAATCGAAGTACCCATCATTAGCACAGCAGAATGTGACATCCTCATGATAGGTGTAATTGGGGCAGATTGCACTGATGCTCATATCGCAGGCTTTGATCCATCTGGCACTCAATATGCATGCGTAAGTAGCATCAAAGTGTATTGCATTTGCTTTCGATAACTATTTCGAGTAAAGAAGCAAGGGACTTCTAATTACAAGTATCTACTTGAATTGCGTATAGCGGCGTAATTGAATGCTGGATTAGTTTGTGGTCCCAGGCTATGAAATTCATTGCCAACATAACTTACTATACTGTAATTAATCAGCATATAATGACCTTTTGCATCCGGTCTTTAGACATTCCTGTTTATCTTGACCTATCCACCGTTAATCCCGCTGATCCGGACTGACCTTTCCGGCCTGACCTGGCTCCAATAACGCTTGGCTCTGCTGCACTATTGGGTGATGCTATAGCCATTTTTCTACGTAAGTAGTAAAGTTCTTTCCGAGCTTTCAAGGCTAACCGTAAGACTCCTAGGGCGGCGCTGATCTCCGTTTCCAATCATGTAACGCACCAGCCAGGCGACTGGTGAAAGTTACATGATTTGGGGCCAGTGTTCTCTTGCAACTCGCCTGTTTACTCCGTTGATTAATCAGCTATTTATTGCATTGCCATCTGGCGAAAGAAGGCTGAGTCGACTTTAGGGCTCCTGTGGGGTCTCGAAATCACGACCTTCTTCTCCATCGTCCAACGTTGTTACCACTCTGCAAACTTCCGACAGTAAGTGAAATTTCGTGAATTTCTATAGCGCTTTCTAGAGCAGATGCCGTAGAGACGGCTTGTTCCTAGGCGCTTAATCTACCGTTGAAATAGCTACAGCCCAAGTTTAGTGATCTGCCAGGCATTATAATTCAGAGTGGGAGCGGGTAAGGCGGTAAGCGGTACGGCAGACTGCTAAAAACGAAACAGAAAGAGACGCGCTGTTACTCTAGATTTGATAGTACTAAGGATTATTATTATTATTATTATTATTATTATTATTATTATTATTATTATTATTATTATTATTATTATTACATAGATAATAATATTTGTGAAACGCTATAGCACAGCTAAGGCTAATGTCGAGAGCGTTTTACATCAGCAATTCATCGGTTCGTACAGTAAGATGGTCCTGGATTTTTCCGGTAACTATTCATAGGAGACTCGAAAAAGATGATCTGTCAGGAACGAATCCACAGATGTAATCGACGTCATATGTCAGTCGCAGGAAGCGCATTCCAAAGTGAAGGGTTTGCGCGAGTTGCAGCTATATTGGTGGACAAAAGTCGTCCTTAGAGCTGTCTTATTGTAGACAAGGTACAGCAGGCCACTGGCCCATTGTATTTGCAAAAAAGACAACGCCGCCGTCTAGGGATCGAGCAAGAAGGATGGAATAGCTTTAACAGACATGCTAGGGTTGTACCAATAAGAGAAAATGAAAGGGAAAATGCCAAAGGACGCGCGTTCAAGCAGGATAAGGCAGTCAATGTAGCACGACATCATCACTAGAGTGATGTATCATGTGTGTCTTGCGTGTCATCATACAGCAATCATTGTGGCTGGCGAACGAAGAACCATCTGGAATTTATCAATTCACGCCAATGGAATATCACCAAAAAGTGAGCCAAAGTAGTCAAGCTTGGAGCAAACCGTAAAAGAGGATGCTAAGTCAAGTGGTAGCCGAATGACTGAGCCGGCTGAAATGACAGAAACAACTGCAACAAAGGGAGTTGACAAATTCTGTCAGGGTCCATACATATTGTACGCACGCACTGAAGGGGGTGGGGTGGTTGGATTTAGGAGATTTTGTGTGCGGATGCGTACAGTGAGGGGAGGGGTCTCGACTGAATGCGCACTTATGCACCATTTTATATATAGCCTACAATTAAAAACCCGCTCAAGTAGAAAACTGGTTATTCACAGGCATTTGATTTGAACACAATCACGGGCAAAGAAAGGGTCACGAGAATTGTTCTCACGGTTAGTAAATAAGTGGCCGGCAGACCTGACGGAGGTGGAGAGCTTATGGGGATGGGGGTGTATTTGGCTAAAAATTAAATTTGTCAACCAAGGTGGTGGGTAGAGCAGCTAATTTGTACATGTACATACGCATAGGGGAGGGGTCAAAAATGTACGGGGTGCAGCAGAGGGAGAGGGCAGGGGCGTAAACCCGGCGTCAACATTGAGGGATAGAATAATATATATATATATATTTTAAAAGTTGACCCTCAGGAATATAACCCCCATTTTTAGGGGATATTGCATATTATGGTGGGGACTTTAAATCATCCATGAAATACGTTAAGGGGTCCAAAAAGTCTTGACAAGCAAAAGAAAGTCATCCTTATATTTTTCCCTCTCCAAATACCCCGACAAACAAAAAGGTCATCCGAATTGAGTGAATGCGGTCGGTTTCGACAAAAACAAACATTTGGATGCTCGCGTTGGCGTAATCGTGGCATCAACATCATGGGGACAACAATCGTTTACCATAAGCACAAAACATTGGGGGGATAACTGGTACTCTGTTCCCTCCTACCAATTATTGGGAGACCGTCCCCCGTGGTTTACGCCCTTGGGAGAGGGGTATGAAAATTTGCCTTTGTTGCGTATGTACTATATGAATGAACCCTAAAGGTTAACTCAGTATCAAGAATTAGGCTAAGACCTTAAAGACCACTGACAGAAGAGGAGAAAGTGAGGTCAGGGAAGGCTGACTGCAAAGAGCCATGGTCGATTTTTGAGAGTTGGGCTAGAGTACTATATCAGATGAGTTGAGTTTAGCTGGATTATTGCATTCAGAATGATAAGATTTCAACCAGGCAAAGGAGGCACCAGGTACACCAAAAGAGATGAAGAGACGGTCTAGAAGAATATTGTGGTCAACCGCAGTGGCGTCCTAAGAAGTTTGGGGCCGTAGGCATTTTTGTAAAAGTAGTAGTAGTGATAACTTTTTTGCTTATTCTAGTTTTGGAGGGAAATTGATAAAAATCAACCAAGATAAAGCGACAACAAATTAGTTTTTCATCGCCCGCAGGGCCCCTCATATATCGCAGGGCCCTAGGCACCTGCCTATAATGTCTATGCCTTAAAACGGCCCTGGTCAACCGTATTCAAAGCTGCACTGACATAAAATAAGGCAAGAAGAGCTGACTTATCACTGGTCACAGTGGTCAGAGGCCTCATAGATATCAGAGAGAAATTGGATGAGAAGCGTCTCAGTGAAATGGAAGGCGCAAAAGGCTGGTCGATATTAAGTTAAACGGCTTCAAGCTAAAGAAGCAGGTGAATTGTGACAACCATATCAAAGACCTTAGACCAGTGGCGGTTCCACCATGTTGATGACTGGGGATGCATCCACCCACCGGGGTTCCGGATGACCTTTTTTGCTTGTCAACCTATTTTCCGGTGAGTTTTAAAAAAATAGTAAAAATACTGCGAATTACCTTCTTTTTTAGCTTGTCGACCTTTTTCGCAAGGTTTATTAACCCCTTAACTGGGGACCCCGGATATATGCGTCTATTTTACATTGAGTTACAGTTAAATACACGGTTAAGGGGTTAACATTTAGTGGGCAAACAATGATCTTTTTCTCGTTTCTTTTCTTTTTCTTCTTCACTTTGCATCCCCAACACCAACTTCAATCGTCATTTCTTGTTTAAACCTGTAAATTTTTACTGTTATTATAACTGAAATCATTTTGTTTTCTTACCATGGGACCACTATGGTCCCTCTTGACTTTAGTCAACAGCCAGTTTTTCAACATATTGTGGGCCTAAAGACTGTTTAATGTATGTCTGTTAAAATTTATTCATAATCTTTCCATACTAAAAGGCTCTTTCAATCATTTTTGTTTTCTTACCATGTTATATGACTTGGATCTTAGGATTGAGTTTTGATCCAGTCTTGACCTTAAATGTTTATACAACCAGTATTATTGATTATTATGATTATGTTACATTGCTTAATGTTAATGGTAATTGCGTGTATGAAGTTGAAAAAATAAACGATGTTTTCAATTCAATTCAATTCAAAAATTCAAATTCAACTTCCTATAAATTTTTTCATCCCTCCCACCAAGAATTCCTGGAACCCCCACTGCCTTAGACAGAAAACTGAGGTTTGAGATAGCACGATAATTTGGAATAATGAGACTCGTCAGGACCTACTTGCTTATTAAGCTTAGGCAAGCATCTCTACTTGCACAAGCCTAAGCAAGTAACCTACATCTCAGTTCTGTGCTGGGAACCAAAGAGAGAGAGGAACGTGCTCTGCAAAAACTTATAAAATTTACTTTGCAATAGAGGAATGGTCTTTTTAACAACTTAGCAGTCAGCAAATTATTTATCTCGACGACGTGTTCCAAAATGCTCTTTTACTGCACCGTTTACCAACAAATTTCTCAACAAAAGCTTTCTTTTCATTTAGAATTTGAGGGTGACCGGAAGATTCGGTACCGGAAGATTCGGGACGGAAAATTAGGGACGGAAAATTCGGTACCGGAAAATTTGGTACCGGTCATGGAAGATTCGGTACCGAATTTCCAGGACGGCAAATTCGCGACGGAAATATCGATAACGGCCCACATGGGGGCCCGATAGAGTTAGGGTTAGGATTAATGTTAGTGTTAGGGTTTGGTGGTGAGGTATCATTTGATCTGTATGTAGAACATATACCGATTTATCTGGTACCGAATTATTCGGTACCGAATTATCCGGTACCGAATCTTTCACGAGTAAAATTTTGGTGCCGAATTATCCAGTACCGAATGTTCCGGTACCGAATGTTCCGGGAACCAGAATTGAGTTATTCTTGAATTTTTAGTAAATGAACGACTGTTGGTGCCTTCAATATTTCATTTCCTTACACATAGAAAATTAGAATTGTACTCATTCACACCCGAGTCTGACGGATGAGTCCATGGAGCAAGCGCAATCGAAACCTTTATCTGCAGTTAACGCATGATGAAGACTATGGTGTCGCTATAAAAGCATGCAACCCTCCGCATGTTGATCAATATTTATAATGATCCCCTTGTTACGGAAGGTTGGCCATCTCTGCTATAGGTGAATGATCGTCATTTCATTATTGAATATTTATTGTCTGCCAGTGCTGGGGAGTATTTCAAATCAATGTATTTGAAATACGTATTTGAAATATTCTGAAGAATTTTGTATTTGTATTTAAAATACACCAAACGCAAAGTATTTTTGTATTTTATAAGAAATACTTTTTTCAAGTATTTTGTATTTCATTTACATGCAAAATGCATGTACAAAATACTACAGAATTTAAATTCACAATTTTTCCATACAGCCTTCTCGTGGTAAGTTAAACATCACATCAGCAATTCAGCATTCTGAACGGGCAGCACCGTTAGGCCTACTTACTTGCAAAATTTGTGCAGACAGATTATGATATATATTCCTTGCTTTGTTGATGTCATCATTTGATCAATCTTTGCAAGATAGATACTGAAAATAAACTAAGTTCTAGTAATGGCAAAGTACCAGTTATTTTAGATGGTACTTTCTTCACGATTGTGAATGTAGATGGCGACAAATCAACCTTGTATTGACATTTGAACATGACAACGTTGCCTTTGTTTGGCCTTAAGTTAAGTACTGTATTGTCTGGTTTCTGTGGTACGTGAATGTATTTGTAAACAAATACAAAATACTGCAATGTACTTACAGTTACAAACAAATACAAAATACTGCAATGTACTTAAGTATTTGTATTTGAAATACTGCTCGAGAAATGTATTTAGTATTTGTATTTCAAATACCGGTACTTCCATGTCTTGCATTTAGTATTTGGGATTTAAATACTTTGAAAATGTGTTTTACCCAGCATTGCTGTCTGCTTCTTGCCAACTTATTTTCTAGGGCGGTGATGATGGTCCTATGCACTGCCCTCTGTCAGGTCAGACTGTAGTAGCCGGAATTCTGTCGTGGGGCATCAGCAGTGGAGGCTCCTGTTTACCCTCGTATCCTACTGTGTTTACAAGAACGTCGTCTTATTTGGGCTGGATCGCCGACAACACTCCATAAACGTTTCCACATAACAATGTAAAATGACAAAATAATTATTATAAACGAAGCGAGGTACACATTTGAAATTTTCATAAACACATCATAAATAAAATTTTAAAAATCATAATGGTATAATAAAATCATACACTTTCCATAATTGTGAAATTAAAGAAATCCATATCTATCAGTTGATATGCGTTCATTTACTGATTCCAATCGCTATATTTAAAAGTTCGGTTTCATCTGTAGGAGGTAGTCATGAAACATATCAACCATCCAACATAATCTTTTAGATTCTTCATCTTCTAGCGCGTGCCTTTCTTTTGCAGCCATTCAACAGCGTCAGGTTGAGCCTGATGCAGAGTTTCGAGTCTTCCTTCTTTGAATCTGGTGAGGTGGCAGTCATTGACTATATGGTTCTGTCGCATAGTCAATTCGGGTCGTCTCTGGCTCCCCATCATAGCGGTGCACCGGCCATGGACTGTTTGATAGCGATTGACCTAATCACAACCAAACAGCGTACTAGGTCAAAGCCGGGTTGGCGCTTGCAGGGGTCTGTGATGAGGTGCTTGTTCATTACCTTAGTAGACTGCCAACTCTGTCTCCAAAAGTCTGGTACAGGTAAATTCAGAACAGCCGTGGGAAACCAGATTGGATGATGAGATGTGAGACGTTGGACAGGGTGGTTGAAGATATCCGCGTATATTATTATTATTCCAGGACAATTTATATAGCGCTGTATGCAGGGTTTAAAATCCAAAATCAAAAGCGCTTTGACAACGCTGACATGTCAATGAAGGTCAGAAGGTGGCGATGTTAAAATCCACTGTGATGATGGAAAGAACTTTGCTGCCGTGAAGAAGTCCGGTGCAGAGTCCTTTAAAAGCGGTCCTTCAAAGAAACTGTAGCCCCATTGACATGCCAACGAGGAACGGAATCTGATGTAAGAGTCCGCGAGTTGATAGTAGGAGTTATCCACGCAGATGTAAACACCGGTGGGTTCCTAAAGAAGCGGTCGTCCGTAAGAAGATAGTTCCGTCGTCGAAATCGGCAAATCCGACGAATATGGAAAATCCGACTACGTCCAGAACGACAGTCAACCGAAAATTCGCTGAATTTTCACGCAGCAGGCACTAAATTAATAATGACTGACATTGGCGCACACTCGACGGAAAGCGACCGACTTGAACTTCCAGACCGACGTGGAAGGTAGAAGACGGCACGAGACACGTCGGAACCGAAGAGCGGAACGCAGTCCTCACGTAGATGGAGACTCCAGCGACGTCCAGAACGCAGTCGATCACAGCTGCCTAGCGCTCCAACAATAGCTAACATGGCGGCGTCCAGGCCGCAGCGGTGAGACCGACTGGATACTTCCAGAACGACGCGAAACAGAAGAGGACGGCTAAAACTCCTCAGCAAACCGACCAACGAGAAGCAGTCCTCACGCCTGGCGCAAAATTCACGGACAGAGCGTCAGCAAATAGCGAGAAACGACAGCGAAACGAGGCACACACAACATGTGCAGGCTGCCAGAGATAGGCGCCAAAAATAGAATTAGCATTGCGCCAAAAATATATAGATAGGCGCCAAAAATAGAATATTGGTAGGTCCGGTCGAGCATTAATGCGGGCAGCGAGCTTAGAGGCTTCAGCTGCACGACGAATAGCTTGCTAAGGACTGGCAGCCAGGGAAGTGGGGTGAAACGGATGGTTTCAGAGATTATCCTCATGTAGGAACTCAATTTGGAGTCGACCAAGCGAACGTGAGGGCATTAATGGCACCGCACTGGGTCACAGCATACTTCGATAGACTAGCAGACCAGTGCTGATGTTCGTAATGTGGAATCGCTCGCGCCACATGTGGATCTGGACAGTCTTGCAATGATGTTGTTATTCGAGCCCACCTTTGCTACAGGTTTTATGAGATGCTCGTTAATGACAGAGTGCGGTCGAGAGTGACGCCAGATTCTAGTACCGTCAATTCAAACGTTGAGCTCGCGCGTGGCCGAGGCGTGGTGTAGATGGAAGACAGATGATACTGTTTTTGCCACGCTGGGAGTTAGTTGCCATTTTGCAATAGTCAGAAAGAAGTGACATGTTTCTGGGTAGAATATCCTCGAGTTTATCAAACTTTGTTGCGTTGCGGAGTTGAGCAGCAGATGCCGTCAGCGTAGATAAATATCCTTGAGAAAGTTTCCGGGAGATCATTGATGTAGATATTGAACATTGTGGAGGCCAGTACAGAGCCAGTAGCGTCATTTCACATTTTTCTTGGGAGAGCGAGATAATTTTTTGTCAATTTTTTGCAATTTTTTGACAAAATTTTGTCAAATTTAGGGCAATTTTGCAAATTTTGGGCACTTTTTGGGTCACTTTTGGCAAATTTGCAGTGTTTTGATATTTTTGGCAAATTTTTGTCAATTTGTGCGATTTTTTCACATTAATACATTATAAGTTATTTTTTCATTTCTTTGGAAGGGGCACAGCCCCTCTGCCACCTCAAATGACGCCCCTGTACAGAGCCCTGAGGGAGGCCATTTGAGAGAGGTCTCCGTCTGCTTGTTTTGTCGCCCAAATGCACACTGAATCTTCTGCTCTGGTCCATGGGGAGAGAAACGATATAGCTCTTGCCACCCATGGGGAAGGGCATCTTGATATCTTAACTAATAGATTAATAGATAGCGATGCGAGACCGTGACGTACGCTGCTGTAAGATCGACAAAGACAGCACCTGTCTTTAAATTCTTCCTGAATCCATTTTCGATGTGCGTTGAAAGAGCCAGGACCTGTTCGCAGGAAGCTTTTCCTGGGCGGAAACCAGCTCGGTTGGGTGTTAGGAGATATTCGGAGATAAGATATTCGTGACAGCAGCAACCTCTCGGGGAGTTAGTAACACACGGAAAGGAAAGGTACTGGTTTATAGCTGACGGCCTGTGTTGGATCTTTCTTTAGTTTCAGAACGGCTATTATCTTCGCACGACGCCAGATTTTGGGCATAGATTCGGACTCGATGGTGTGCGATAGAAATACAGTGAGCCACTTCTTGGTCATGGGGCCCAGGTTGAGGATAAGTTCTGGGATGATATAGTCGTAGCCAGCAGCCATTCCCGGGTTGACCCTCTTCAAGGCATCTTTCAATTCAGTCAATGTAAAGGGAGAACGAAGGTTTTGGAACTGGACTAGATAGCCGGAATTGGAATTTCCACGCGTAGGAAATTTCTCTTTTCCAGTCTGGGTCGATCCTGGTTCGTCCAACTTGAGTTGGGTGGCTGGCCACTACTGAATTTGGAGATACGGGATTGTTGGAGACGGGAGTTGGTTGGCTGCCGACACCAAGTCGATGAAGGAGCTTCCAGGCCTTCCTGCTAGAATGGGTGAAATTCAGGCTTTCCGTGAGTTCAGCCAGCCAGCTGGCTACAGCTCACGTCTACAACGTCGCATATGTTATTATATTTTAAGTAATATTATATTTTAAGTAATAACATACTGACAATAGGTATTGAGTAAAGTGTATTAGTGTAATTTGCATATTGCGTTCATTTTGTCACACAGTTATATGACACTGCATTCATTTTATTTACTGAAAATATAAAGGAAATTCAATGACATCATCTGACGTCATCAGTAAAGTAGCAAACATAATCAAACGTAAAATCATTGTAATGGTGTCCTGCAGTGATAATGTTCCTTTGGTAAATCGTTTCGTTGTTTAACTTCAGCTCCAATGCCTTCTCATAGCTAAACTATATCTACTAAATAATTTAAACAGGCTCAACAAGTCTTCTAGTCCTTGTCCGACAATCATGTAGGCTTAGGATAGCTGACTAGCTGTGTTACACAATGTTACCAATCAGTAGTCCAGTACCCCCAGAATGAACCCGGGCCTACTATTTGCCAAGTAGATTACCATGATTCCTAAGTCCTAGATCTGTCCTAATCTACCGGTAAAAATGTGCCTCTGAAAAAATTCTTGTCAGCATATGACATGTTTAAAAATGTGCTTTGCTTTCATTAATACATTAATGTTGCTGCCTCTCTATAATCTCTAGGAACGGATACGGGTATACGGGTACGGGTACAGGGATATACGGACATTCTCCCCTGGACATAATCTTCCCGGACATTATCCCCCGGATATTATCCCCGGACATATTTTCCCCGGCAAAGAAGTAATAGATCTTAATTTTAAAAGGTACTTATCGTTTATCTGATGTCATGGCTGCCGTCAGTATCGTTTAGGGTCAATGTTTAGTGTCTGGTTTATGGTGTGGGTAATGATTATAGTCAAAGTCCATAGAGAAAGCAAAGGGGGATTATGTTCGGCTGGGTCATTCCAACGGGTGTACCGGAGAGGATAATGTTCGGGGGGATTATGTTCAGGGGTGAGAATGTCCTACAATCGGTAGAGGTCCTTGTGAGGGGTAAACAAAACAAACTAGGTCTAAAATTATAGGCGGCGCACTCCTATCGGCCCCGCCGGCCTAGACCGGGGTACTTTTTAGGAAGCAAGAACTGAAGAATTGTAATTCTTTAAGTTGTTTGATTAAATTTTCATTTCGAATTAAAAGGGAGCTGCTGTCGTGGGAGGACGAATGCGCTGCCGAATAAGGCTTTATAGTCGTAGCAAGATCAGATAAGATCAGATAGGCATATCATATACTCATTTAACCCGAAGGTGTCAAACACGGTAGTCATTGGCTAAACTATATCTACTAAATAATATAAACAGGCTCAACAAGTCTTCTAGTCCTTGTCCGACATTCATGTAGGCTTAGGATAGCTGACTAGCTGTGTTACACAATGTTACCAATCAGTAGTCCAGTACCCACAGAAAGAACCCGGGCCTACTATTTGCCAAGTAGATAACCCTGATTTCTAAGTCCTAGATCTGTCGTAATCTAAAAATGTGCCTCTTAAAAAATTCTTGTCAGCACATGACATGTTTAAAAATGTGCTTTGCTTTCATTAATACATTAATGTTGCTGCCTCTCTATAATCTCTATAGGAACGGATACGGGTATACGGGTACGGGTACAGGGATATAAGGACGTTCTCTCCCTGGACATAATCCCCCCGGACATTATTTCCCGGACATATTTTTCCCGGCAAAGAAGTAAGTTTAGGGTTAATGTTTAGTGTTTGGTTTATGGTGTGGGTAATGATTATAGTCAAAGTCCATAGAGAAACAAAAGGGGGATTATATCCGGCTGTGTCATTTCAAAGGGAGTACCGGGGGGATAATGTCCGGGGGATTATGTCCAGGGGCAGAATGTCCTACAATCATTAAACCTAACCTCGTCTACCAAAGTGTATGATTTTATGTTCAAAATGCACTGAAACTCACCTGCGAGCATCTATTGACTTCAAAAACTCCGGACCCTAGGTCCGTAGGAAGTGGGGATGTCGGAAGTGCGACTGCACACCCTAAAAAAAATTAGGGGGCCGCAACCCCTCGAAGGTGGGTTGACGACCTTTTTTGCTTGTGAGGTTTGCTTTCTGTGGTAAAAGGAAGTTGCCCCTTAAAAATTTCCCTTCCCCGCTAAAAATTCGTTCAGACCGGACCCACGTTTAGAGGTGAGGAGGAAAGGACAGGGAAGGAGGGAATTGCTTCCAGTAGCCAAGAGGAGATTGGCGCCCCTGCTGTACGCTACTATCCACTGATTCAGGGGTAGTGATTGTAGTCGGTCTGCATGCTTCTATATAAGTTACACTAAAGTAAACGATTTGTTAACTTAATTTGTAGTCGTCTATAGAGTTTCGGCCTTATTGAATTTTAAACTAATTTGTCAGCAATTTGTTACTTAGGTGCCTGATTTTAATTGGTCGTTAAATTTTCCAGCTGAACTGAGGTTTTTACAAAATATATTATATAAATGTGGCAACAAAATGCAGACAAATGCCGAAGGTGTGGGTGCCGATCCCCTAACGCCCCAGTGACTAGGCCTACTTGGGGGCTGTCCATTAATTACGTCAGCAATTTAGGGTGGAGGGGGTTTGAAAAAGTTTGACAGTTTTTGAGAGGAGGGATCAAGAGAAGTTGACGTCAACAATTTCACTTTTTACAAATAGTCAAAAACTAGAAAATTTCATGGAATACTACTTATTACAATGGAAAAAAGCATGGCAAAAAAGGTCATAACCATCACATTTTGACACTCGACGAGCAAAAAAGGGAAAAATGGTCATCACCGCAAAAAATAATAACCTTGCTATTGGGACCTGTCATTGATCTTGGAGAGAGAGTAAAAGTTTTAGACGTAATTATGGGGGGGCAACTGAAAGTTGACAGTTGTTGACAAGGGGAGGGGTCAAAAATTTTCCCAAAATTGTTGACATAATTAATGGACAGCCCCTTACCTGGTGTTTGTGTGAACACCCTCGGCTGTCTTCCTCAGCCAAAATTAGGTTTATCGAGGCCTACATTACAGTAGGTAGCATATAAAACACGAAAGAAAAGTTTTTCTCCACAGATGTTTTCGTTCTCACTGCAGGAAAAAACGCGGACAAAATTTGAATATAAAAAGACTCCAATGACTTGCCACAGACGCGTCTATCATTAGGCCTACTGGCCTATCAATTCTCACTACTGTACAGGAATAACACGAACGAAATTTATATACAAAAATAGAGGACAATGATTTGCCACTGAAGCGTCTGCCATTACTGGCCTCCCAACTATCGGCTTTATCTTCGAGGACCGCCGGCTATATCCGGCCGTTCCCGCCAACTAGATCTCGGAAATTCAAGCAGAAGTTAAATTGAGCCAGATATTGCCGGATCTCCTATCCGGGACGTCTGGGAAGAGATCCGGTACTGCTGGCATGAGATCCGGAACTTCTGGCATCAGATCCGGGACGTACTTTTTATTCTTTGTGATCTTTTATTGTTTACTTTTGCACTTTGCATACACGGGAAAGAAAAGAAAACGTGAACTAAATCTATAATATTAAAATCCTTATTCTGTATTTCTGTTACCTTAAAGCGTTCTCATTGGTTGACTATTGGTAGACGGTTTAGTCCTTACGTCGCGATGCGTTGGTGGGCGATGTTCGAAGACGACGTTGCTATTGGTAACAATTGTTCGTAGTTTAGCACGGTTTAGTCGAGTCATTGCAGCGTCAGAGGGGCGGGCGTGCGACGACGTTGCTATTGGTAACAATTGTTCGTAGCTTGACGAAGCAGCGTCAGAGGGGTGGACGTGCGACGACGTTGCTATTAGTAACAATTGTTCGTAGCTTGAGGAAGTTGCGCAATTTTAACGTACATTTTAACGTACACAAAAAATACGTGTACAGCGTCACAAATGGTCACAGTTGCGTGATTTTAACGTACATAGGCCTAATTATTACGTGGCGCAGAGCTTGGCTAGGTGGCGTATGTACAGTACATCATTGAAATGTTGTTCAGCATGAATTCAATGATTGGGTATTAGGTATAGGTATTGGATTAGTATTATCCTGCACTGCGAGCGAAGCGAGCATCTTTCTAGTGTTCGCTTAAAATGAATAAAAAAGTTGTGAAGAAATTTTGTGTCCGGAGGAATAGTAAGGAGATCCGGTGTCGTACAAATTCATGTCTCCCATAAAATTATTTCCTGGTCAAATTTTGATAGGTCGGCAGATAGCCGGTCAATCAAGATAAGAACCGATCTCCCATAGCAACAAATATCATAATTTTTCCTCCTTGGGAATTCTTTGCAGACAACCAATGGCAATAGTTGAGGCAATTACATGGGTGGAAATAAGGCGTAGCACGTGTGGCGTCACAAGTTTGTCTGGTCACGAGACCTTTGATTTGACGCTGATTTTATTTCCAACCAATCCTATACACAGGTATAGATAGATAGGAAATGAATTTATTACCTGCTGTAATTTTATTTCTGACCAACCGTAGGCTCTATAGTTGTGTGTAGATAGGTAGGAAATAAATTTATTACGCATGGGAAATGATTTGATTTCCAATTAATGCTATACACAGGTATAGATAGGTGGGATATAAATTTTATTACCCAGAGGCTATAAGCCTAATTTTATTTCGAGCCAACACTATAGCCACAGGTATAGATAAACAGGTAGACTAGGAAATACATTTATTACCCACCATAATTTTATTTCCCACCAAAAGTAGGCTATATAGTTATGTGTAGGAAATAAATTTATTACTTGCTCCCAACAGTATGCTATATAGCTATTTGTAGATAGTATGTTGATAGGAGGGAATAAATTCATACAGAAATAAATTTGTACGTATGCCGCACTATAGCAGCACAAGAGGGCTGAAGAGGCCATAAATGCAAATTGAAAAGAATGAAAGAAAATTTCTAGCGCAAGAGCTGTAGAGAAATTAAACAGCTTGGATGAGGTGGCAGTGACAGCTGAAACAGTAAACGGATTCAAAGGCTATCTCGGAAAATTGAATGTGAAGAGTTACTACAGTGGCTTTCACACAGGCTTACTTAGCCTCCTAAGCCACTTAAAGTCACATTATAATTCAACTCTAGTACATATTTCTAAATGATCTCGCAGGACGCATGGAATCCGGTGGCTGGCTGCATGCGTCCCGCGGGCCGTAGTTTGCCCACCCCTGATCTATAAGACTATAAGGATATCTCTCGAATATTTTCACACATGAACATGCGTTGTTTTGAAACTCCAACATCGTTTTTATTTGTTCGAAACCTCCGATAATCTTTTTATTTTCTGGGTTCAGCGGTGGACGCGATTCTGCGTAGCACATCACAAGAGGCGCTAAGTAACAGGCAAGAGGCACCACGGACAAGATCACGACTATGATTTTTTACTGAAGCGACCATCGACTGGTGCTGATGTAGTACCAACAATGGCGCTAAAGAAGTTTTACTACTACTACGTATATTATGACACTTGCAAAATGCTACGAAAATTGTTAGACTGATTGGTTATTTTAAAATTAGTGTCTTTGTCTGATGAAAATAGTTGTCATTGTTCTTTAAATGTTTCGACCATCAGTTTCTCGAAATGATTAAATGTTGCCAAAATTTTTTCTGTCATTATTGCTTTAACGGTGGGAGCATTTTGATCTTCCAAAAGCTGTTTGATTTGCCTTTTCAACAGTGTTGTCGGTAGATTTCTGTTGGTCCTTGTCTACGTTTCCTGATTATTAATATTTTTGTTTTTTCAGTCAATTTTAAGATCACTATTTTGAACCACTTGCCTGTCATCTCTCTTCCAAATAGTGACATTCTCTTATATGAAGATAGACAAATGCTCTAAACAAACATATTTACAAGTAATGAATAATTCAAAATACTGACGTTAGACACACCGACACATTTGTCGATTGCTACAGTGCTCCATTTTATCAAGGACAGTCATTCAAATTGAGAGCGAGAGATATAAAGACAGAGGGAGAGAGGAAATTGACTCGTTTTAATTGTCACGTCGACATCCTACTGATTTCATAATTATCTAGATCAATCAGCAATATGTACAACTTTGTTGCATTCTTCATTTCATTTTCAGGCCTTGGTAAGTTGTCAGTAAATTGTGAATAACGATGAATTCATGTTGGACTATCTCGTCGTGGGTCATAATTCAGTAGGCCTATGTACTGAATGTCCAATTCTATAGTAATAGGTAAAACGGTGCGGCCAGTGATTTGGGTGCGCACTTGAGAACTATTTTTACTGGATAATATTCGTATAAAAATTGTCAGAGGCATGGTTATTCTATTCGTTCTATTAGTTTCCACCTGCTTTGTTGATCTGATCAGACAAGACCATATGAGACCTACTTTAACATATCTCAGTTCAATAGTTATTTCATTAGTAATGGTGTACGACATATATCTGATGTGGCTTAACCATGTCGATAATTTATGTGTACATTTAAAGTCGGAGCCCGACCACGTGGCATAGCGTCAAAGCCAGCTCTAGCTTCTGATCTGATTCCGTTGCTTGCCGGCGGAGTCGAAGTCACTCCCGGAGAGTTTCCGTGGTTTCTTATGACACAAAGAGGAGGTTCCTACAGCTGCCCAGCTGCCCTTCTCACTCCGAATTCTGCTCTTATCGCCGCTCACTGCGTTGACGGAAGGTAAACATTGAACTATTCGAAACATGACAGACGTTTAAAGGTTCGGCTCCATTAGAAGATACAGTATGTTGCGAGGATATATCCCCTTACGAGTCCATTACTTTGTTCCTGGACGGGAAGCGAATGGACCTTAGGATATGGCAAAGATGGCGACGACAGCATTTTTGCAACTGGGACGTTGATGTGCGTTTTAAAAGCTGTGTTTTCGATTGGAAGGAAGTGTCGCAAGCGCAGAAAGTTTTGGTCAGACCGTTGCATTGCACGTGCACCTGGCTGAAGGCTATAGAAACGGATATCAGCGCCGCCCTATGAGCCCGTGAGGCTCGGGAAGAACTTTGACTTTTTTACTATCACCACGTGGCCGTAGTTCCTTTAACCCCTTAACTGGGTATTTAACTGTAACTCAATGTAAAATGGAAGGATTTATCCGGGGTCCCCAGTTAAGGGGTTAATATCGCTCAGTAGCGATACGCGAAAGTGTTCTACACGAACAAAACTAGAGCAAAAATATTATTATTATTGCATTTATGAACTCATAACAATGCTTTTCCCGTATCCTGACTCCTTTCGGCTGCAGAACACCTTAGAGCTGGAATAAAATTGGCTTTTCATCAAAAAATTTCACTTGGTCGCACAACTACTATAGATTTTCGAAGAACCAATTTATATTGTATGGATCAACCTCCCCGACAATGTTACGAAAGGGAACCCTTGTAGCATTATTAAAGCGAAACTCAAGACCCACTTATTTCGCATTTAATTCAAGAGACGATCGTTGAACTTCAAGTGTCCTTGAATTTGGACATCGTCATACCAACAGCACTATAAGTTGTCTCGATAATAATAATAATAATAATAATAATAATAATAATAATAATAATAATAATAATAATAATGACGCATGCCTTCGTCTTTTAAACGCTAAACTATTTTAAATAAATCTTGTTTTCTTTTCAGTCTTCCATCTTCGTTAGGAGTCTTGTGTGGAATTCACGATCGTTTAGATCTCTCGAATGTTCAGCAGGCAGAGGTCGTCAGTTATAGTATGGTAAGTGAACATAGCGTCAGATTGTTTTGTATGCCATGACATCTACGCCATTTGGACTCATCACTTATTGAGCGCTTAATGCTGGCGTATTGTTTCATCAGAGACTGGTGCACTGCGCTAAGCTTTCGCTGCGCCAAAGAAATGTCGTTTTACTTACTTACTTGTGTGGAATGTCTCAAACAGTTACGACATAGATATTTTTGACACACGCCACAAACATGTCAACAAACTAACTACTTTAAATTGCTTCTTAGACTTAATTGGTCGAATAAGACTGCTGTCTCCATATGCGGAACTTCGGAAGGGTATTTAAAATTCGAATGCCAGAACAACCGCCAATCTGACCAACAAATAGACATATTTTGGCAGTAAAACTCGTGAAACAACCCGTTTTCCTCACGTTTTTAGAAGCGAAACCATGTTTGCTTCCATTGGAATAACCTACACGATAAGAATAAGGGTCTATATTTAAAACTTAGTGCGTTATTGCTTTGCGGTCGAAAATGACTGTAATGGGATGCGGAAGCAAGGGCGTCCGCAGTCATTTTTCCAGGGAGGGTGCAAAACAGGGTCTTTTGACGAAAGAAATGAAAACATTTCCAGGGCGTTGCAAAACAAGGTTTTGTGATGAAAGAAACAAGTCATTTTACTTTTTTCAGAACTCCACAATTTTCAGGAAGGATATTGCACCTCTTGCACACCCTCCGGGCGACCATTTGCTGAAAAGTTAACTTAAGTAGTAGCTAATTACGGAATATAGGCTCTTTGTGTCCCAGTGTTGTTTCAGTTATTTATTATTTTTCAGTTATAGTTACAGTTAGAGTTATTGAAATTATTTTTAAGTTATAGTTAGAGTTAAAGTTATTATAATTTTTCAGTTACAGTTTCAGTTACAGTTATTTATTTTTCAGTTATTTTCAGTTAATTGCCATTGAACACATTAATGAAATTTCGACGTTTTTTCTTAATACACAATCGGTATTGCATAGTATGCGCACCAGTAGTTTGCGCACCGGTAGTTTACGCACCCGTTGTTTGCGCACCTGTAGTATGCGCACCAAGTTAAGTTTCAACGGTTAATAACATAACGCGCCAGGGGAAATTTGTTATGAAGTGTGACGAGGACAAGAAGAAATGAAGGCACGGGCAACTACCACCCCCACTCCCCTCCTGGTCCCCCAAAGATATCTCATTATTGGGTTATGGTTATTTATGACATTTATGGACGACCCCTAAGCCAGAGACCAGCGGTCAAGCTATAAAGAAAAGGCTATAAAGGAATGCAAGGTATTTGTTCGCATTATTATTAACCATTGAAACTTAACTTGGGGCGCAATTATACAATTATTTTTTCAGTTATTTTAACTATTTCAGTTATTTATTTTTCAGTTACAGTTAGCCTACAGTTATTGACATTTTTTAGTTACAGTTTCAGTTACAGTTAACTGATTTGTTATTTTTTAGTTAACTGATATTTCAGTTACAGTTAAAATTAACTGAAACAACACTGAACCAATGCATCAGCCGATGGTTCACCAAATCCAAACCGAATTAGAACAAGGTGAAGCCGGGAAAGCATTGAAGGGCTTTAATACAGAATCCAACTGTGGTAAAAGGTGCACAACGATCATCGGCTCTGCTGAAATAGATATGGTTGATAACCACCCCTTAAGCGGTGCGAAGGTTAAAAATACCAAAACCAATCATACAAGGTGTGTTTTATCAGACTCTTTGTTTTGGGAGGATTGACTTGGCTGGAGGGGAAGAGATACAGTCGTTGCAAAAAGTTTTGTCAGTGCTAGGATTTTTTGGAGGGTGGAGGCGGTTAGTGGTTTGGGATTTTCCCTATCAGGCCTGTATAAAACACTGCATTCAAGTTTCTTATTGCACTTATTGTATTGTCATTCGATATGCTGATATTTTTCATCCAGTTAAATAGGCTAAAAGTAATTTTTGAGGCAATCGAATTGAATTTATATCTTGTTAAAAGCACGAATCCTACAATATTGGAGCGGGAACATTTGCGAATGATATTGCAATCATTACACTGGCCTCTAATTTGGATACGTCGGTTTCAAATTGCCAACTGATGACTCTTCCACCCGACAATAGCGAGCAATTCGTTGGAACCACCTGCGCTATCACCGGATGGGAAACTCGATGTGAGTTGAAATCAGTAGAAATACAACACAACAAGATGAAACTTTTAGTTAGAAAAAATTTGCATTACACACACTGTTTAAAAGGAATTATGCAATGCGCGATAAATTTTAAGTAGGCTTTTTAAAACAACAATTGCTAGGATTTTACCTTAAATGGTGTCAGCAATAGGCTGACGCTGTCTTATAACACTGAGTAACAAAAAAAATTTTTTTTTCATTAACTGATAAAAATTGTGGTGATTTAATACAATTCGACTATGCTGAATCAAATATAACTCCAAAATCTTCTATCACGTCAGAATTTTTAGTTATCAAACCTACTATAACTGAAGCACGTCATTATAGCTAATAGCTACTATTTGCTTTCTTTCTTTGCAGGAAACACTATCGACCTCAACAACTTTATGCTGCTGTCTTGCTCCAACAGCCAACAGAAATCACATTATTAGTTGGACTATAGAGCACTTGGTACCACTGTTCCATGACCATTTTTATGATGAAACCGTTCCCTGTGCTTTCGCTGACATCGCCCGGGTTCTTTGAGGTAAGGAATTTGATTTAGCTCCCATTTTGGTAGTCACTGATCAACCAGCTCCTTATAGTTGCACGCCTTCCTTTTCCAAGAAATCCACCAACCACGTTTTTGAATGATTTTGGTTTATTGATGTCAACTTTGTTAACTTGTTCAAGTATCACCTGTCTGATCTGTTATATTGGCCTCACTGATCTCTGAAATGTACTCCTCAAGAAACGAAAGCCAAACCAAAGGCGACTTTCTTCAAAAAACATGTGGAACGGATCTTTGTAGAATTAACAAGCGGTTTGTGTTTTACGTTGTCTTTAATGGATTGTATTTAGTTCTAGAAGTCCACTGTTGAACTGAATAGTGCTGATGTCTGGCACAGCTGTCCCATAGACAGAGGAAACAGCAGTGTTTAGTGTATCCACTTTGCATTGCTGAATTCCACCAACAACCTTCAAGTCGCCACAGATTCTCCACTGTAACTCTCTGTACCTGATGAGATTAAGAACTGCCACCATGCTTTCGGATTCCTTAACCCTAGCTGCATGAACAAGAGGTGCTGATGGTTGCTCGTTTCGACGGAAGGTGGAACGCTTTTAGCTGGCTTTACAGGAGCCAATAAAAGATGCCAGTTGAGCGCAGATGGAGCCAAGTGTGACGTTCAGTCTATTTATAATTTTGAAGTAACAAATCTGATCCTGCAAGTGAAGAACGGACAGATGTTTATTGGTCGATAGTGACGTTTACATCAGTATGTAACGTTTAAGTCAGCCAGCCCAGCAACGACTGTCCTTTAGTTGAATTAAGATCGCGCAAGGTCCCTGAGATCTGATTGATTAATGAGATGTGGTATACCAGCAGAATATTCGTCTTGTTGCTGAGGAGGTTGCACCTCTTTCACCGTCCTCAGACTTCTCAAGTAACTCATGCTGTGGTGGGTTACCGGATCCCCCTGAAACTGGTCTGATGGCAGATGGAAGGTTTGATCGGCACTTCTGTTCTTGATTGAAAATCGACGTTGGTTAAACAAAAGGCAGTCAGCGATGATCCTGACGAAACCATGGATATAGTAAAACATTTTGGTCTCCTTTAAGCCACTGAGTTGCAATATGCGAATAACGTGACCAAAGTTTTGTCGATCGCCTACCTTCATACCACTGGTGGTAGGCAAACTTCACTAGTGATGATATGGCATTTACCTTGTGCTTGATGATACGATCCACACACATAGCAAAAACAATTCACTCTTGTCACGCATGATCGTCTTGATGCCATTTCAATTATAATACTTTCAAATTATTTTATCAGACTCTTCCAAAAATAGACAAAGACACTGATTCATAAAAAACATTATTTTATACAATTATAAATAAAGCAGACATATTTAAATCAGATCAAAATTTCCCGTAAAACACATGTTAAACTATACAGTATATAATGCATGACATGACACTCTGACAGTATACACATGCAAAACATTTAGATGGGGATAACTGTTGAACCTGACGTGCTAGAGAAAACCGCTTAGAATTCGAATCAGATCCCATCTGAATCACCTATTACCTTCTCAGTTAAGAAAATCATGTTTTCCAGTGTAATCAAACTCATTCGAATGTCTGTTACTATAAAACCACCTGCTGCAATGTTTCAAATTCTTTCTTTATTAGTCCTAGTTTATATTTCTGTTCTCATCCATAATTGCATTATTTTTGACAAAAATCAGGCATGCCAGTTCCATTCTTTATAACAGCCAAGTATATTTCTACGCTCTTTTTAATGTGATTGCATTTTCGCTTAATTTTCGTAACTAATTCTTTGAATTTTCTTAGTCATTTTGTTTGTTCTATTCTATTATTTTGTAGCATTTTAATTTTTTTAAACTGTATTTCATTCTTGAATACGATTTTACAAATGCGGACGTAGTCGTCGTTTTCATAATCGTGCAATGTTCTTGTCTCTGATCATTACAGTGGTTTATCGTCTATTGAATTCGACGTTTCTTAATTTCCAGCAGCACTTTGACAGTTCTGTTCTGTTCTGTTCTTAGCCATCTTCGATCCGAGGTTGAGCCACACGATGAACCACCATCCTCCACTGCTCTCTATCTTCCGTCTTCTCCTGTAATTTTTGCAACGGAAGTCCAGTCCAGGATGTTACATTTTCCAGCCAAGACGTTCTCGCCTTCTCGGTCTTCCGCGTGCTCTTTCTCCTCTTAGTGTCCCTTGTATTAATTTTTTTCCATACATGAGTCTTTTTTCTCATAATGTGTCCAAAGTAACTGATTTTCCTTTTCTTTATGTTGTTCAGCAAACTTCTTGTTTCTTCTGCCTGTTCTAGTACCCATTCGTTAGTAACTGTTCTTTTTGTTGTCCATGAGACTCTCAAGATTTGGCGAAGTCCCTTCATTTCAAACGCGTCTATTCTACGTTCATCTTTGTTTATTGTCCAACTCTCAGAACAGTAGGTTGCAACTGGTCAAACTAGTGCTTTCCGTAATCTTTTATTTTGTACTAGTTTGTTTATTATGACTCTTCCACAACTTTGACAGTATGGATTGGTATTTTGTTGACGCACATGAGACGAATTAAAGAATTAAATAACAAACAAATTGAACACATTAACGCATCAAAAGAACCATTCGATGAAAATTTCCTCATTATTATCACTTCGACAAAATATATTATCACCTACAACATTGATGTCTATATTGATTTTTCAGCCACTGTCCTTCAGAAAATAGAAGTACCCGTCATTAGCACAGCACAATGTAACGCCATCATGGCGGGTGTAGGTGGGGCAGGTTGCACTGATGCTCAAATCGCAGGCTTTGATCCATCTGGCACTCAATATGCATGTGTGAGTAGCATCAAAGAGTATTGCGTTTGCTTTCGATAACTATTTCGAGAAAAGAAGCAAGGGACTTCTAGTTACAAGTATCTACTTGAATTGCGTATAGCGGCGTAATTGAATGCTGTACTAGTTTGTGGTCCCAGGCTATGAAATTCATTGCCAACATCACTTAGTATACTGCAATTAATCAGCATATAATGACCTTTTACATCCGATCTTCAGACATTACTATTTATCTTGACCTATCCACCGTCGATCCCGCTGATCTGGACTGACACTTCCGGCTTGACCTGGCTCCAATAACGCTTGGCTCTGTTGTGCCATCGGGTGATGTTATAACCATTTTGCTACGTAATTACGTAGTAAAGTAATGCGCATTCCAAACTTTCAAGGCTAACCTCAAAGATCCTAGGGCGGTGCTGATCTCCGTTTCCAAGGCCCTCAGCCAGGCGAATGGTGAAAGTTACATGATTCGGGGCCAGTGTTCTCATGCAACGCGCCTGTTTAGCCTACTCCGTGGATTAATCCGCTACTCGTTGCCATCGCCATCTGGCGAAGGAAGGCTGAGTCAACCTTAGAGCTTCTGCGGGTCTCGAACTCACGACCTCCTGCTTCATCGTCCAACGTTGTTACCACTCTGCAAACTTCTCACCCTAAGTAAGTAAGTAGGTAAGTAAGCAATTAATTAAAATATCTTGAATTTCTATAGCTCTTTCTAGAGCAGGTGCCGCAGAGGCTGATTATTCCTAGAGCTTAATCTACCGTATAAATAGCTACAGCCGAAGTTTAGTGGTCAGCCAGGCAAAGTCAATTCCACATATCAGTCAGAGTTGGAGCGGGGAAGCGGTAAGGCAGACTACGAAAAACGAAACAAAATTAGACGATGTAAACTCTGGATTTGATAGTATTCAGGATTTTATTGCTGGACAAAAGTCGTCCTTAGAGCTGTCTTAAAGTAAAAGGTACAGCAGGCCATTGGCCCATTGTATTTGCAAAAAAGACATCGCCGCCGACTAGGGATCGAGCTAGGAGGATGGAATAGCTTTAATGGACATGCTGGGGTAGTAACAATAAGAGAAAGTGAAAGGGAAAATGCCAAAGGACGCGCGTTCAAGCAGGATAAGGCAGTCAATGTAGCACAACATCATCACTAGAGTGATGTATCATGTGTGTCTTGCGTGTCATCACACAGCAATCATTGTGGCTGGCGAACGAAGAACCATCTGGAATTTATCAATTCACGCCAATGGAAGATCACCAAAAGTGAGCCAAAGTAGTCAAGCTTGGAGCAAACCGTAAAAGAGGATGCTAAGTCAAGTGGTAGCCGAATGACTGAGCTGGCTGAAATGACAGAAACAACTGCGACAAAGGGAGTTGACAAATTCTGTCAGGGCAGGCCCTCCGAGAGGGGGGCAGGGGGGGCAACTGCACAGGGGCCCGGCGGTCTGGAGGGGGCCCGGGCCGATGATGAATATGTATAATTAACAATAAAATGAATAATAACACTAAAGAATGGTTAAAAATGTCAGTTCAGCAGAGGGGCCCGGCGAGCACAAGGGGGCCCGGGACACAGTGCTAAATAAACGGCAAACGACGAGCAAAAAAAAAAAAAAAAAAGGTCGTCAACATAAAAAGGTCGTAAACATTTATAATAAACGGCTGACGAGCAAAAAAAAAAAAAAAAAAAAAAAAGGTCGTCAACATAAAAAGGTCGTAAACATTTATAATAAACGGCTGACGAGCAAAAAAAAAAAAAAAAAAAAAAAAAAAAAAAAAAAGGTCGTCAAGAAAAAATTATGGCTTGTCAAGGGCCCGTCGGCCATTCTGCACAGGGTCCCGGAATTTCTCTCGGAGGGCCTGTGTCAGGGTCCATACATATTGTACGCACGCACTGAAGGGGTGGGGTGGTTGGATTTAGGAGATTTTGTATGCGGATGCGTACAGTGAGGGGGTCTCGTCTGAATTTGTACGCATGCATCATTTTATATATAGCCTACGTAACAATTTAGAAAATCTCTCAGGTAGAAACAAGTTATTCACAAACATTAAGATTTCACCATAATCTCGGGCAAACAAGGGGTCAGTTTATTAAATAATTGGCCGGCAGACTTGGCGGGGAGATGGAGCGTTTTTGAGGGTGTCTAAGGCTAAAAATTAATTTTTCAGCCAGTGTGGTGAGTAGAGCAGCTAATTTCTAAGTACGCATAGGGGAGGGGTCCAAAAATGTACGGAGTGCAGCAGGTGAAGAGGGCTATTAAAATATGCGTTTGTTGTGTATGTACTTATATGGATGGACCCTAAAGATTAACTCATAATCAAGAATTATCCCAAGACCACGGACGGAAGAGGAGAAAGGTGATCAGAGAAGGCTGACTGCATAGAGCCATAGACCGATAATCGATTTATGAGATTTGGACTCGAGTACTAAATCAGATGAGCTGAGTTTTAACTGGATTGTTGCGTTCAGAGTGATAAGATTTCTACAAGGCAAAGGAGACACCAAGATACACCAAAAGAGATGAAGAGACGGTCTAGAAGAATATTGTGGTCAACCGCATTGAAAGCTGAACTGGCGCTATATAGCCATGCAGCCCTCCGTATGTTGATAAAAATTTATAATGGTCCCTTGTTACTTGGTGGTTGGCCACCCCTGCAGTATAAGTGAATGATCGTCATTTCAATATTGAATAATTACTGTCTGTTTTTTTGTCAACTTATTTTCTAGAGCGGTGGTGATAGTCCTATGCACTGCCCTCTGTCAGGTCAGACTGTCGTAGCCGGAATTCTGTCGTGGGTCATCTCCAGTGGAGGTGGCAGCTGTTTGCCCTCGTATCCTTCTGTGTTTACAAGAACGTCGTCTTATTTGGGCTGGATCGCCGACAACACTCCATAAACGTTTCCATATAACAAAGTGCAAATGACAAAATAATTATTATAAACGAAACGAGGCATACATTTCAAATTTTTATAAACACATCATAGATAAATTTTCAAAATCATAATGGTGTAATAAAATCATAGATTTTCTGTATTTGTGGAATTAATGAAATCCATATCTATCAGTTGATATGCGTTCATTTAATGATTCCAAAAGCTATATTTAGATGTTCGACTTCATTTGTAGGAGGTAGTCATGAAACATATCAACCATCCAAAATAATCTTTTAGATTCTTCATCTTCTAGCGTATGCTTTTCTTTCTCAGACATTCAACGGCATCAGGTTGAGCCTGATGCAGGGTTTAGAGTCCTTCTTTGAGTCTGGTGAGGTGACAGCCATTGGCTATGTGGTTCATAGTCTGTCTGATGCCTCAAGGGCAGTTCGGGTCTTCTCTGGCTCCCCAGCGGTGGAGCATAGCGGTGCACCGGCCACGGCCTGTTCGATAGCGATTGAGGTGGATCCAATCATAGCATAATAGTTCAAAGCCGGGTTGGCGCTTGCATGGGTTTGTGATGAGGTGCTTGTTCATTACCTCAGCAGACTGCCAACTCTGTTTTCAATTGTCTTATACAGAGAAGCTCAGTATAGGCGTGGGAAACCAGATTGGATGATGAAATGTGACAGGATGGTTGAAGATGGTTGGACAGGATGGTTGAAGATATCCGCGTATATTGGTAGATACGGTCGGGCATAAATGCGGGCAGTGAGCATAGAAGCGTCAGCTTCACGACGAATAGCTTGCTATGGACTGGCAGCCAGGGAACCGGGGTGAAACGGATGTTTCCAGAGATTGTCCTCATGTAGGAACCCCATTTGGAGTCGACCAAGCGAACGTGAGGGCATTAGTGGCACCACACTGGGTCACAGTGTACTGCGATAGACTAGCAGACCAGTGCTGATGTTCGTAATGTGGAAGCGCTCGCGCCACTTGTGGCTCCGGACAGTCTTACAATGATGCTGTTCCCCGAGCCCACCTTTCATCATCATCATCATAGTTGCTTTCTGCCAGCTCATTAGCGGCAATAGCTAGACACAAAACTTTTCCATTTATCTTTTTCCGTTGTTAATCTCATTCCATCTATTATTGTCATTCGATATCTTTCGAAGTCTTCTTTGATGTTATCCATCCACTTTTTCCTGGGTCTTCCTCTTCCTCTTTCTCTTCCTCTGGCCCACCTTTGCCACAGGTTTTATGAGATGCTAGTTAAATGACAGAGTGCGGTCGAGAGTGACGCCAGATTCTCGTGGGCCTACGTTGAGGTCACGCGAGACCGAGGCGGTGGTGTAGATGGAAGACAGATGATACTGTTTTTGCAGCGCGGGGTTAGTCTCCATTTTAGAAAGAGAAGTGACTTGTCTTTAGTTGTCTTTAAGTCTTTAGTCTTCTCAAAGAGAAGTGACAAGTTGATTTGTCAACGTTGTCGACAGCGCCTTTGACCTTGGTCTTCGCCACGCTACGGCGCTATAGAAGTTGTCCAGTACAATATAATACTGCAGCCTCACAGGCTGCAGCTTACAGCCTAAATTGCAGCGTTTATGTGAGGGTGTACACTCATTGGCTCAGAAGTGATGTAATCCTCATACCTCCGACATGCCCATGATCGCCGCCTATTCCCTATGCCTTTCCCATTCCATTGCCTCTGTGGGTGGCGGGGCTCGAATGCAGCAGCTTAATAGAGGTATCCGGCGGTCAGCAGAACACGCAATTAGGTTGGTCCAAATATGAAATAAACAAAGATTTGTCGGAAGATTTAAAGACAATAACATTTGAATGCTTTTTGCATTTCTTTAATAAATATCAACGTTAGAAAACATGACGTTAAACACTCTAATTTAATAGTAAAACAGATAAGCATACCTCGTGACTATGAGTAAAAATTAGTTTTTCAACCAGAGGTAGAGAAGCTAGTACGTACGCATACATGTAGAAATAATGTATCTTCCAGTAGCAGATAAAAGAGGCTATGGGAACGAAATTGTTTATCTGTTATATGTAAAATTCCGTTACTGTATATGCGAGTCCACTTTATCCGAATTTTTCTGAAACTTCGTAAAGGCACGCGGCCGGAATCAGCGGACGTCGTCTGCTATGAACGACATTCCGTTATAAGCGAGTCCAATTGAACTGGATTATACTGTATTACAAACGAGTGGCCATACAATACAGCGGGCAGACACTTGGCGTCTTTTTTGTTTGCACCCTGTAACCCAAAAATCCCTCCAAAAGTTAAGGGATTTTGCCGGTTATAGGGTTCAGGCACAAGAATTGACTCAACTTGACTACTGCCGGTGATGGTACTGGCTAAGGTAGGAGCCAAACAAATTGGCAATCTCCCTGAGAATTAGTGGGTGGTCCCAAGTGGCCTTTTACAATATATATATATATATATATATATATATATATATGTGTGTGTGTGTGTGTGTGTGTGTGTGGATGGTCAAAATAACGAATCGATACTGTGTCCATCGTGAGTTGAAGAGGAAATTGAAAAGGGAAGTGGAAAGATCCGAGAAATTAAGTGCCAAGAGAGGAACGAGTGTCGATTGCCAAGAAATTGTCTGTCTGAGTCTTTTCAAATGCTTCAGGACAGCAATAATTACCAGTAGAATGGCTCCGACGACGACGACGACGACGACGACGAAGCGCAGGCGAACAAAGAATCGTTCGTTTCTCTCGGCGTCGTGAACCACACTCTGGGGTGTATTTCGGAACAGCGACATCATCTGGCGACAGTGTTACCGCTGTCGCCGTGACACTCCCACGAACCGCCCTGGTAGAAATGAAGGCCGCCCATCTGCACTGCGAGTTCGAGACTTCTCCGAAGGAAGTTGTCGTCAAAGGGAGCATCGATTATACGTGTCTCGGGTGGCCTCTTCGCCGTAGCACTTATTGAACCCAGAGCCTCGCTACCAGTAGTTTGCTGAACATCAGAATTGTGTATCTCGCATTGGGAGATGGGTAATTCATTGTGTTATGATGCCTTTGTCAAGTTAGTTTACATGCTAATTAACAAAGCTTTACATGCTTCTTGGCGTAGTCATTCTGTTCTCTGTTAATTAAGCATATATGTGTTATAGCAAATCATTAAAATTGCATTTTTTCAATGAAGTTCGTATCGTGGATTCATGGTCAAGTAGCCTAAGCATTAAGGCACCAAGATCTATTCACCGAAAGTCAGAGAGGGTGGATTTTTTCCGATGTTATTTAAATTGCTATATTACAAAAATTAAACTGTCAAAATTTGGGTAGAGATTTTTGCCATTCGACGGTTAGATATGTCATCTTGCCCGTTCCAGAAGTTGATTCCATCTCTGCTGATTATAATTGCTCCCAAATGAGTGTATCTCTAAACTTGTTCAAGATGCCTTTTGTTAAACGATATTTTTTCTTTTTCCATTGATGGTCATTAAGAGAAAGACATTAAGACAATGTTGCATATGTTGACCGATTTTTGTTGTTCTTTTTCAGTCGTTGCTAGTAGCAACGCATAGTCTGCATATCTCGAAATATCAATTGTCTTTTCTCAAGCCCGCCTTCTCTCATGCATGATTAATTATCAATTCCAATATTGAACCTACCATTGAATATTATGAAAGCTGCTATTGGCTTTCTGTTTTGGTAGTTCGATTGTTTCGATAGAGCATTATTGAGAGGAACTTAATGTTGTTCTGTGCCAAGGGACTTCTGTCGCCAGCATCGAGCTGAATGTGGGTCTAGTGTTCCGTGTTACTCTCCTTGTGGCAGCGTGTAGGTCACATTCAAAATGCTTCTGCCGGATATCGATCGACGCAGAGTGGCTTGTCGCCGGGCAGCCGCAGTGTTCGATATTTAAGAATTCGAGTCGAATTATTTAATTGTCAACCGTCAGCGGAAAGTTTAACGGCTCAAGTCCAAATGTTCGTACCCACTGAGAGCCGAATGTCCACCAGTGGTGTACTGAGATACAAACTGGAGCCATAGAAACTGCCGATCTCAAGAGCTCATCGGTCATTATAAGCCATTCCTGCTAACATTGATTAAAAATATTATTAAGCTGTGGTTCACTTTTGATATCCGCTTACTTGGCGTTGTGCGGTCGATTCCCGTCAAAACATCGAAGTTAAGCAACGTCGAGCGCGGCTAGTACTTGGATGGGTGACCATCTCCATATCGAATCGAGTCGTGGTGTCGGAGGTCAACCTAGCCGTTCATCGCATAGGCGTCGATAAATTGGTAGCAGCGTTAAGCTGCGAAGGTAAAACGCGTGTCTAGATATGGCAATGGCAAACTAGATTAATGGCGTAAGCCGCCTGCGCCGCTGCTTGCCTAGATCACGGAGATCAGGGCCGGAAGCTACCCTCGTTCGAGTATGAAACTACCCTTATCTTTGCTATAGTTTAGATATATTTCATTAGACTGGTATATGAGTCCACAAAATTTATTTGCACTCAATGAGCCCTTGAAGTTTTCCATGCCACTATATGACCAGTACGCCGGCAACCCCCATCCCACGAGAATTCAAACATTGTTTTCGTAACAAAGAATTCAATCCATAGAATAACAATTAAACGATGTTAGTTATAAGCTTAGAGCAAAGTAATGGACACCGTAGATCTGTCACTATCTGACCCTATTGATGTCATAGTCTGATTAATACATTCTCATTCTCAAAGCCCTTTTACTTCTAATATACTGTATACAGTATATATATATATATATATATATATATATATATATATATCTATCATACATATAATGTACTTCATTCCCGAAGGTCTTATAAAATATGTTAATATATATATATATATATATTGTATTATATATAATTAAATATATATAATTAAATATGTTAATGTACACAAGCCAAGTTAATAATCTTATAAGAACAAAATGTTAATATACAATTAATATTTAACTACCTAGCGCTAAGGCTTAGCCGTCTAAACTTTCATAAAATGCGAACGAATATGTTGTTTGCTTTCGACTCGTGCCTGCGTCGTACGCTCTTCACCTCTTCCGTGTGTTATTGTCAGGTATGATTCGACAACGCGGCCTTTACAAACAACGAGGTCTCTTAGCCACACACAGACACGTATTGGTCTCCGCCCACCCACCGCTATCGGCGTTTCTAAAAAGACAGCGGCAGAGGAACCGGGCTTCCCCTTGCTCTCCTCCACCTTCAGTATCATCATCATCATCATCGTCGTCGTCGTCATCCTCGTCGCCGCTGCAGAAGGCAAAAGTCTTCTGTCGAGCGCCTTTAGGTCGATGCATTGAGAGCGATCGCTCGAAATGAGAGGAATCTGCGATTGCGTTCGATCGAATCTAAAGATAGGCTACTAATGGACACGACGCAGTTGTTTCTAAACGACGACGCGTCTTAGCTGCGCGCTCAGGTGAGCAAGAATTCATAACGGTGCCATTAACCAAGGCTACAGGTGTCTATATCTGATAAGTGCAGTGGCGTTGCCAGGATTTTGGGGGGGGGAGAAAGGGGGCTGGCGTGTCAGATTCATTACCCCCACCCCACACACCCCTCCACAGAAAACTTTCTCACCGGATTTGCACAAATCTTATAGGTGGTCTGGAGTCAGGTTGGGGAGGCAGTTGCCCCCATTTGCCCCCCCCCCGTGGCGAGGCTAATGGATAAGTGTATGCCTATACATCCACGGAGCGTATTTGGATTTCACCGGATATTTTTGCGATCTTGATCCGATTTGGAATTCATGAACCTGATTGGGCTGGAGGTGGAGGTGGAGGTGGAGGGGAGAGAAAGTGGGTGATCGGTCCATATAAAAATGTCGGCGAACTAGTAGATATGTTTTATTTCTGAAGCATATCCCAATGTTTCATTCATTTATTCGCAAAAGATTTTCGCATAATTGCATGGTACGATGTCAAGAACACATTCAGCAGTTGTGAGGTCTATTATCCTGACGACCATCTCTGTTCGTCAGAATTATGTTAAACTTAAACACTCGACCAGATTTTTATTCATTTGCATATTTTTTACAACCCAAAAGCATTTAGGTTCCATGTGACATTTGCAAGCAATGGACGATGTACACAATATAATTGCTTCATATGCACGTATAGGCCTATCAGAGATGGGCATAATTAACAAAAAGTTAATCAATTAGAATTAGAATTGATTAACTTCTAGCACCAAAAATTAGCATTAGAATTAGTTCTACACTTTGTTCAATTAATTAGGATTAGCATTAGCTGCTGTCTAATCAATTAGAATTACAATTAGATTGCCGATGTTCGCGATACAGTTGACACACTAACCTTCAAAAACAGTTTTAAAATACTGAATTTAATATCTGCAGGTAATTGCACGCACCAACCTAAATGGTTGGAAATGGCTGGCAAACTGCAACATGTCACCAGCAATCACACAAAACACTTGTACTATCAGCTGTAAGTTTTTTCTTGTAATGCTTTAGTAAAAATCATCTTTTCGTTATACTATATACATGTTTCAACATTATTCTCAGGCTACCTCGGATGGCTAATTGTCATATAATTAAAAAAAATTAGAATTAGCTGAGTAAATTTGTCTTCTCTGATTAAATTAACATTAGTGATAAAATTTGACAATTGATTACAATTAGAATTATCTGGTCATCTAAACGATTAGCTAATCAATTACTTCCGGATTGATTATTTACGCGGTCTCATGTTGTGGATAATAATTAATTGCAGTACACGGCGAAGATATCACTGATTAACTGACGCTCACCAAAAAATCAGCCAGTTGTAATGGCCATGGAAATGGCCATTGCATTCGCCAAATGGAGGACTTGGTATTTCGTTCGAGACACATCTTAAAATTTTGAGTTCATGCTTTTGAGTTAATTCAGTGGCTCCTAGCCTTCTTCTGGTTACCTGAAACAAGTATAAGAAGGCGAAGTACTCCCTACCAACCTACCTTATCTTGAGGACAAACTGCAACATAGACTTACATCTGTCGCAGATTGTACACTTGGCAGAAAGTGGGATTTTCTTGTATATTTTAGGATTTAGTAAAAAAATCCTGCATTTTCTGTAGAGAGTATATTTGTAAAAGTCTTTAAAACGGTACCCCCACAGCGTCCTTCAAGTACCCCTAAGGGATACGGGTATCCAAGTTGAGTACCACTGAGTTAATTTGTCTTCTGAAATCTTCTCTTCAACAGGTGGTTAAAACCAGACGTCCGAAGAGTGCGAGAGATTGAGATCGACTCAACCGCAAACGAGTCCTTGATATCTCGAAGGAGGCGGATGATTCTTTGACGCGGTCTCATGTTGTGGATCTACGCGTTGCTCTGGCGTCTTCCGTCCGCAGCAGGGGTTCAACTTCAGCTGCAAGAAAGTAAGGTGCCTGGCTACACCATCTCCTAGGACGCCGTTATATGGCGCCTTTATTAGTCGGCAATAAATTTGTGTTCGTGCTATGTTCACTGCCGTTATCCCTCAAAAAACTTAACAAATCTTATAGAGATTTGCATTTTAGCATTTAATCGAAAGAGCATGATGTATATAGTTAAGAAGCATCACGGCCGTCGTGGAAGAGACAAACTTGAGAATGTCTATATTTTTATAAACGATGATCAAACTCTATGCTGTGTTTGATTCAGAAGGTTTTTAGCCTGCATTTGTCAATCACTCAAGTCAAGAAAATAAGGAACTCTAAACCAGAGTTGTCCATGGGTCCATTTTTTAGAACCCAATCCAACCCAACCCACAAAATCTTCAACCCAACACCATTGAGATGGAACTAGTGTTCGGTGTTTTAACCCAACCCGACCGTGTTTTGCAGTACAACCATGACTTATTTTCTGACCCAACCCAACCCAACATTATTATGGAAAAGTCTGACCCAACCCAACCCAATCCAATCTAACCCATGGGTTAACCCAACCCATGGGTTAACTCAACCCATGGACATCTCTGCTCTAAACGGACCGATCGAATCGTCTGGCGTGAATAACTGACCGTCGGCGCATCCAGCGTTTCTGTCATTATGAATTCAGTGACTCTCTTCTTTTATCATAATCCGGCGTTAAGATAAACCAAAGAAACTAAGAATGATCAAGGAGAAAAGAGGAGAGCGAGAGAAATAGTGAAAGACAAAGAAGAAAGAGAGACAGAGACAGAAGGATGGAGAAAGAGAAAGAGGCATAAAGAATGAGAGAATTGACTCTCATCAAACGATGATCATGCTGAGATGCTGTGTTTTATTCAGACTCCAGGTCTTTGGGGCAGACTGACTTGGCTGGAGGAAGAAACACAGTTCAATGCAAAAATTTGTGTCAGTGATGGGACTCGGGGGGATTTTGTGTGTTTTTTGGAGGGGAATTCTCTCCCCATATCAGGCCTACATAAAACACTGTTGAGATGGAACTATTTTCGGTGGTTTAAGTTCTTTAAGTCGACCGTGTTTTGCTGCTTTATTAGGCAATGATTGTTGGTTTCGCTGCTCATAATGCATTCGCCTATTTGACTGCGGTATATATCAGAATATTCTGAGCATAAAGCTACAACACCAAAGCCATATCATTATTTAACTATTACAACAGTCGTGTAGTGTTAGCATTAAACAGCATTGGCTATGCCTGCCGCGATGATGGCGACATTGATGATGATGATGATGATGATGATGATGATGATGATGATGATGGCATGATGATGATAGTTATGGTGATGATGATGGATGGTGATAGTGATGGATGGTGATGATGATGACGACGACGACGATGGCGATGGCGATGATGGTGATGATGAAAATGATGATGATGATGATGATGATGATGATGATGATGATGATGATGATGATGATGATGGATGGTGATGGTGATGGATGGCGATGGTAATGGTGATGGTGATGACGACGACGACGACGATGATGATGATGATTGCGACGACGATAACGATGGCGATGATGACGATGGCGATGATGATGACGATGGCGATGATGATGATGATGACTCTCTATTCACTCCATTGAATGATCTAATCATCGGATACCGGATCCTTTCAATTGCTGCCGGTGGCGCCTCCTGGTGCTGATGTCTGCCATTCTTCGTGCAGTTTGCTTTCTGTGGTTGCCCACATGTAACGGAACGGGCGTCGATGAGTCGTCTCTCATCGAACGCTCTTATTATAATATTTATGCGTGTTATGAGCTGAAATTCTATCGACCGCGCCTTCGCCATTTCATCCAATTAAAAATGTATGAATCCGCTTTCATCGAAATTATTCCCCTGTCGCTATGGCAAACAAATATTCTCGGCTTTAGCGGGTGTGTGTGTGTGTGTGTGTGTGTGTGTGTGTGTCTGTGTGAGTCGATGGACTCGCGCTGACCGACTGTATACCAAAAGTTACAATATTTACGACGATGACTTTCATGACAAACGGTCGTGACGTTGCCGTACTCCGTGCAACTTATCTCGCCACGTCTGTTGCCAGGCAAAATGCACCGCGACCCTGTTGTCGAGCATGTGCACGCAGGCCGATTCTTCTGTCTGTTGGTCCGCGAGAAAAGCCTAAAGTTTGTTTTTAAAAAATTACAGATGTGGGGACATATTTGGATAGTGGAGGATAACTCTGACGTGTTTGACCAATTGCAGGAATTCACAAAAAAAAGAAAATTTCCGGGTCAATTGACCAAAATTGATGGATTTAATTTCAGGACATATTAAGTCATTACTGATCAATTTAATCTTTACTTTACCTTACAGTCACTACAATTACAGCGTAAATAGATCGTCCCTAAAAGCATTTATAGTAATCGTAGTAATCAGGGGTAGTGGCGAGTTCATCTGCTGCATGAAACTAATCCAGTGGCATCGCTAGAAAGTACTTTCAGTTTGTTTATCATCTTATTTTTATCGTTCGTTTACCTACGACTGGATATCCATTTGCCAAGACCACCTTAACTCTACCTGTACCCACTGACCCATTGCACTCCGTGGCAATCCTCCAAGCGCACGCGCTTACGACTGCATTATCATAAGATGATTTGAACAGAGAGGTTAATGCAATTGTCAGAGTCTTTGATGCAGAAAGTATGCAAACCAATTTGAAATTGCGTTTTCACATCTCATGCGCCTAGAGAATTCGGCGACGGACAGATAATATGAAACTGGAGGGGGAGGACCGAGGGGTCCCTGACGAGACAGTAGAAGACGTCTACACTACAAGGCGTAGACGACTAAATTATCTCGAGTCTATCATGTACAGTAATGATGCGGGACGGTCTCTGCTCGGCTGTCACAGTTGTCAGCACTGGTCCGATATTTCTGTTCACAACTGCCTATCTGTCTGTATCTCTGTGTTTGTCTGTCTTCCTGCCTGTTTCTAGATGTCTTTGTCTAACCTGTTTGTCCTCTCTCTCTCTCTCTCTCTCTCTCTCTCTCTCTCTCTCTCTCTCTCTCTCTCTGCATGTAAGGACTTCATGTTTCCTCTTTGAATAATTAATAATAATATTATTAGTATTAATCAACAGTTCTCGAAGTCTAGTCGATTTGAAATTATCTGGAAATGAAACATTTTAGTCTAACGAAGAGTACAGCCTGTAATATATCTCTTGACGAAATGTAAATCTTTACGGTTCCTTGTCTCATTTGGAAAGAGCGTCAAAACTTCGGCTCAGACCTGAGCGACAACGCACAGGAGATCTTACTCCATATGACAAAATCTTCTGCTTAATAACAGTGACGGATATTATTGTCGCAAAAATTATGCTAACTTTTTAAAGAGCTGCTTGGCCGTGTCATGATTGTCACCACAGCGGAAGGAATCTTATATAGTTCGGTTCATTCAGTACAGGGGCGCCCATCTCCCTTGGCTACTGGAAGCAGCTTCTCCCTTCCCTGTGCTACTTAACGTGATACCAAAACTCAGAACTCAGTTGGGGAGAATTCCCCCTAGCTTTTTTAGGAAGCATTTGCTTCCTTCCCCCCATCTGTGGGCGCCCTTGATTCGGTACATATTCTGCAAGGTTATCGGCGAATTGCGATGATTCGATAACATTGTTTTGGAGACTTCTTTTATCAACGGCTTACTACATCATTTGCTTCGATATCTGGCATAGGCTAAAATGCTATAAGCACAGTTTTTAGGGAAGTTTCAAGATTCGCTTTGTTGATAATTCCCCAGACTCTACTTCATACCGCAGGGGGGGGTCGTTGTCATTGCGATAACGAATATCGCGTACAAATAAGAATTCGTTCTGTGCGAATTGATTTTGCACATTTTGCGATTTGAAAGTCTTAAAGGTAGGAGAGTCAATTTCTAGACATCGAAAATGGCGTTTTAAAGTTGAATATATTAAACCAAGTCAGAAAAATTCTAAAATTGATGTAACAAATTTTTGCGCAATCGGTCAGAATGCAACATTAGTTACAGAGGCAAAGACAGACAGAGAGAGAGAGAGAGAGAGAGAGAGAGAGAGAGAGAGAGAGAGAGAGAGAGAGAGAGAGAGAGAGAGAGAGAGAGAGAGAGAGAGAGAGACAGACAGACAGACAGACAGAGATGGAGAGAGATCGTAAAAGTGTAACACAGTGGAGAGATGTCACAGGGCTAATATACAGTACATGTAGGTGGTTGATCGTTCGCATTGTGATATGTGATCGATTATTTATGCTGGTCTTTGGCGTCTGACTGAGCCATTTTGGCGTTCGTTCGTTGCAGGTCGGGTGCAGGAGTTCTGCCAGTGGGAGATGTTCAACGCTTCCTGTCGGGGCCCGAATGAATTCATCCTGATAACGTCCGCCAGATACGGTCGGATGCAGGTTGGTCGCTGCGTGCCGGTCGACTACTTCATCGGCTGCTCGGTCGACGTCCGCGACCAGATGGACGCCGTCTGCTCCGGTCGGAGACACTGCGCCGTCACCGTCTCTAACCGAGACCTCTTCCGAGTTCAACCGTGCAGAAAGGATTTAGTGGCCTACCTGGAAGCAGGATATCGATGCGTTCCAGGTCGGTATCACCGCCTCACCTATTCATAGATCGAAGCGGCGAGTAGTGACAGCTGCAGCAGCAGCAGCAGCAGCAGCGGCGGCGGCGGCGGCAGCAGCAGCGGTAATGGCTGGCGGGCATCGATCAATGAGAGACGACTCTTATATGAATCGCAGTTCCCAGTGTACAGGGATCCATTACTTGGCGTATGAAAAAACTCCGCCGTTTCACAGAAATGCATGTCGATTGTTACGATATATTATGATCATAAAAGCATTGAGAGGCATTAAAAGTCACTTAAGCAATTACCTTGCATATTTATTGCTCTGGAGTTAGGTGCATAGATTAACGTGATGGCAACCGGCTTCACTGTCTGGCTGTATTGACTATTTTATAATAAACAATGAGTTAATAAGCACTAAGCGTTGTAGATTATTCGAAATCAATAGGACGCAATTTTTGTTATTAATATGGCGTTATTTTACTTGGGGAAATTTAAAGTGTTCGCATCAGAGTTTTAAACAGAATAATACGTGATTATCAGATCTCGAAATCGACGACAACAAGGTGAAAGCTCACAAAGCTATAGGACGACATTGTCACGTTAACAGTAGGAAAGGAACGGACGAAATTAGCAATTCTCCGGAGGAATTTCAGTTCCGGTCAATTTCTTTCTCTCGGATCATTTCGCGAATGCGACGCGACTGGCGCTTGAGCGATTACGACATAGTTATGAAAAAGAGGGATCACTGTGCGGTGAGCGACGATCCACAGAGCGACATTTGAGATTAATCTGTCTGAGAAAAGAAACTAATAGCGCAACGAAGGCTCAGTCTGACAATCGACCCCAGTCGGTGGCAGTGTACGGGGAGGGGGCGGGGAGCATCTGACGGGGGTGGGGTGCTTCCGTCTTTTTTAGCGCCATCTGTCGCCGTTCATTGATTCTCGACCACCGCGATCTTTGATTGCTCGGCAGAGAACGCGTATGCAAAGGGGACTGAAAGGGCTGTCCAAGCGAGTCGTGGACCGGAGTCCATTTTTAGGACCTGCCACAGAGGAAGTCAATATGTGGCGAGAGAGAGAGAGAGAGAGAGAGAGAGAGGAGGAGGAGGAGAGAGTTAGGGGTGGTTGTTGTACGACGAAAGGAAAGAGTCAGGGCGGAGAAGTAGAAGGTGGCCAAAGAGAGGAAGTGTATTACAGAGAAGGAGAAGGAGGAGGAGGAGAATGAGGAGAAAGTAGAGAGGCAGTTGTCTGTGAATAGTCAATACGTCGACTTTTCTGGTTTCTGACGAATGATTTTTTCGCAATTATCTCTGCCGAGTACAAGACTAAGAAAGAGCCTGAGACAGAATGACCAACGGTCACCAGAAACAGCCTATAGCTATAGAGACTAGAGTTGTCTGCTGTTAAGACGTTTGCGAGAAAACGAAGACTGCAGAGATAAGAAGTCTTGTAGTTTGCTAGATAAGTCACGCAGATATCATTTACTTCATTTCCGGGCATTCAGAATAGTCATCAAGCCATCCAACAATAAGAATACCAAGAAACTGCACAGGCGCACATCAAGATATCAAGTCATGAAATGATCACCTACCCATCTGCGAACAGGAATGTTAGGGTGAAGATGACAGCATTGTAAAATAATTATTGCACAGAGACATGTCTATGCCTTTATGGTCAAATTGAATTCCATTTGCAATCGCAACGAGTTTGCATTCTTCGTTTGTTGCCTCATCAATGGCTTAACGACTTTTTATTTGAAGAATACATATCGATTTGCCTTGCACTGTATTGCCTTGCACTGTATCCAATAGCATTGGACATACTGTATCTTAGCTGAAAGTGGTTTTGAAATGGTATACACTGTATCTTAGCTGAAAGTGGTATTGAAATGGTATACTTTTAATTGACTTATTTCTTGTCCATCAAGCACGATGGAGAAGCAAGGTTGCCCGTGAATTTTGCCCGTAAAAGTTAAAAATTCAGCTAAAAGTTTCGTATAACTGTCAAAACCGCCTAACATTTTAGTCCGTTTTACTCCTATATTCTATCGTTCGTCGCTGTGATAGACAAGCAGACGGCAGACAGAGACCGTAAATTTAAAATCGATTGTCAAATAACGCCATAACTGCAAAGTCGGTCACGCCAATCGTTTAAATATCACGAATCACGAAGAATCGAATGTTTCCTAGGCGTTAGCCACGCCCCTAAGCATAAGCTGAATTGTTTCTAACCCGTTAGCCACGGTCTTTAGCGTCCAACCAAACGATTGTGAAATTACGTCACATCAAGCTCCGCCCAGCGTTCCTGACAGACATTCCTGAAACCAATATATATATATATATATATATATATATATATATATATATATATATATATGAATCATGAATATATATATGTGTATAAACAGGGTTTAAAAGTAAAAATTGGACCGATGTTTAGCATTTAATATCTCGGCCGCGTGTGTAGTGATTTCAATAAAATTTATAAACCATATACCTGGGAATGTTTCTGATGTAATTGCCAAATTTCATGCTGATATCTTTAGTGTTTGTTTGCTGAAATATGGCCAAAAAACTAAAGAGACACAAATTTTAAAATTGACAACGGAATATAACGTCATAATAAAATGTAAAATCGTTTTTTGTCTCCCTAAAAATTTGAGGGATTTAAGATGATTTGCTACTTGTCAAAATCGCACTAGACAAGGTCAAGGGTTCGACTTCTTGATCTGGTCTTCAACAGATAAACTTCAGCAGCATTATGATTGGCTGCAGGACTGTCATGATTTGCTAGGGAGAAGATTCCATATTCCAGCAAGATCTTTCTTGAGCACCTACCCAACTCTGCTCTCAGGACCCAGGATTTTTCTCCTAGGAGCAAAATTGTCCTGTGTTTCATCAAGAAATTGATGATCTGGCGCGATGACAACGACGCCCAGATATCAATTTTATTATGACGTTATATTCCGTTGTTTTTAAAATTGGAATCATGCTTTGACAGATATCAAACACTAAAGATATCAGCATGAAATTTGGCAGAACATCAGAAAATCACAGGGCCTATAAATTTTATTGAAGACTGTGCTGGAGAATATCTGGTCCAGTTTTTATTTTGCATCCTGAGAACCAGATCAATAAGTCGATACTGTCAGTGAAGAAGCGCTTGTCAATGGCATTAATGTGATGATTGCTAAGATTAAATATTTTGAGCACCTGCTCCCTAAAGAAACAAATCATCTGAAATTTTACCCTCTTCAAACGTTTGTTCCTGGGTCAGGCCAAAAACTAGACAAAATAATTATTTTATCAATTTGCTTTTAATATGGCGTTATATTCCGTTTATAGAACAATTTTAAAATGCTGAGTCCATTTATTATTTTATTGCAAGGTCCATAAGTTTTTAGATCTGAACAGAATTTTCAAACCCTAAAGATATCACTTTCTGCATGATCCAATTTAAGGTGCAGATTTCTTAAGCCAACATCAGAAACATTCCCAGGTATATGTGACCATAAATTTTATTGAAATCACCAGCAAATGCATTCTGCTACGTTTGCATCGAGATATTAAATGTCAAACATCGGTCCAGTTTTTCAACTTTTCACCCTGTATATATATATTATATGTGTGTATATAATATATATATTTATATATATATAACAGGTTTTTGTCGGTTGATGTCAATGGGTTTAATTACTGACAGAACATTGATTGTCACGAACGTTTTATTAAATTCTTCAGTCAGACATCAGAGCCAAGGGTAAAGAATCATTTTAACCTGAGTGATGGCAGGCGTGTTTCAAAACCTCAAAGCCATGTTATAATAGTTTTACAAGTGTAGTCCTGTTTATTGATTATTTCCTCTTCAGTTCCAGAAATAGTTTAAGTTTCTTGCCAATCAGAAGGTGGTTAATCATTTCAATTCATAAGGTTTCATTAAGTTAAAGCGGTCGACAATGACTGAAGGAAGATCAAAGTCACCAACAACAGAGCCACGGCTTAGTAAACGTGTTTTGCAAATTACAGTATATGATCAGTTAATTAGAATAAAACGTCAATAGTCAACACGCTGACGTCTGTTTGATCAGTGTCTGGACTGGATTCGTTCGATTCTCGTGGTTCGGGTCCTTTGTGCAACGGAAATCCGCTCGTCAGCCGAGACAAGTCCGGGTATTTTGCCACTTACGTCACGTGGTTGACCGGCCTCGGTTCCGAGCGCTGTCCTTGGCTGATCGAGGCCAAGCGAGGTCAACGTGTCCGACTGACCGTCCGAGACCTCTCCGACCGCCGCTTCAGAGACGCTGACGACGCAGGGTCGGACGGCGGCGAGCGGCCGAATGACCGATGTCCGGTCGTCGTAGAGTTCTACGAGAACCATCCGACGACGGTCAAGGTCAAGGACAGGGTCAGGTCTTGTGTCGTCGTCGAGGAAAAGGTTCTGTCTCATACGTCAACTACGAACCGTCTCTACGTCAGTATTCATCTGAACAATACGTCGTCAGAAACTCGCTTCTACATGCACTATGAACGTAAGTCTTAAGAACCGTTCTCATGATGATACAATGATACATAGCGCATTGTTTACGCTGTCTGGCTATCGTTCAGTTCTGCTTATGCTCTGTTCTATTTTGAAAGACCAACAGTAATATTCCAATTATTATATATACATACACAGTATATATATATATATATATATATATATATATATATATATATATATATATGAGAGAGAGAGAGACAGACAGACAGACAGACAGAAAGAGACAGAGACAGGAGATAGAGAGAAACAGAGACAGTGAGACAGAGACAGACAGACAGAGACAGTGAGGCAGAGAGAGACAGAGAGAGACAGTGAAATAGAGACAGAGAGACAGAGAGAGAGAGAGAGACAGACAGACAGACAGAGACAGAGAGAGACAGAGACAGAGACAGACAGACAGACAGACAGACAGTCTGCATTCGAAAGATGAATGTTTTCTATCATTTCTTGTGGAGTTTCGCATTTCAAATTACCAGTGACGGTCTTAATGACCCGATGTAGACAATGTATTTGCACGAAGCACTGTTTGTTGGATGACAACGGTCTCTAAGCGAGACAATTAGTCAATCAATATTGTCTTCGCAACTAATGGACGCTTTAAAAAAATTCTAAAATGACAGCACTCTTTGATTGCGAAGTGCCTTTGTCTGAAACACGGAAGAGACGGTTCGACATTTTTCTGATCGTAGGAATGAAGTCACGTGATTGATTTGAACCAATCGTTAATCAGCAACGAATGGAAGTCATGTATACAGGAATAGATGAAGCGTGTAACAGTCGAGCACCCTTGTTATTAAACGAATTCCAAGCTCAGGTTGCCTCCGTGGCGGGATATGTTTCCCTTTAGGCAACCCTTTTCTTCTCAACATTCCGCTTCAGGCCTAACTCTTGTCTACTATATGATGTTATATTAATCTGAATATTCTAGTAAATATTAACTTTTAATTTGACTACTTCTCAGATTTCTTTTTGTTTTCTATTCTATTGTATACTAAGACTAAAATTAGTCTTGTGAATATTCTGTGAATTTTTTGGGTCTTATTTGAAATTCAATTGATGTCATTTAAATTGTAATTGATGTCAGACATGCCTATGTTAAATTGAGTTGAAATAAACCTCAGTTCAGTTCAGTTCAGTATTCAGATGCTGTTTCAAGTTCGTTGAAACACTTTTACGTTTGAAAAATTCTTCTATAATTACATTATTATCTATCTCTTTGTCATAGTCTGCCTTGATGCTGCCCGCTCCCACTTACACTGACCTCTGGAATTGACCTTACCCGGCTGACCACTAAACTTCGGCTATAACTATTTCAACGTTATAGATTAAGCGCCTACGAACAAACAGCTACTACGGTACACGCATCGTCGAAAGCGCTATATAAATTCGCGAGATTTTACTTACTTACTAATCATCATCAATTAGACAGCTCTGTATAATAGGATTAGCAGTTTGGAATAAGCTGGTCTAAATAGTGCATAGCGCTATATAACTGACATTCACGCTTACACGAAACAGCATCTTCATTGATCTGACGATCGATCAAACGCCAATCGTGACGCTCAAAAGTTTCCGAGTAAGACGACGACGATGACGACGACGACGACGACTATGATGACGACGACGACTAAGCAGTGTCCACAATTGCCGCGCCGAAATTACCAACTCCCACTATTTGTTCAAGATATCAGAGAAAGTAGATGTCTGGGCGGGGATGACTTGTCCCCAGAGATATTTTTTCACCCCCTAATACCTCAACACCCCCAATCTGAGATCGACACCCTCCCAACACCCCTCAACCTGAGAGCCGGATGACCCTTTTTTGCTTGTCAGGCTTTTTCGGCAGGTAACCCCAAGAAAATACCAACACCCCCAAATTGATAATCCTATAAATAACCCTGCTTGTCCCACTGTCGCGCCAATAGGTCTAACAGACGGCGGTGAGGAGCGACGGGAGAAACGGAGGCCGATCCGTGGTGGTCAGTTGCGGAAGAGTAATTCTGCAGCAGTGTTTAATCTAGGCCGTTTCCGGGTGGGTGGGAATTGCTCTTTCCCCCGGAAATTTCAAATTTCCTCCGAAAATTTTGGCATACTACATGGACTAACAGCAGCCCCTAGCAGAATTCCCCGGCTTTGTCAGTTTTCCCCCCGGCTGACTCCCTCCCGGAGTCCAGGAGTCTAGATTAAACACTGTTCTGCAGAGCTTCTGTACTGCGTCTGGCTTCAATATCTCGTGAAAATTCAAATCCCTCACCATTCGTTTGATCGGCACAATCGTCATTTACTTATTACAGGGTGAAACATTAACTATTTTCTCGCTGGTCTCAGAAAGAACAGCACGTCCGATTTCTATGATCTAATGAATTTAATTACAGACCATCAACTTCTTGCGAAAATGGAAAATTCTGAAGTTCTTTCTCTCGAATCCTAATCTAGGGCGTTCAGAAACCAAATCACCAAAGTATCGCTTTGATTGCAGTGTCTTCTTAAGTTACCACATTGGAACAGACCCGCCGAGAGAAATTCCGGGCCCCTGTGCAGAATGTCAGTCACGGGCCCCCCTAACAAGTGTGAAAACTGCTGATGACTCCGCTTTTGCTTGTCAGCCTTTTTCAATGTTTAGAATGTTAACACGGACACCGGCCCAGGCCCCCTACCTACATGTCGCCGGGCCCCCTACAGGTCGCCGGGCCCCTGTGCATTCCCCTATGCTTCCTTCTCGGCGACCCTGACTTGGAACGACATTTTCTGTGAGTTCTTTAATTATTTCCAACTTTAAAGACTCAATATCCCTCTGTCGCTTTTCATCCACCATATATATGTCCAACGAGACATTGAAAGATTTTCCCAATATACAGTATGTACAAAGAGAATTTGGCTGTGGAGACTGTTATGGAGTCGACCGTTTGTCAAATCGTTTGCGTTAATGCTTATCTGTCTACATGCAACAGGGGCGGGGAGATGGCAGAAGTGATTACACGCTGAACAGGTACTAGGACAGGACGTGTTCTAGCCCCGTTGGAGGAGCTAAGGTTGCTTCAACGTCACTCGCTAGATTGCGATGTTAATAAAAACGCGAAGCAGGGTTAAGCTGCGAGGCAAAGCGCAGGCCTAGACGCCTGGCTGGCAACCGACTGTAGGCTAATGGCTTAAGTCATCTGCGTCTCTCTCTGTGTAACAGAGACCGAAGATCAGCGCCGGTCCCAACGCTCGAAATCGGATATGGGAAAACCTGTACAGTGTACCTTGCAATCAACAGGTAATGCTATTTCCGTCTATTGTTCAGCTATTTTTCTCATAGTGATCGGCTGTCCTGACGTGGAACCGCCGTTGAATGCCTGGCTGAGACGAGACGGCGATCGTCTGCTGGTCACCTGTAACTTCACACGGGAACGCTGGCACATCGTCTGCAACGGTCAGGAATGGATCAGCGCCATTAGCAATTGTTCGTCGTCCTCCGGAATCGACGGCGGTGAGTTGGAACAGACGGACACTCGAGAAGCCCTTTAGAACCGGTCATGTTCTCATGGTCCGCCGCTGACGTGAAAAACGTCGCGCTCGAATCATCGATAGATAGGCATAACTGACTTATTTACTATAGAATGCTAAATTCGTTTCATCGCCCGATTGCAATCATCTGCGGGACCTCGTTTTCGCTTCCATCATCGATTGAGAAACTGCACTTCATAAGTATAGACAGGGAGAGAGAGAGAGACAGAGAGAGAGAGACGGACAGACAGACGGGCAGACAGACAGACAGACAGAAAGACAGACGGAGACAGACAGACAGACAGACAGAAAGACAGACGGAGAGAGACAGACATACCGATAGACAGACATAGACAGAGATCAGAGAAAGAGGCAGAGTTGGAGACAGAGACAGACAGACTGTGACAGACAGAGAGCCGGTAACGTTGAACGTACAAAGTTAAATGCATTGCTATAGGCGTTGTTTTTATACGATCAATAATGTTTATGCATAAAATGACAGTTCGAATGTCAAACCATTGAATGGAAAATCATTAACCCACGTAAAGCAGCTGACAAATTAGAAACAGAACTATTGCTATGCTGTTTGGTTACTTTAGGTAGATATAAAATTGAGCTCCACGAGGCTCCGTGAACGATGCAACATTGATAAAGTGACTCCTCTTTTGATGATCTGTTTGCCTGTGGGAAAATAAGATTAGAAACTATTTCCCAAAGAGGAGAGCTTTTTGAGAGGCGATCAAAACCTAGAAGTTTACGAGAAGAAATTCCCTGTCTAAGCCTTTACACCAGCAACTCACAATCGTATGTCACACTCGATGGTTTCAATGCGCTGGTCATTTTACATTCTACGCGCGGTGTCCAAAATCCAAAATGCTGTGCAGTGTTATCGAGACCGTGCTTAGGTACTGAGTTTACGTTCACCATGCTCTCTCTCTCTCTCTCTCTCTCTCTCTCTCTCTCTCTCTCTCTTTCTCATAGCAACGTTCTGGATAAGCACCACCTCTGTCTACGTCAGCCAGCGTTCTGACAAAGTCTGCGCCTATTTTATCAGCTGCTTTACGTGGGTTAATGACTTTGCATTCGATGGTTCGACATTCGAACTGTCATTTTATGCACAGACATAATTGATCGCATAAAAACAACGCCTAGCAATGCATTTAACTTTGTGCGTTCAATGTTACAGGCTCTCTGTCTGTCTGTGTCTCTGTCTGTCTCCTCTGTCTCTAACTCTGTCTCTTTCTCAGATCTCTGATTCTGTCTGTCTGTCTGTCTGTCTCTCTGTCTGTCTGTCTGTCTGTCTCTGTCTTTGTCTGTCTGTCTGTCTGTCTGTCTCTCTCTCTCTCTCTGCCTATTCTCGTATTGGACTATGACACTGCACGCTGAAGAAGCGTTGTCATGATGCAATAAGCATGTTCTTACCTTTTACTGGTTTTTTGTTGCAGCTGTGGATGAAATAAGAAACGTCAAGTTGCGGCAGGCGAAGTCGTTTCCCTTCGGTAAAAGCATAACCGTAAAACATCACCTTTGCACATCTCATTGATATTATACCATTACTAAGCTTATTCACACAAAGATAGTCACCAGTCATGGAGTAATAATAAGGACCATCGTTCCCAACAAGATAAATAATTAATTGGCATTTTCAGCGTTTTGGCCAAATTCGAGCGATAGCAGAATTTCTTAAAATGACGGAGATTAAAATTAAAGAAAAATATAATTAAAACCATATTTAAAAGTATAATCAAAATCGTTGACGCACGGGCCTATGAGGCAAATGCAACTGGACGAATCATTTTTTGCGTTCGATCTTAGAGAGTTTATATTGCCAAGACGAGTTATGAGAAATATTTCACATCAGACAACTTCCTATACTCATTTGTGGTCAGAAGAATATCTCGTAACTTCAAAGCTTACCTTTTACCCACCTTCCAGAACATCTGAATATCGCCATTTAGTGTTCGTGCTTTTGACCTTGCGTTTCGCCAAGGTCGATTTAGTAAAGCGATCTTGCATTGACTACTGCAACAGCGTACTGCTTGTCCTTCCGGGCAGTCAGTTAAACCGACCGCAATCAGTTCTTAACGTTTCTGCCTGCCTGATCTTTTGGATCGACTTCACTGCAACATCATCTTCAAACGGTGGCGTACTGCCTTTGGGTGGCAACTTCCGGGCAACCATTTGTTGTTTAATGTATGTAGCATTAAACCCCAGACTGGGGCAATCAGTTCTGGAGCCGCCAACTTCAAGCGATGTCTCACTCGCCTTATATTGTAATTCAATTGTAATTAGGCCCAATTACAGAGCGATCACAAGTAATTGTACCTTTTCTTGTAGTGACAAGTAATTGAGCTGGCTTTACTCAATTAAATGTGAGTTTTAATAGCATCATCTAGCATGTATGAGCAAGTCTTGGTGGCGGCTAAATACATTGGATGGTTAGTGAATTGTCAAAGCACAGCGTTTATTGGTAAATGGACCGTTGCCAGTTGGCAAAATTTACTTATTTACTTTTTAAAATTGGAAGGGAACAGCTTATCATTTGTCTACTTCCTGGGCGGCTGCAATAAAAGTTTAATGCCATTTGTTGTTATTTTTGAAAAGTCTGATGACTTTAATAATGCTGTTTCAATGCAAATTTAAAGTAAGTGCCGGTTGGGTCCCAGCTCGAAAAAGGCCACTGAATTTGTTGACCATTTGGCAAACTTTGTGTTACGGTTTTTGAAATCAATATGACTTTGTTGAACTAATTTATGTTAGTTATTTTAGACACTTAAGTTTATTAAAAGAAGCCCCTTGAATTGTAATTGTAATTGACCATTTGTGGAGCCAATTGTAATTGTAACAAAAATCTGTAATTATAATGTAATTGTAATTGCGAAAACGTCTGCTCACCCACCGGACACTGAACGATCCATTCCGTCCTGATTGCATCTCCTCGTTTGTCCCGGAATGATCGACGCTTCAGACTTTGCTCAAACAAGCAGTCGGTCGAGGACTCGAGGCTACCTGTTCCGCCCCCTCCAGCAAAGTCAGCCAAGTTCAAGTTCGGCTTCGGGAGGGAATCCACTTCTTTGGAACTCGTTGCCCGTGAACGTCGTCACGTCATGGAAATCAATCATTTCATTTCGGAATAATGTGAAGACCCCACTTGGTTGACAACTCTTGCAAGTGACATCTGTAAAAGCGCCCTTGACCTTGGCCTTCGTTTTCCACGGCGCTATATAAATTGTCTCTATTATTATTATTATTATTATTATTATTATTATTATTATTATTATTATTATTATTATTTTGTTTCTTCTAAGATTATAGCCCTCTACATACATAAGAGCTTTTGGTTATTATTATTAAAATATTATTATTTTGTTTCTTCTAAGATTAATAATGGAAACCCTCGAAAAGTATTCAGGTCGTAGAGAGCATATGGCATAAGAGCGTTTGATCCCCGACGGTTATCGCCGCCACTAGGGTTGTATGTTAGTTCGCATTTAAGTTGACCTATGTCCACCCATGGCCCAATCATCGATGGTACATGTCCTAAATCTCACAAAAACCTCGGTCAGACCCGACTTCCACTAATCGACTTCTGATGCATTTCGTTCTCAAGCCAGCACCAATTGTTTAGTAAAAGTGTTTAGATTCCACGCTTCGACGCTAAATTCTAAAAAATCTAAATAATTTATTATCTTCACACAAACCCATCGTCTGCTGTGAATCCAAGTTGTCGACTGCCTGCGTGGCTGCGGTGGCTTTGGATGACGCATGAGATGATTCTATAGTAAGGTTAGCTATTAACCGCGTAGAATCTATTCATGATGCCCGATATTTTTGTAGACTTATGGGACATAATACTGTTAATTTAGGCGCTTTGCCTAGTCCGTGTCGAGTCTATCGTTAACTATACTCGTAATGTTCGCATGTACGACCAGTAGCGCGCAGATGGGGAGGGCCAGTGGGGCGATGGCCCCAGGCATCAGCCAGACGGGGTATCCAAATTGACTCGGCGACCTTTTTTGCTAGTCGCCCCTTTTTACACGAAAACTCTTAAAATTATTGGTCTGGCCCCGAACATCCATACCAGATAAGGACATCCGAATAGTCTCGGCGAACATTTTTTGCTCGTTAACACTTAACACCGAGGTGGCGCAGTGGCGGGGGGGCATCCAAATATACTTTGGCCCCGGGTTTCCCCACTCTTTGACACGCCGCTGTGTACGATTATATATTAATAATGACGACGATAGCCGAGAGCCGCCATGGGAACAATCAAGACTATTCGATCGATATTGATATTGCGCTACGCATCAAGGAATTCGATGAAAAATTATATGCGTATTGTTGTTGTTGTTGTTGTTGTTGTTGTTGTTGTTGTTGCGTGACAGGTCTTTTGATAGCCGTTCCAGTTGGCGTCGTCATAGGAATCGCCATCGGGTTTCTAGTTCTGCTATTGATTTGCTTTTGCAGAAACAGGTCATGTTCGAATTCTAACGTTATATGCTCGTAATAGTTGATCAGCATAAAAGTTATTAGCTTCTACTGCGGTGACATTCTTAACTGGATCGATGGACCGCCATTGTGCTAATGGATACCCGTCGTGAGCTTTCGCCCTATATTCTTCCTGTCCTGTTGTTCGATTGGACTTTACAGGGGAGGGGCAACAACCTTCCGACCCAGCGTGGCTATGTGGTTGCTTTGCGTGGGACTGTTTGCTTGACATCGCCAGTAAGTTCAATGCAGAAGGACTTTAGATCGTTGAATATGATGTAAGGTTGCATAGTTATGGTTTGGTCGATGGCCGGCTTTGTTGGCTGTCTAGATGATTGCTGCCGAGTTGAGTGGCAGAAGATGGCAGAGTGGGTTACGCGCTGGAGCGGTATAGGCTGACGGAGCGGGTTCGAGCCTCGTTGGCGCCCTTATGGCTTTCACACAGACCGTAATGCCTCCTAAGGCACGTTAAATCACGCTAAGCTTTTTTAAAAATACCATTTATTGTTTCAGATCGCAGCGTGATCGTCCATCGAATTGTCGCTGTATCGATAGGAATTTAACCACGCAAGACTGTTCATTGACATACAATATAACGCATCGCCTCAATTTATTATAAGTAAATTTGAGAATTATTGTAGTTTGTCTTTTGTTTTGAAGGCTGCTCGAGAAACGCGAGTGTAACGGCGTAGATCAGGATCAGAATTTGTACAAATTACTCGAGCGCCGTCCTCACACGGACAGAACCTGTCGCGATCCAACGTCATTGGCATCCGAATACAGGTGCAACTGTCCGGCAGCAGCAGCAGCAGCAGCAGCACACTGCGGCCATTTATTCCTTTCCAAACGGCCAGAGCTACCTCAACGGCGACATCTGCTGGCAGTACATCGGTCTGCGCGCCGACGGCAACGAAGGATGGCACTGGAAAGGCTCTTCCACCCGATTTTCCACCGAGGAAACGGCTCCGTGTCTCTGTTCGCTAGAGCGTTCGGAGGAATGTTACAGCGTCAGAGGGTCGCCGTGTGCTCCCCGTGACCAGCGTTGCACCTGTTCCTCGGGTAAATGCATTCACAGATGCGCAACGAACGACTGCTCACCTAGACTCATCAACCTGTTGCCGCCGAAACCAGAGGTCTTCCCCGCGCCATTACCACGGAAACGCTGCCTCGCAAACTCCAGATGGACGTCGACGAAGAGGACGATGGACGAGAAAGACGCACGAGATCCGGTGTTGGTCCGTTTGACCGCAAAACAGTCGATCCGTTTAGAAGCTGATCTGGACTACATCGGGGTTATTTTTACACCCCTAACACTCTCCCAACACCCTCCTCCCATTTGAGACCGACATCCCAACACCCCAACATCTCCAATCTGAGCCAGGGATGACCTTTTTTGCTTGTCATACTTTTTCAGCAGGGACCGACCCCAGAATATACCGACCCCCAAATTGATAATCCTAGAAATAACCCTGAACGGCATAAAAGCTGCTGCGCTAAATTTAAGTTTAAAAGTCCAATCGTCTCAACTCAGTTATCAAAGCTGCTAAGAATAAGTCCCTGGATTGAAGCGACATTTGCCTTATTCTGATCATGATCATTGATCTGCGATAGAGATTTCTGATTTAAGATTTAAAATGTTATTCGTCTATCAGTCCTTCAACAGCATTGAAACTACGCAAGAAACTAGGTGTCATAGTTGAGAATTCTATGTTGAAGACCTAGTGTTCAAGAATCCGAGAGTTCATTCGAGGCGATGTTGATTCTGAAGGAACTGTTGATGATCGGCTGATGCAGTTGCATCATCACCGCAAAGATTTTTTCGTATTACAACTTTAGAGCTGCTCTTAGAAAAAGCGCATATAAAGTTTAACCTAAAACTATTTGTGGTTCTTAAAATGGACGAGCGGTTGTGATAACGTTACCCCAAAGCAGGACAAAACGTTTGAAATAGTATAAGAGAACGAAGTAATTATAAAGCTACCTTAAAGGACAAAAGTTATAAACTGAAAATAATTATAAACTGCAACAAACGTCTGTTACAAATTGCCAGAAAGTGGGCTTTTTTTTAAAATTTATAATTTAGTACGCACATTTCTACAGCATTTTGTAAATAGTATACAGGGTAACTTGTATAGTAAAAGTCTTTAAACAGATTTTCCTTCCGAATTATTCAATACCCCCACAACGTCCTTCAAGTACCCCCAAGGGGTACGAGTACCTCCGGTTAAGAACCACTGACCTAAAGTTTGGAATGCACTTCCCCGGGCAATCTGTTCGCTCAAACGAATTGCCTTAGCCTGCATCATCTCGCGACTCAAAATAAATGTAAACAGGGACGTGTCAAGAGTGGTGGACGCCCGAGGCCAAAGTAAATCTGGATGCCCCCCGCCATCTCGGTGTTAGGTGTTGACGAGCAAAAAAGGTCGTCGAGACAATCTGGAGATGCCCTTATCTAGTATGGTTGCCCGGCGCCAAATCGATAATATTTAGGGTTTTCATGTAAAAAGTGTTGACGAGCAAAAAGAGGTCGCCGAATCAATCAGGATGTCCCCATCTGGTGGATGCTCGTATGCTCGATGACCATGACGAGGGTATATATATGGCGTGAAGATGTTTTCCATTATGTTAATCATTTATCTGATACCGTCAGTATTTATAGCGGCGTCTGATCTGTTGCTGCTACAACTATAAGCCTGACCATTTTGAAAATAAAGTGTTGTTATTTATTACGTACAGTAGCTATGTTTAGTTCGCAAACTAAAATGAAAACAACAATTATAGAAAATTTATATAATTAATCAATGGCATGTTGCATTTATTTAGGTGGTCGAGCGAAAACTAACCGGTTAACTAACTTTTTACCGTTCATATGCGAGATTTGAGACTCAGAGGAATTCAAATAGTTCAAAACGCCGAAAATCACAGATTTGAAATAAAAAAGCATTTCATTTTAAAGTCCATTCTTCCATTTCTAACACAGATTGGACAACAGAGCTTTTGTTCAATACTATACAGATCGTTATCTGTTGGCTCATGGGGAAGGTATATTATCAGCCAGGCAATAGTCAACATCCAAAGGTCTGTTGCTGCTACAACAACTATAAGTATAACCATTTTGAAAATAAATGATTTTATTTAGACCGAAGACTTGTTTAGATAATGCAAATAATGAAAACAATCAGATTTTATTGTTTGAAAATGTCCAAGATTAAAAGCTGGGATAAAAAGTTAATACCGTATGAGAAGGCACGGTTGCAGATTTTCAAATGACTGATTGAGTGGGCGTGACAGAGTGAGAAGATGATGAACGTGGGGTCGAGGAGGCTGAGGGGTTAATCTAATCTAAGGGAAAACCGACTGAAGGGTGCTGTATGTAAGTAATTATCTTATTTGATACGTTCAGTTATTTTAAATCATTGTAATGATTTTAGTATTTTGAAATATGAGAAATTTAGGTGACTTAGTTCTTTCATTTTGTATTGATTGACTTTGTTGATGGATAGGCTTTGGGATAGTAGAGGAGTTACAATAATCTAATTTGGAGTGGACAATTGAGGGGCCCGTGCCCAGTTTTGAGTGCAAGGACGTGCCCACGAATATGAACATAGCAGGCTTTTTGATAGTTGGGAAATTTGGACCCTTTAGAAAAGAATCAAATTTGAATCCTAGATTTCTAGCAGCCGGAACATTTAAACAACAAATACCCAGATTGGCCCCATACCCAACTATTACAGAAGTCAATAGACTACTGTATGTCCTAGATCTAACGGGAAAACCCAGCTTTGGTAACGCTGTTTCGTTCAGCCAAAGAAAATGTCGATCTACTTTTTCGAGAATAAGCTCGTTCTTTCTTATTGCATGACTTTGTGCCTGTAAAGGACATTTTCCGGTTAGACTTACTTTCAATTTGTTTTAAAAACGCGGCTGGAAAATTGAACCTTGTCCCGTCGCCTCTGACGAGCGAGGCAGTGACAAAGATGGCGGACGGAAGACAATGCAATTGACACTTCACTAGACAAACGATTAATCTAGCGCATATTTTGAAATGTTCTGACCGACATTGCATAATAATTAGTTTAAAAGACATAAGCCTAAACTACAAAATAGAACTATTCGCCTATAAACGACAATTCCGAATTTCCGAAAATAGAGTGAATTATTTATGGCGTGTAGAAGGACAGCGAAGTAGAAACTCATTACAGATGGATATAATCTCTAATGAAGCTCTTATTAGATATTAAAAATTGAAAGCAAAATCTGATGGCAACGCGCATCCACTTACGGCAGCGACATGAACCTGTTAAATCACCGACATCTCTCGTCATCTAAGGAAACCAGCAGCAGGAGGGAGGAGGATATACGAGGATTGAGTAGAAGACAACGAACACCAGCAGTTCTTCAGCCTATCCTGTGCTTGTTGGATCTACTGCTCGTCTAAACTTAAAACCCTCCAATTCCAAAACGTAATTTCTTTCGTAGTCATAACAACCCGCCCCGCCACCTCGTGGATACACTCAGTGTTTTATAAAGAGACCTGTTAGAGGGAGATCCCCTCCCAAAGCCTCAACATCCCCCCCCCAAAAAAAAAATCCCAGCACTTACGCAAATTTTGCATTGAACTGTGTGTCTTCCCCTCCAGCCAAGTCAATCCCCCCAAACGCTTCAATTTTCTCCAAAAAGCCTGGAGTCTGGATAAAACACTGGATACACTTACCTTTACTCGACTCGGTCGACTGACAATCCAGCTCGTCCATGGCTATTTCAAAGAGCTACTACAGTACTACTTTCCAAAGCACTATATATATATAAATTTACGAGATTTTACTTACTTACTCGTCGCTGGCTTTGAGGAAGAAGTTTCTCTTCGTGGCGAAGCGATTGAATCGAAGATGGCCTTCTGAATGGACAGAGACGCAGAAGGAAACAAATGGCAGACATCAGGTGGAAACTTATCTTTAGCAATGAGACTAACAAGAACGCAAACTATTAACCGAGAAAGGCATCAAGAAAAGATAAACGAGCCAACGAAATGAAGACGGAGCTTTAGAGAAGAAAACGGAGACAACAAAGGAGGACTAGAGAGGAGGAGGAGGAGGATGAGGTTGCGTGCATGCGAGACGCTATAGAGGTGAATGGGGAAGGTGAACAAATAAGCGTAAGATGCCTCCAAATGGAAGAGATGATTCTAAAATAACAAAGAAACAAAGAATCTGTATCATGTGACAAAGACGAACGTCAAATGTCTATTAAAAGTTAGTTAAGAGGAAATGAATAGAAAAAGAAATTGTTTGGCGTAGGTTACTTTGACATTTCACGAGGCACTAGGTTACAAGATCAGCAGAGATGTAGTACTTGGTATTTGTACTTGTACTCGAGTTGTACTCGAGTACAATTTTTCAGTACTTGTACTTGTACTTGGAGGCTAGGTACTTGTACTTGTACTTGGAGGCTAGGTACTTGTACTTGTACTCCAAGTTTTTGGAATGCATGTACTTGTACTTGTACTTGTACTTGGAGACCAGGTACTTGTACTTGAACTTGGAGGCCAGGTACTTGTGCTTGAACTTGGACGCCAGGTACTTGTACTTGTATTGTGTATTTGCTACATCTCCGCTTGTTTTATCTCTGCCATTAAGCACCGAGCAGGCAGCTGCTAGGCTGCTGAAGAACTATGTGGTCTTCTTGTCCGTTGCTTAGGCAGAGCATTGAAATTAAACACAGCCTATTAGCCTATTAAAAATTCTAAACATAAGCCTAACAAGAAACAACTTAAAAAGATAAATCACTTGGCTCTTTTTCGGTTTGCATTTACATTATAAAGTTGAGAAAAATAGTCTTAGAAACAAATTGTACAAATAACGTGGTGACATAAAGGCAAATGGGATCTGACTTTGCAAGGTTTCATCTCTGATTTTTCTAAAGTATAAAGTTGATGAAAAAGAGTTCATCACTGTGATGAACAATCAAAATCAGAGCGCTGCATGACCCGTGCTGTCAAATACTGTGCCTCTCTCGTAAAGAGACCGCAGGGGAATGAAGATGATCTTCGCTCCGCTCGAGTCGTCTTAAACTCATGATTTTTCCAAGACCGCAACTTCGGAGAGAGATCCTTCACTAGATTGTTCATCTTGTGGAACTGTAATGAACCAATGAATTGATATCATCACTTAAAACGCATCTTTTAGGTTGCTAATTGAGATGTTAATTTTTGTGGGCCTCATTGAATAAAATTGTCTAGGAATGAATGAATGAATGAATGAATGATTGATTGAACTAATGAATTGATATCATGACTAAACATTGTTGCTAATTGTGTTGATTTTATTGAATAACTGTGACAAATAGACAACTACCCATTAATAAAGTGTACTTGCTGTTTGTATTTGACTATGAGGATCGGTACTTGTACTTTCACTTGGAGGCCAGGTACTTGTACCTGTACTTGAAGTATTTTGTACTTGCTACATCTCTGATGATCAGTGGTCGCGACTGAATTAGATTTCCATAAACATTCGAAGTCACTCATCAGCCAGCACTGATCAGTTGTTCGAACATATCAAAATCAAATAAAACAGCTTTTTAGAACTTTATTTTATTTTTCGAAAGCAAGTGATGACGTCGGATGCCTAGAGGTTGATTTGACAAAGAAAAAAAACGGGAATTTGAACCTCTTCAGGTCGCAAAGTTTTGCACTCTGGTACGGCTCAGCACTTGAAAATATTCTTCTTCTTTATGTTTCATTCTCTATCAGAGGGTTGACAGTCATGTACATCCATTTCTCTCTTGGAAACATTATAGATGTCTACCAGCAGAAGCAAAAGCACAGATTGTTTTCCAATGACAATTATTCTGAGGACAGAAATAGAACGGATGGTTGACAAGCAGAACAAGCGCTGTGATTAGCGTGTTCTATAAAGCATAAAAACTTAGCATGGTTTAAAGTGGCTTAGAAAGCATTACTGCCTGTGTGTGAAAGCCACCAGGGCTCTAATTAACAGGGCTTGAACCAGCTCCGTCAGCCTGACGCTCCAGTACGTAACCCACTCTGCCATCTTCCGCCCTCATACGCATACGCACAGAAAAAGCACTATAACTGTGCTCGTACATACATGTGCACTTGCTACGTGAATTTTAATATCACGAGAGCAATACAATAATGTTACGATGACGACTTAATAATTAATGGGAGGATGATAATTAATATTGCATGGGCATGATTTGTGACGAATTATTTCTACTTGAAGGAATTCTTTTGACCATTCGAATGGTTGCCTTTGCCGTTCTTTGAAGGAGGGATATTTTACACCCCTAACACCCCTCCCCAACACCCCCCGCCCGCCAATCTGAGACCGACACCCCACCCCTCAATCTGAGCTTAGGATGACCTTCTTTTTTTGCTTGTCAGACTTTTTCGACAGGGACCATCAAAATATACCGACACCCCCACAAATTGATAATCCTAGATCCTAGAAATAGCCCTGCTCAGAGGAACCTTCATCTGACCGTGTCTGCGTACAAGACGCCATTGGCCACGACTATCCAATAACTATCACTAATATCAATGGTACGCCTTCGAGTCAACTCTGATCATGAATCCAGATTGAATGCAGCATTGTGTGATCTGTGAGCACACATCCCAGCGTAGTCACCCAATCAAATGAAGCGATTTGCTTATAAATTGCCGAGGACTGCTGCTGCTGCTGCTGTTTGGGTCTATTAGATCAATTTGCGATAGTTACTGCCACAGTTCGTTCGCTGCACTGAATTTCGTAAGCTTGGAATTGTGCGACGAACAGTTAGTTCTCTGTCCGCACGCCGTGTGGCGCTTTGTGATGAGTCCCCGGTATCTGGCGATGGGGCTTTGAGAGTAGGAAGTGACTAAAGCACGGTGACACACGGGGCAGTGGTCTTCTTATAAGCAGAATTACACAGCGCGGCTGAATAGAGGGAGAGACAGAGACAGACAGAGACAGACAGAGAAAGAGAGAGACAGACAGACAGACAGAGAGAAAGAGATAGAGACAGACAGACAGAGACAGAGACAGAGAGAAGAGACATACAGAGACAGAGACAGGAAGGAGAGAGAGAGACAGAAAGAGAGAGAGAGAGAGACAGAGATAGGAAGAGAGGAAGAGAGAGGAGGAGAGATAGACAGACAGTCTGAGACAGAGACAGACAGTGACAGAGAGAGAGACAGAAAGAGAGAGACAGAGACAGAGAGAGAGAGAGAGAGAGAGAGAGAGAGAGAGAGAGAGAGAGAGAGAGAGAGAGAGAGAGAGAGAGAGAGAGAGTAGGCGAAACGAAACGTGATTCGAGGCCATATGACGTCAGGGCAAAAGAGAGCGGAAGCTGCGAATGAGCTTGAACGGCGAAGGTGTCTCGCGTTGACTCTGGAGAAAATGGTCTGCTGCTAGAAAGCACGTTCTAACCGGACCGGTCGGTCGGTCGTCGTAGGATCTCAGCTGAAAGGTATTAGCGACGACGAGAAAACGGCGGGAGAGGCTCGGCGCGGTGTCTGTCTTTCTCGCTAGATGGCGGCGGCGCTGTCAGTTCGTAAGTACGAGAAAACGTTGTGCATATTGCGGCGGCGGCGGCGACGACGGCGGCGCAGTAATTCTATTTCCTCGCTGGACGCGATCGTCTGAGGAGTTAATAGCGAGCGCTCGACGACCAGCAGTCGATCGGCGGCCGAAGGAGGAAGACGCGTCCTCTTCCTACTCGTCCTCCTCCTCCTTCTACCCTTCCTCTTCATCCTCCTCTTCTTCAGCTTCTCCGTCTATTCATTTGACAAGAGTGCTGCTGTGACCGCGTCTCAATCTACGACCACTCAACAATCGAATACGCGTTTTTAAGCAGAGGAAGGAGAAGACAAAGATCTCGTATAGGCTAAGCGGTCACCGGAAGCAGTCGATGGGCAGCGGGGCGGGAGGAGGGTATCAGGTGAGACGACGCAGCTGCCGACGACGACGACGATGGTGGTCATCTGGAGGGTCATTGGTCCGTTCTGGGTCGTTTGTCTTCTTCAAGGTAAATAATTATCGCCGTCGCTTATGCTTTATGTTGCGCTTCTGTTTTGTACTTCATGGCGTCGCATAATAATCATCTAAATAGAGTCATAAATTACCCAGATATTCAACAGATATCTACTAAACTCATATGCATCCACACACGCACACAAATAACATATGTCTATGTATGTATGGGCAGTTTGTTATTCAAGTATTGGAATTATTCACTCACACATGCATAGCACCTTTTGTATGCTAACGAATTAATTCACGGGAATTGTTAGTTATTTTGTTCTTTTGTGACTGTTAAGATATAATTGCGATGGACATCGTGAATTTTCTGGATAATTTAAATGTGTCGATAGTTACATTTTGATTTCTGCATCTTCTGATCTTTCAGTCGTCGCTATTTTGACTTCTGTATAAACTACGAATCTAATGAAGTTCATTTGATATAATGATTACTGATTATAAATAATACGTAGACTATTGCGTATAGAAATGCGTCATATTTAGACGCAAAATAACTCGTTAAGTGACTATTTTTTGGAAGCGTGGCTATAGCTATAGGCTGGATATGCGATGACCTTATTGTCGAATTTAAATGCCGCTAATCAGGCTTGGTCAGATTAGGACCTATGTAAAGAAATAAGCAGCATTACGCTCAATTTCTTCATCACCTGTAGGTCTGCATGCAGTAGCGTGCAGGGGGGGGGGCGATGGATCGGTAGCCCCGGGCGCCGACCAAAATTGACTCGACGACTTTTTATCGAATTGGCCCCGGTCGAACACCAACCACTCTCTGCGCGCCACTGCCCATACAGGAAATGACGGCGATAGATCTATTTAAAATTCAATTTAAAATAGTAGTCTAATAAATAAATATATATATATATATAATATCTAGCAGGTTTTTATTTTGGTTTAGAGCCAGGGGCTATGATTTTACTGAACTGAACAGCGAACTTTAGACACGATTAGACATCACAAGTTCTCAAAACCTGGATTTTCTTGCATTAAGTCTAATAATTATATACACTTTGATTAGCATCACCTATAATACCCGAAAATATTAGTCGCCAGGATTTCGAATTCAAACACAAAATTAAACGAAACGAAACAGCGTCAAACGATTCCCAATGCAGACAAAAGCAAAGATGAAACCAGCAACAGAAATACAGCAACAAGACTGCAACTTTTAACAGCTTCTATATTTGTACTGCAGCCAGGAGATGAAAAGAAGAATAACAAAAAAGCAACAGGAGCAATGGAAGGGTTTCAAACAATATGGAAAAGCAAGGTCATGAAAGTCGAGACAAAACTGGAAATACTAAGAACGTGCATCTTTAGTGTATTTACTATACGCGTCGGAAACATGGACCATAAAGAAGAGGAGGGACAAAGACCGACTACTAGCCTTTGAAATGAAATGCTACAGGAGAATTTTGAACACCAGATGGCAACAGAAAATAAAGAACACAATGATACGAGAAAGAATTAAGAACAAAACGAACGTTATGCAAAAATTGATACGGAGAAAACTGAACTTCTTTGGGCACATATGTAGGATGAAAGACAATAGACTGGTGAAGAAGATCATGCTGGGAACAATTGATGGAGAAAATCGAAGAGGGAGACCGAGAAGAGAGTGGTTGGATGACACCGAAGAATGGGGGATCGCGGAGCTGCACACACTGATCAGAGAGACGCAGGACCGAGAAAGATGCAGACAAATCGCTCAGGCTGTCGACACGGGTCAGCACAGCCATGGAGCTGGATGATGAGTCCTGATGATGATGATGATGATGAGTGGATTTTGAACCGCTCTGACGAGGGGGACAGGTGGTACATTTTTACCCGTGTCCGGCGATAAACAAAGGGCCCGTGCTAACCAGAAAAAAGTGACGACCTTTTTTGCTTGTCAGCATTTATTTAATATGAGGATAACCTTCTTTTTTATTTTTTGCTTGTCAAGATTTTTTAAAAAGTAGGCCTCAAACAATTTTGTCCATTTGGAGTATTTTCTCTCGACGGCCCTGTATTTGAAACAAACTTGAACTTAACAGTAGTTCGACTATTACAGTCTGCGGTTAAAGGCTAGAAAAGAATGTCAAGGAAGACGAAAACTATATTCCCAGGTTCCTAGAAGGTTTGTCTAACTACTCCGCTTTTATCGCTCAGCTTATCCGCTTTTATCGCTCAGCTTCTAACTTTGCCGAGTCCTCAAATCCTTTGCCAACTGAGTGGATTTAACCGCTGTGTTCCATTGTTACCTGTGAAGTCTTAGAATACGCAGAGCAATGGCATATGCTCTTTTGAGCGTTCAACTCAAGGTCGACAACCTCAGCATCTCAGATGCTAATTATTTCTGTCAAACGGTTTAAACCATTTGGAGCAACGAACTCTGCTTCAGGAATTATGAAGTCGAGATTTTACAGAAAGTATTTAACTATTTATTTAATTATTTAACACAATACAGAATTAATTAATGAAACGCAGGTGTACGGTAATACTGTTGCTCAATCACCACCATGGTCAGTTGACGCACACACACACACGGTATTTTTACGTGTGTAAATTTTTTTCTTCGGGAGACCTAATCTAGGAAAGTTCTTTACCGATTGCTTTGAAACTTTATATATATATATATATATATATGTGTGTGTGTGTGTGTGTGTAGTTAAATCTAATAAATGCTTTAATGATTTAGGTCTGGCAATATCTTAACACCAACCGTTTATTCGACAGTAATTTGACAATTTTATTTAACTTATAGCACCATATCTTTAACATAGTCTACCAGCCTTTCGACGGCTTGCAGCCATCTATGAACTTTTATATAAAGCAAAATGCTCATTTTTACAATTTTATAGCGCTTTGATATTCACGCGCTTCTCTTCCGCCTGAAGCGTCGACCAGGTCATATCAGCGTCCAATCGGCGTTGGTGGACTTGTGAACGCCGAGATAAATAAGCTCGGATCCCCTGCAGGAGCGAATTCGAGTAGACGGCTCATCCCTGAGCGCAGCTGTGATGCCCCACTGAATGGGCAATTTTATCTGATGAATGCGTGTTAAAGAGCAATTTTTCATCATCATCATCATCATACGAAATGTCACAATTCAGATCAGCAGATCACATGAAGAGATGGCGTGAGAGAGAATTCACAGCCCTAGCAATCTGTAATAATTATTTTGTAATTTTGAAATTGCCCTCTTTATCAGAAAGACAATTATTGGCCATTTGCTAATAAAATTGGTCGACCTCTCTTGAAAGCCAAGAGTTAAAATAAATTAAACAAACTGGAGTAATGAATTACCTCAGACAATTATTGACTAGATATTAATTTTAGATAATTTGACAGTATTTATTGTTCGATCGACCTGCTTCTCGCTTCCTTCGAATCTGAATCTATTTTAGCTAAAGCCAAATTCTTAACCTATATAGCTAATCAATAAGATCAGTCATGGGCTGCTCGTGGCTAAGCATTCACTGATCACTTGAATGATGATCGATTTCTGTATGTGAAATAGAAAACACTCGTTGTTTGCTACATTAAGGGAGGCTATCTTTAAAAGTAGAAAACTCACTCAGTTGTCCTTCACTGAGCTTTTTGGATTTTCCGGCAGTTATCTTAAGATCCTGCTCGAACGTGCAAACTCAATGGGCAGTGAAATGTTCTATGAACTCCTTTTTGCCACGTATGGGGATGCATCTCCTCACCGAGCTTTTTTTGCTCGTCAACGTATTTTCCGGCAGTTAGAAGGAAATGTAGTGGAAAGTACTGCGGATGAACTCCTTTTTGCCTGTCAACGTATTTTCCGTATTTTCCGGGAATTGTAAGAAATTTTGTGGAAAATACCGCGGATGATCTTTTTTGTCAGCCTTTTTCGGTAAGTTTATTTACATTTTGTGGACAAAACACTGCCAATGACTTTTTCCATTTTTTTTTTTCTTTTTCCTTTTTTATTCTCCTTCTTTTGCACCACTACCAACTTCCTGTAAATTTTAGTAACCCTATAATTATGTCAAAACCTTTTGACCACCCCTAAGATAAGTGACGGATTCCATAAAACGTTTAGTAAGCTAGTATTTTTGCAGTGTCGAGAAGTCCCCTCCCATTTTTTGGCTCAATCAAGTTCAAAATGTGGTGGTGGTGACCTGACCCTGCTTGTCAGGCTTTATTCCGTTTCAGGAAAATTTATAGTATTCCATGAAATTTTTATTTTTGATTATTTGTAAAGAATGAAATTGTTGACGTCAACTTCTATTGAATCCTCCCCTGTTAGCAACTGTCAAACTTTTTGAACCCTCCCCTATTTATTTGACGTAATTAATGGACAGCCACCTAGATGTCTCCAATACCTTTTAGTGTTCGGTAATTAATTTCCCAGTTCTTGCTTCGATTTTGCCGCAGGCACTGGACCTTGAAGGTTGTTTGATTGGTCTCACAGGATTTTGAGGTTAAGAACTCGCGCAAGACGTTGGTTCAAAATGAAGATCGGAAAAATGTTAAAACTATCTTACGAGGGATTGAAAAATAGTCTACGATATCGTCGAAGGTGTCGGATGAGTTTTCTTCCTTCGCCTATTTACCTGTGCATCGGAGCAAGAATAAGCTTCTTGGAGAGTCATTGCTCAGCGCCAGCACTCTATAAGGGTTTCCACGTCCGTATAATAATAATAATCGAAAGGTGAAAACCGTTCTTCCTCCAAGTGCTTATATTCTCCGAGAGCTCGTCCTAAGCCGATCCCTTACAAGGCCACTCCGCCGCCGCCGCCGCCGCCGCCGCCGCCGCCGCCGCCGCCGACCGCTCGCCGCTTCCGTAATCCTGCTTAGTTCACGCCATCGTGCCGTCGACCGTAGGCAGCGATTTACCCTCGAGAGACTCCGGCGCACGGATGGAAATTTTTCGGCAACAATGGTACTAATTTACATCCATCTATATTCTCCGATGAATAGGTAAGTGCGTGAAATTAATAAGATGCCGTTGAAAATAGCGTCCGTTGGGAAATCGGTCGCCGATTCTACAGCGTCGTCGGAAGGAAGGAAGAAAGGAAGGAAGAAAGCAGTCGCTTCCGAGCTTCAGACTAACAACTCTTTTGGTCGGAACCGACGACTATTCTGTCCACGGCAGATCGTTCATTTTCTTGTCGCGATTTGAAACTAAAAATCTGTGAAGATTTGTATCATTTATAGAGAAGATATTGACGATTGTGTGTCATGTCACTGTCAGTTATTATCACGGCGTCAATGTGTGATTAAGGTCGGAAAAACCTGGAACGCATTACCTGATCCCATTCATATACGCTCAATAATTTTTTTTTCATTCGATATTATAATGCGGCGCGTTCGGTCAGTCAAATGCAAAATCTGCGAAGAATCTATTTATAAAATTGATAATCTTAAAGGTTTAGAAAATGGAAAATATCTTTCGTATTTTAAGCATTCTCAAGAATTTCGCCGGTAAGAAAGTATTGGAGATTTCTAAGGCATTACAGCGGATGATTTAGATCAAGCAATGGAACCAACCACATTCCAGAGATCAAGAGTTTGTCTCCTAAAAACTATTAGAATTTCTTGGCGTTTTTTGTTCGTAATCAAAGCCTAGAAAATGTTATCAAAGAAAAGGGAATTTTGCACGTATTTCATGAGCAATAAACATTAACTGCTCATGCAACATGGCGACACTATGAAAGCTCAATTATCGAATGCAAGAATATAACCTACGCAATCTTACCTACATAATCACATAATCATCTATCATCTATAGCTATGAATGTAATGGAACTGAGCGGTTAAATCCACTCAGTTGGCAAGGATTTGAGGACTCGGCAAAGTTAGAAGCTGAGCGATAAAAGCGGAGTTAGACAAGCCTTCTAGGTACCTGGGAACATACAGTAGTTTTCGTATTCCTTGACATTCTTTTCTAGCCTTTGACCTCAGACTGTAATAGACGAACTACTGTAAGTTCGAGTTTTGTTACAAATATAGAAGCTGTTGAGAGTTACAGTTTTGTTGCGGTTTTTCTTTTGCTGGTTTCATCTTCACTTTTATTTTATTTTATTTATGTACTAGTAATGCCGCCTAGAAGCAACGTATGGTTTTGTTCAGGTTTTATTCGTGTTTGAGAGATGTTTTTCTCAAACGGAGTTGCTCAAATACGACATTAACACATTTTCGTGTTCTGTTGCAACACTCCTCACCCCCCCGACACAAATATCAAACTGCGCCAATCGTGGAAAATCCAAGATAACTGAATGGGAACGATCATTTTGCTGACAGGCGAACCGATGCTATGTAACTATCGATCGAAGCTAGAAATTAAGAAGACACACGAAATGTTCAGTTACGGCGGAAGTTTAATACGGCGACTGAAAGATTCTGATATTAGTGAACCCGGATCGGCGAAGCAGCTCTGCGCAGAATCACTCGGGATTTGCGACCGCAGTGTGTGTGTGTGTGTGTGTGTGTGTGTGTGTCTGAGACTGAGACGCATTGTCGGTGGTCTATCGCGCTTCGGTGGCGACATTCATCGGGGGAACATTGGCGGCTGGCTGAGCGTCGCAAGGATCAGGTTTCTGAAAGCGTCGACACCCATGTCCCCTCCTCCTCCTCCTCCTCCTCCTCTCTCCCTCCTCCTCCTCCTCCTCTCTTCTTCTTCTTCTCCAATACACGCTCTCCGATTGCTGTCTACGCCGCTGTCAATAAATTCTGACTGGGTCATCAGAGCACAGAACGCTCTGTATGCGTCGTTCGCCCAATGCCTCCTACACAGTAAAGGGAATAAGACAAACAATATATGACAGTGGTGGTGGTGGTGATTATGGTGATTATGGTGATGCCGGATGATGATGATGATGATGATGATGATGATGATGATGATGGATGATGATGATGATGATGATGATGATGACGATCCCGATGGTGATAATGATAATGATGATGATGGTGATGGAGATGATGCTGTTGATGATGATGGTACTGATAATGATGGTGATGATCAGAGGTGTTAACGGGTACTCGAAAACTCGGGTATCCGTGAGAAAATTACCGTTAAGTGACACCTCCCTCCGTTCGCTGTGCAACGAAGGACAGAGTAATTAGCTGCGGCGACGGAAGTGGGGCATATAACGGTCGAGGTGATCCGTCATTAGTTCCAGCGACCGGAGGGGGAGTGTGGTCATTTAGATGAGCGTAGAGACGAGAGGCCATTTAACGGAGATTATGTTAATTTAAGTACCCGGTATATATGCCCGTTAAAAATTCGACGGGTACCCAGGCAGCTTTAAAAAAGACAGCCCGATTGATGATGATGATGATGATGATGATGATGATGATTATGGTGTTGATGATGATTGGTCTGTATGGGGCTCGAATGCAGGTTCATTATGAACCTCGTTCATTATGAACATCGCCTGAGGATGATCAAAACATTGACGAATACGGACAGACAGCGACTATAAATGCCCGATTATGATCTTGTGCGGCGATAAGCGCAATATGTCAGCGGACTCTAAGAAGAAGAAGAAGAAGAAGAAGAAGGAGGAGGAGGAGGCGCTGCAGAGTCTATAGAGCGCCCGCCGCCGGTCTGTTGTTGACGGTGACAGCTGTATTCGAAACATCGATTCATCATTATATACGCCATCAATCGATCGACTCCTGTGGCCACTTGCTGCTGCTGCTGCTGCTGCTGCTCCGTTACTCTGTTGACTGCAGAATCTCATTAACTTCCTCCTAAAAAGATTGACCGAAATCCTGAATTATATGCAAAAAGATGTATTCTTTTTTAAAATGGCTGCATGTTGAGAGGTGAATGTCGTTAAGAAACTTATGAGGCATAAGTCTAAATGGAGGCAATTTGCCACGAGTTCCTTCGTAAGCTGATCATTGTTCCTTGTGTTGAGATTTTGCGGAGACGTTTTGACACGAGTGGATAAAAATTCGAAAATACAGAAATGCGCTTCGAAAATGAATTTTTATTCAGTCAATTCAAGTGAGCTTATTAAATTGGATAATTTTAATTGAATCAAATTTAATTTAACTTTACTAAAAGCGAATGCGCTTGAAGATTTCTGACGGATCATTTGGATAATGAAAGCCTTTTAGACGTATTTTCTTAAATTTCATTGTTTCGATGTTTTTGCAAACACTGTTTCTGTAGTCCCCTGTGTTTAGAAAGCAATAAATTAATTTGCATTTGGTCTTTTTTTCTTTAGCTATTACTTGTTCCATTGTGACAAGGGGTTTTCGACTTAGACTTAAACTGGTTTTATTCCAATATATTTAGTGCTGTTCAAGTACAATGAACAAATTTCGTTCACTAATCAGGCTTATTGAAACATAATCGGCAACAAAAAACATCGCATTCTCTTTGAATAAAATTCTGATTTTTGTCTTAACAGAACATTGATCGTTGATCTAGGTCAAAGTTGAACATAATTACTTGATTAGAAATAACGAATATATATAGTTTTCCTCGTCTTGACAGCGAGAGCGACCGAGTATTGTCTCCTGGAAAGCTTCGAGCCTTCGTGTCCTAACGAAACGTTCATCTTCATCAAGTCGGCTTTCTACGGTCGAATGCGGCTCGGTCGCTGTCTGACGAGGGACTATTACATCGGGTGCAGTGCGGAGGTGACCGAGCAACTCGACCTGCTCTGTTCCGGACGCAGTCACTGCTACATATCGCTGCCCGAGTACAGTCTTATCAGGGCGGTGCCGTGTCCGCAGGATCTCGTCTTCTATTTGGACGTTGAGTTTGTCTGCATCAGAGGCAAGGACGCTGTCGATCGTATTTCGCCGCGATTGCAAAGACAGACGAATAATGCGTCGTGTCATATTTCGCTCAAAAGAGGGCAAAAATCTCACCGGATAGTCTCTAAAGCAATAAACTCGACACGCACCTAATAATGTTGCTCAAATAGCGCACGTACAGGTGTACTGTAGATTCGTGTATAACTGTATATTATACTGAACGCGTTTGAAATGAAATGTTACAGAAAAATCATGAAAATAAGCTATAAAGATAGGCCTATGGTTAGAAATGATACCATTCGCAAAAACTCAAGGTGAACTAAGACTGTTATGGACAAGATTATCATAGACAGAAACATGTCAATATTGGAACACGTTTGCAGAATGAAAGAGGAAAGAATAATAAAGACAGCGATGAAGGGACTCAGATGGCATTGCGGAAAAAAGGAAAACCAACGAGAAGACGATTCGACGATGTTCCTGAATGGACTGACCTTAACACCCAGACACCCAGACAGCGATACACAGCGACCAAAGAAGGGAAAGGGCCATGGCACACGTTGGCTCCGACGACGATCATTATGGACTGTGGAGTGAGATTGATGATGATGATGATGACGATGATGATGATGATGATGATGATGATGATGATGATGATGATGGCGATGATGATGATGATGATAATGTTATTAAACGGCATATATAGGCTACAGTGTATACAAAGTTCGCATCATATAATATATTAATTTTTTGTCAAAGATGTACTATACTTAAGTTACATGGTCTCTCTGCGATACATTTATAGTAAATAGATTTAAAAGACTATAGATAGTTTAAGTCACTGTAGTCATATCATATCTATCTGGGAGCTTCTGTTATCTGATAATGAATAGTCAATGGAATATGGCCGTTGATCGATTTTCTTGCTTTAAGATTCGCCTTTAGATAAAACTTTCGCTGTGTGTTTGTACAAACTGAAGGAGAGACTGGATCGTCGAATGCCTGCACAAAGGAAACAGTTCTCCAGATATCGAACAGTAAGACCGGATACCTCACCAGCGATTTCACTCTGTCGACTGGCATCGGTTCCGAGCGATGTCCGTGGGTTATAGCCGCTCTGCCCGGCCAGCGAATCAACCTGACCCTATACAACCTCAAGGCTGCCATCAGATCCAACAACAACAACAACAACAACAACAACAACACCTCCGCTTTCAGTTCGCTGAGACAGGCATCGGTCCCCGTCGGAGCGTCGATCCGATGTTCGGGTAATGTCCTGGCGACCGTCCGGGAGTCGCCGAAGAACGGCGCCGCAATGGAGAAGTTCGTCTGCGACACTGCCTCCAGAGAGAGCGCCGTTCATCTGTCGTCGGCCAACAGTCTAACGGTCGCCCTGTCGCCCAGAAACAACGCTCATTCGACGACGAAATACGTCATCAGATACGAAGGTACGACGTGGACATGGACGTCGTGGGTTATTATTATTATTATTATTATTATTATTATTATTATTATTATTATTATTATTATTATTATTATTATTATTATTATTATTATTATTAGGTCTATTGTCAGACAATTGTCTATAGCGCCGTAAATGAGCTATGGGTTGAGTCTACCCATGGGCTGGATTAGGTTGGGTTGGGCCAAAGATTTATAAGTCATCAGATACGAAGGTACGATACGGATATGGACATGGGTTGGGTCCACCTATAGGTTGGGGCATACATTTTCATGCTTATGGTGGGCTGCGTTGGGTTGGGTCAGAAAATTAGTCACGGTTTAAGAAATTGTTATATATTACGGTCAGAGATATTTTTACACCCCTCTATTACTTCAACATCCCCCAATCTGAGAGCAACACCCCTAATTATGATGCAGCTAAGATGCTATCGCTCGCCATAGGGGAGGGAGGGGACCCCCGGAATACATCAACACTCCGAAAATTGATAATCTTAGAAATAACCCCGATTACGGTGGGTTGGGGTCAATTAAACCTATTGCTTTTGTGGGCTGGGTTGGGTCTGAATCATGATGGGTTGGACCCATGTCCATGTTTGGTGCGATGACGTCAGCGGGTTCTTTTTCTCGGACACGGCGCCAACATAACCAGGGCCGGATTAAGGTCCGAGTGGGCCGGGGGGCTGAGAAAAAAAAGGCCGTCGCCTATACTGAAATTCTCTGACAAGCAAAAAAAGGTTATCTCCCTTCCAAATCGTGCTAGCCCCCTCAGCCCCCGCCTTAATATGGCCCTGAACATAACGCTTGCAATAATTATGAAAACTGTGACTGCATTTGTTGTATCGTTTCGAAATGCTTGCTTTCCCAGAGCCTAGATGTCCAAGTTGAGAGAATCAAATAGGCGATTAGTCCAACGATGATCGAAGCCATTAAGATGAGTCTTTTGATGCTGAAATTATACAATTAAACCAGATATTTATTGGCGTGTTTCTCGGCTTAATGACAATTACGATTCTAGCTGTATCTTGATTGAACGCATTAACAAATTGACCCTCCGCTATTAATTAATCGGCGGCTAATGACCGCTGCTTGCATCGCACGACGAGAAGAGAGAGAGAGAGAGGCTGAAAGAAAGTTAATCATTTCGATAGACTCTCCTGTCTCTGTTTCATATCGGACAAAAAGCAAAGCTAAGTCGAGCGACGCAGGATGGTCTCTATGGCTCTATGCAGTATCTCTCGTCATCATTTTGTTCATCGCAATTGCGTTGATAGATAAATCAGTCTGTGATGGTCAAGTCTCAAGAGCAAATCCATAACTGGGATCCTCTGTCAGCGCCCGCTAGGGTCTATATCTAGACTGCGATATTGATTTGATCAAATCAATCGAGATCAAATTTTAAACGGCGATAAACGCAGACGACGGTAAAATACTATTTGCGAAATTTTCGGCAGACTAGCATTTCAAAAGAGAAGCATTTGATTAGTGTAACGATCCGACTGAATTTACAAACCAAATAATAAAATATTTATAAAGAGATAACATGTTGTTTAAATCTAATTGAGTTTCATTCTATACTCGAGTTCGAACAAGCTCTAAGCGACACCTGATTGGACCTGTAGACATATGAAGCTCATTAAAACAGCGCCGAACAGCACGGTTCGACCCTTTGGAGGTAAAATGTCTTGAAGAAACAAACTAATAGCGATAGAATGTCTGCCTCTGTCTATAAGAATCAGAGAAGAGCAGTAATTAGCTGTCTTGACTGTGAGAACTATCTAAGTGAATATGATTAATATAGCTTACGCCTATTTCAGTATAATTAACCAATGTCATAAAAGTTCAAAAGTCATGTTCTAGTTTAAAGCCATTGAGAGGTTGTTCTGGGCTTCTGGCGATTACCAATAATTATTCCTATTTGAAGAAAAACATCATTGTGTGGTCTGACCTCAAAATCAAGAGATGATATGTTTGCTTCTCAAAGAAAGAATGTTTTTTATTGAATGCCAAACGTAAGAACAAAAGCGGACAAAAAAAAAAATTTAAACATGGGAGGGAGGGAGGGAGAGGGAAGAAAGCACAATGGAAGTTGTGTTCAGGTATAAACACGTCCATTATTTTGCGTTGTTTATGAAAGGGGAGCGTCCATGGTTACCAATAGGCTGTGTTGCTTTTCATAATCACACAGCCATTGTCCGGTCGTGTTCAATCATTCGAACAACACCTGGTCACCAAACCACTTTCACCTGAACAACGAATGCCATTGCAAGAAGAAACCACCAATGTGCCAAAGCTATCGCTTATATACAGCCAGATGCCTGCATTCAGGTTTATAAGAGAAACTGGAATACCTGTTTGACTTAGAGTCGAATATAAGACAATTCTTCTATGTATTGATTGACCTGTCAGTTAAACTATTTCTTCAAGACAAATACAGGTTTTGTCGCTACGGCTGCTGATGATATTACGATAATGATGATGATGATGACGATGATGATGGTGACGACGACGATGATGACGACGACAATGACAACGACAACATTTGGAGAAACGGCTGTGAGCGAAGTTGATTAATCTGTTGAGCAATTTCTTACTTTGGAAGATCGCTGTTAAGATGACAGATTCTCTGCATGGTTGAATCTCGATAAATACTGTATATCCGTCATTTTTTCAGGCAGATCCAGTCAATGATATTGCTTATGAATAATTATAATGAATGAAATATTAAAATATATAGGTGCTATATAAATGAACTATAAGTGATGCCATTGCGTTCAAAATCAATAATTAATCTTATCATTGGCGTAGCCACGAGGGGGTTCGGGGTCCTGGCCCCCTATTCGGGCTAATGTCAGTCGTGAAATTTGCTCAAAACCGATAAGAATTTTCTTCGGGGGAGGGGGAGGTTAGGGTGCTTGTCAACAGAATCGGTATTAGTTGTTGTTACAGCTTTTGGCCACGCGGTAATAACTCATAATTAAAGTCTTCAAACTATGCAACTAGAGCTCACCTAATTCTAATTCTAATATTACTCAGAATTTCTGCGATAGGGGCTCCGTCCCAGACCTTGCTGAGGGATCTCAGGACACACTACCGGTAGACTAAATGGGGTGTGCGTGCCTGTTATTAGTAGGGACTCGGGAGATTCTTGCAGAGACATTAACAGAATTTTATCTAATGAGGGGTAGGGAGATAGCCGAATAGATGTCATGTGGTCTGCAAATTTTCTCAAAAGTTCCAGATTTGAATCCAGTATTATCCTAAATTGGCCCCAGTTCACGCACGGAGAACTAATGCCTTCGAATAAATTTTTTCTTTCGGGAGGATTGTCAATAAATATGCGGTCTAATAGTCTGGAAAATATGCATCTGATCTCAAAATTTGAGTCTGATATTACCATAAAAGTTTCAGACTTCAGACTCCGTTTGGGGAAATCAGTTCAAATCACCGCGCTCCCTGACTCAATCCGGGACTGGAAATTTCGGTCTGTATAGAAGCCTTGGTGCCCTCCCCCATCATTCCGAAACCCTGGCTACGCCACCGAATCTTATCACTCGGCATTTGAGTTTTGGCCATAGCCTAATGACTCGATTAATTATATAATTATCACGGTAACTAACTATCGTGGCCGGTGGCTTTCTGGTGATAATTCTTACGCTGCTGCACCTGAACCTGACTTTTCTTAGAATGAATTAATGTTACCGATCGATTTAACGAAACAACGTTTTTACGAAAGGTGGACTCTGTCTATTAATTTTCTGTTACTTACTAATTATTTACCGTTATATATACATATATAATTATATATATACTTTATATATATATATATTGTATATAATAATGATAACAAGGTTTAAAGTGGTTCAGGAGGGTTTGCCCCTGTGTGAGAACCACTATAGAGCAGAGGCGTCATTTGGGGGAGGGCTGGGGGGCGTGCCCCCCAAGGAAATGAAAATATTAATTTATAATGTATTAATGTGCAAAAATTGCAAAAATTGAAAAAAATATATTAAAAAATTGCAAATTTTTCAACATTAGCCCTAAAATTTGCCAAAATTGCTCAAAATTCGCAACAAATTTGCAAAAATTTGCAAAAAATTGCAAAAAATGCCTAAAATTTGTCAAAAATTTGCAAAAAATTTTCTCGCCCCAAGAAAAGTGTGAAATGACGCCACTGCTATAGAGTGGTTCTGTAATGTCTGCCGTGAGAACCACAATGATTCTTTACCCGTCCATTCATTCGCATTATAATGGGTTGGATAACTAATTGTCAGGCATTTACACTGTAGTACATTTCACCTTCAAACACAAACCAATTCTATTCTTGCATTCGATGGAACCACTGGTAATAATTTTCGTGAAGTGGGTGTACATTCTAGGACTGAGGACTGAAAACACATCGAATCGCCTTCTGTTGTGACATACAACTGTCCATTAATTTAGGATAAACGGAGTACAAGCAAAGCCGATTCTCTTTATATCATCGATATCGGATAAGTCAAGACAAAAAAAGACGACCTCGACGAGTAAGAGAAACAGACAGATAAAGAGAGACAGACAGAAAGAAATTCAGATAGAGAGACAGACCACAGACAGAGACAGACACACACAGAGAGAGAAAGAGGCATAGATACAAACACAGAGAGAGAAAATTAGATAAAGAGACAGACAGACAGACGAAGAGAAAGAGAGGGGAGAGGGATTATCGATTTCTTGCTGAAGGTGAATTTATGAGCAGATAATCATCACTGACAGCGAACATTGAGGCTGAGTATCGAAGCCACGACGACAGACGCAGACAGACCGAGAGGGACGCAGCGTGACAGCGAAGATGTCACTAGGCAGACGGAGAGGAGAGCTCGTTAATGCGTTTTATATAATGATTAATAGTCGGGATTTTGAATATAAATGCCCGTCGCGATTGATTGCAGAAGCCGACAGAGAGGCAAAATACGCGTCTTGGCACTAACATGCACAGACAGACAATGCGACAGGCAGACAGACAAAAGCAGACAGGAAGACGGACGAGAGGCAGACTAGATAAAAATTACTTGGAAGTAAATATGCACTCTGCAAAAAATTTCCATTACCTTGGTCACGAGAGTTCGTGCCGACTCAGATCTATCGGCTATCGCGCTATTTTTCCATCGAATTAGCAAATAAAGAAATAGAAGCGTCCGTTGTTCTGTAATATTTAACTGAGCAGCAGGGGCGTCATTTGGGGGGCAGGGGGCCGTGGCCCCAAGGAAATGAAAAAATAATGTATAATGTATTAAATAAATAAATAAATGCGAAATGTGCAAAAAATCGCAAAGAATTGCCAAAACATTTGCCAAAAATGCCAAAATTTGCCAAAAATTTACAAATTTGCCAGAATTGGTCCAAAAATTGCCAAAAATTTGCCAAAAATTGCCAAAATTTTTGACAAAATTGGCCAAAAAATTATCTTGCACCCAAGAAGAGTGTGAAAGGACACTACTGCTGAGCAGAGTAACGGTCTTTTATGTATTAACTAAATCATGAATAGACTGACCTGGTCCGATTAGGCCTTAGGCCTATCGAAAGCATTTTAATGCTTTACTAGTTTTTATATCTGTAATTATTAAATTTAAACGACTATAAACCAATCAAGTAGTAAAAATTGACGTTCACCATGAAAAGACATTAATGTTGAGTGCAGCAATATAAGCAGAAAATCTGAGACACTGATAGTTGAATCTGATACGAACATATCAGATGTTCCTTTGATTTTGTCTGACAGACAGACAAACAGACAGACAGACAGACAGACAGACAGACAGACAGACAGACAGAAACATCGTAAACTAAACCACAGCAAAAAACTATTTGTGTTTGGAGTTAAATGCAGAATTAGTCTCAACGAAGCGAACTTTTGTCGATTTTTTTAACTTCTCTTCCTTGGCTTTCATAATGTGAAAGTGCTACGCGGAAGGTTTTCCTTACACGTCCATTAAATTTTCTTACTTTTTTCACTTTTTGCACGTCACTTCATAGAGAAATAACCTGCTAATTAGCAATCGACCATACTCTAGGCCTATTAATTTTAAAATTGCAGTTTTTTTAAACGTAACAGAGTTTAATGAGGTTTGGGTCGACTTACTGTTATTAATAGAAGTTTAAAATTAAACAAAATTAAACCCCCGTCTTTTTAACCCGGCCTATCCACCATAGACTGTCACCTGGTTGTCCAGCCGCATCCCTGGATTTAACCTGGATCTTTAATGATTTTGAATGTGCGTGCCATCGGCTGATGTTCTAGGCATCATGATGTGGCGCTATACTCGAGTCCGAGCGTTTGGTTCCGGCGCTTATCTTCGGTCTAGACGATCAGCGACGTCGGCGGTATAAGCCATTAATCTGGAGTAGGTTGCCGTTAATTTGCTCAGATCCACGTTTTACCTCGCAAAAAGAAAGTCTATAAAAAATAAGATTTCCCACTGGAAAGGGATTAAAACTGCCTTAGCGAAGAGAGTTGGAAAATATCCCCATCAGCCTATGCATATGGCTATTAATCGCAGCACGTGGGACCTGACGACGTAAGATAAACCGTGGCTGGTAAGCTCTTAATAAATTCTCGCAGCTTCATTTTTAATTGCGCATCACACACACACATCTCCTTCAGCAAAATGCAGAAGACACGGTAGCCTATAATGACGATGGCGGTTCTTCGGCGACGAGTGGCAGCGACCTTTCATAAATTACCGAGTGCATCCATTTCGAAGAGACCGAATTATTCCATAATGCTTCTTCCATGGATTATGCATGACGCCGGCATAATGTATAGAGCGCTTCTTGCCAGTGTATCGTCAGCGTAATCGATCTACAGCAATTGGAAGTTTCACTCGTTCATTTTATTACATTACATTTGTTGCCTCTTGACTAAGACGACGCAGTAAAGACAAGTTAATCGCTTTTAGCATTCAGCAACGACGTTAGCTCTATAGGCTACCATTATACTGGCAACAGCGGCGTAGCTAGAGCCAGGGTGTCCGGCGACCGGGGGCAAATCATTCCTCATGGTGCCTCCACAACTTCACGAAAACCCTGAAAAACAAAAAAGGTCGCCAGAACTATATTGATGCTTCTTTTACTTGTTTGCTACTCTAAACCCGATTTTGGTGCCCCCACCTCGGCGCCTGCTGGGGACATATGTACCCCCTAGCTACGCCTCTGACTGGCAAGCATAGAGATCGTTTATGATTAAGAGTATGAAACTGCTCTAAAAGGCGGATCTTCCGGAAAAGGCGGACCACTCCTCCCAAATCCATCCCAACAATTCTGGCTTATTATTTCTCATCATGACGAAGCTCCAAAATGTTTTTTTTGTTTCCATTCATCAACTAGCTCAGACAATTTTGTCTCTTCATATAATATTCACTTGGGCATCGGTGATTCACTCGACGAACGACACTAAATGGGCATAAAATACGCAGTTACTTGCTGACTTAATAATGCATGGTAATATTCCAAAGAGAAGATGGGATGATGAAAACATGAAACAGTCATTTCCTCTTCTAAATTCTCCCAAACCGTATATACTCTATATTTCTGAATGCTATGATAATATTAAAATAATCAGTTTAAAATCTAATTTTATTTTTAGTGTTCTGTTTAGGCCTACTCAGTTACGTGTAGCTGGCGTTTCTGAAGTGCTTGTCTGTTCAGTCCATTTGTATACAGCTAATCCTCAGATATTTTGTGATTGGATGTAAACGTCTAAACGTCATCAAGAAAAATAGACTTAAAATGATTTATTTTGCATAATTAAAAAAACTTATCAAGATGGAAGACAATTGCTTAGACAATAGAACCTACATGTACAACCACATATATATTTTAACCGAAGGGACACTTTGCTTATATATATATATATTATATATATATATATATATAACTATATATATAGTCTACAATGGTGAGGCTTCTGGTTGAGAAGTGTGTTGCTTTAAGGACATTGTATGCTTCTATTCAGACGTCTAGATAAATCACAGGCAGTTTACCTGATGATGATACGCCTAAGGACTGGACAATCGATAACGGCACACACACCGTGACACACGCCTACAATATATATATATATATATATAAAATAATTATATATATATATATAATATTTTATATATATATATATATATATATATATATATATATATATATATATATATATATAGGCCTACACTGTGTCAGGATAAAACGGAATCTCTTGCGATAATGACGAAAAACACTAGTAAATATTCATCAATTAATTAAAAACATAGCAATTCACTTTAGTCCTGACATACTTACCAGAACTAATAAATGATCTTATATTCGGCATTATTCATATTATTAAACATTTCAACCAGACGGTGCACCCGCTCACCGAGCTCGTGAAACTGTTGCACTGCTGACAAAGGAAACTCTTGATTTCATACCTCCTACTATTTGACCGCCAAACAGTCCTGACTTAAACCCAGGTGATTATAAGGCATTGGGAATAATGCCAGAGAAGGTTTACAGAACAAAGATCAGAAAACCACCGAAGTACTCCATCGGAGCAAATTGTGAATGTATGGGATGAACTTGATCAGCTGGTTATATATCGCAGCAGCTATTGGTCAATGGAAAGCGCATCTTGAAACTTGTATTGGAGTCAATGGGGGACACTTCGAACACAAATGATGGTTGAATGACAATTGACATTCTGTAAGGAATTACAGGAATTTTTTAAATTTTTAAACATGATGATTATTTACTAGTGATGTTGTTTCTCATCATTATCGCGCAAGGGCTTCCGTTTTATCCGGACACAGTGTAAAGAGTTTGGAAAAGAGGTAATTATTTTTCGAAGCTCATCTGTGACCAGTGAAGCAGGTGTGTCGCTGAGTGTCGTCAATTATTCCGCAGATATCTCCCCATGCACTCATCACAACGGCAGGCAGATAACCGAAGCCTTGCACAGAGAGAGAGAGAGAGAGAGAGAGAGAGAGAGAGAGAGAGAGAGAGAGAAGGAGAGGAGAGACAGACATGTAAATAGACAGACAAGCAGACAAACAGAGAGACAGACAGACGGGCATAAACAGAGACAGAGACAGAGACAGAGAGGAGATTTTATTTCGCTTCGAAAATGAAGGTTCTTTACTTGAGCTGGAATCTTATAAATATAATGAAGGGCGGGCTAAGCTCCGACATTATTATTACAGGAAGATGGCGGTCCAAATCAATTCCTTTCGAGCTTCTCTAAGAATTTGTTCGCGTCACAGAAAATTCTGCACTTTCTTTTCGCGCATTTCGTACGAATCAGTTTAACAAACTCAGTCAACTGAAATTCACTGAAGCATTCATTTGTGCACACACACATGTGTGTGAGTGTGTGTGCGTGCAATTATTGTACACGTAGACCTAATGCCCACAAGTCTGTACATCGATTTTCAGACCAATTATATAATTGTACTAGTGCGACGTTTCACACAAATGTTTCAATTGGGAATAACAAGTTTCCCGACAGACAACGAACGCAGTGGCGTAGCGAGGCAAAGTGCCGCTCGGGGCGAGAAAAAAGTGCCGCCTCCAAAATTTCAAAATTTCCTGGAAAAAACCTTACCAATCAAGTCTTTAAAAAGTCTGACAAGCAAAAAAATAATAAAATTTTATCGAGTCTCTAAAAAAAGTCTGACAAGTAAAAAACCCTAATAATTATAAAAATATTTAGGAAATCTCGAAAATAGCCGCCCCTAGGGCAAGTGCCACCTGGGGCGCTTCGCCCCTCTGCCCCCTCGCTACGCCACTGAACGAACGCTAAGATTTAATTAAATAACTCGGCGATTAAACAACTTTTGTGGAACATGTTCAAGCAAAAAATTGTCATTTTAATCTGAATTTGTCTACTTTTTTTCGCTGAATCGTCCCCAATTTTTAAGAAAAAGAAAATTGTTTAATTCTTACAAATGTCGTTCTTTCTCTCTAGTCTGTACTCTGTAGTTGTTTGCCTGTTGGTCGACCATTTGAGTTCCTTGTAAGGTCTGCTGCGATGAAGGGCCGTGTTCATTGACGAAGGAAGGACTAATGCCAGCAGAAATCTCGATTTCGCGGAATAATGAAGACGAACAGTCTTTCGATTTGTATTCCAGCCAAAATATATAGACGCACTCTTAGACAGCTGTTGTGTAGAAGCGATGATGGTGATCCAATCTATCCGCAAGGGACGATTTCAATATCATTGAGTGAGAATCAGTGAAAGAGAGAGAGAGAGAGAGAGAGAGAGAGAGAGACGTCTTTAGGCCGGATACCCACGCCCTATGTTTCATTCTGCTTTCTCTTTACTGATTTTTTTTATCAAACCATAGAATAACTCGAATCTGTTGAGTCAACTAATAGTCAATCAAAACCGATTAATTGGCCGTTTTGAGTACCGGTACCAATTGGTAGAGGCCAAACAAGAAAAATGCTTCTATTTCTGATTAACAAAACACCGGGCACATTTACAGATAAAATCAAGGGAGGATCCTATACTGGAAGGGGCATGGGGGCGCTTGCCTTTCCCAAACCAATTCCAAAAATTTTAGCGCAAATTTTTCATCATAGCGAAACGTCATAAATACAAAAATATTAATTATTAACGTTTGTCGTATTTTCTTAAATTTTTATAATTTTAACGTTATGCAAATATTATGCATAATCCTTACGAATGGGCGGGGCAAGACAGAATGGGAACGAAGGACGAAGTGCTTTCCCGACTGAATTCATGGTTAGCCCACTGGTCTGCCAATCTTGAGGTCCGTGGTTCAACTCTCGGCCGCGGCAGAAACTTTCTGGTTGTTTCTGTCCCAAGCGCCCCCAGTCGACTCAGCTGCGAATGAGTGCATCGGGTGCTAACCCGGTGGAAGGAAAGGCGGCGAGGGAAAGGCTGGCAAACCGCCCTCATTCAGCCGTTGTGTCGTGTATAACTGAAGGCGCTAACCCTTCGGTTATCCCGACGGGCCAGCGGATGGCCTATGGAATTACCCCTACCCCTGGATCATGAACATGAGTCTTGGAGTCGTCTCCATTGCCGTAATCCTGTCTGGTGTTTTGCTGTATAGTGGTCGGGTGTGCGGATCCGAAGGTGCCGACGGGAGCTTACATGACCCGCGACGGAGATCAGGCGTTCTTCTATTGCATCGACCAACAGCAGACGTCGTCGTCGAATCGTCATCGGACATGGAAACGCTTCTGTCGCGCCTCCGATTGGATCGGTCCTCATAATCACTGCTCCGATATTACAAGTGATGAACTGTCTCAATCATCCCTTATATTCTCTCTCCATATACAGTATCATCATCATCGTCATCATTATTATTATCATCGTCATCGTCAACTTCTTCATCATCGTCATTGTCATCGTCATCGTCGTTGTTGTCATCATCATCATCATCATCATCATCATCACCATCATCATCATCATCACTTTTTGTTTGCATGGCGGCAATATTAAGATACTAAACCATTCCACTTTGTTCTGTCTTGTGTGTTAGTCTGCAGCCTTCCACAATAATAATTATTATTGTCAAATTCTTCAGTTCTATGTCTTCTTTGATGTTGTCCATCCATCTTTTCTTGGTCTTCATTATATTATTAATTATTATATGGATAAATAAAAATTTGTAGATCTGTACAGTGCAAATTTTACATTTATCGGAAGTTTTTCTTTTGAAAGCTGATGACCAATATTCGCGGACATTTACATTAACCTTGTCGATGGTCACTTGGTGTTTGTACAATTTGACACGTCTTTTATGACCCCAAAACAAGCCGGATTCAGACAAATCCTATTTGTAAAGTCCAGAGAGTACAATGAACCACTATTTTTGTGCTTTGGACTCCACCAAAGCCTTTGACGGGGTAAATCACAGAAAGCATTGCCTAATTATGTTAGACGTGGAACGCCCATTTCATCTTGTAACCATATTGCGCAATTCGCATAATGAACAAAGAGCAGCCGAAAAAATTGTGAATCAAGTATCTAAATGGTTTTGGGGGAGAAGAGTGCAACATCTCTCTATACCAAGTCGATACTTTACCGTTGACTATGATGAGGCTAACAAGGGGCATTTACCAGAGAATATGATAGCCAATTGCATGGCGCTCTGTGGAGAAGACGTCGTATTAATAATGACAACTTCGGACGAATGCCTTCAAAGGCTGGTTGACAGAGTGAAACGAAGAGGGGCAGAATACAAAAGACGAATCTAGCGATCGTTTCGTGCAGTAACAATATTTCTATCGAATGCTAATCTTAGACAATGAGTTGAACACGAGAATGCAGAGCACAAGCATTTGAAAACAAACGAATTCGAAGAATGCCTCAGATCAGCTACGCGGACATGGACATCAGCGAAAAATTACACGAAACAGGAATTTATTGACGGCGCACAGAAAGAGCACAGGAACTGAATATTTTTGGACATTTGCACAGGAAGTTGGAAGACGCTTTCGAATGCGCAATAATGACACGGGATGTACAAATGGGTCGGAGATGTTGGGTCGTCCAAGATTTAGCGAGAGCGGGAAAAAAACGCAGGAAATGGTCGGAGCTGAAAGGATATGCTTGTCCCCGCAGACCGACGACGCCGAATATGACTCGGGTCTTTACAACGGACGGACACAAAGCATTATGTTTTGTTTATGCTACGGATCACAGATGCATTTGTGCCGGTGCAGCTAGAAAGCCATCTGAGAGGCGTCGTTCGCATGCCCAGTGGCTATATGTTGTGGCGCTGCATGAGCCAAGCGAGTCTTCGATCAGATCTTACTACAGTATAGCGGGGGAGAACTTTTATTTTTTCGGATGCAAGACTGCATAACCGTGAGTTGGAAATCCATTGGCCTTCAGAGTTACGACGTCTACTCTTGACTGACCGATTCCGCACAACCCATAAAAAGAT